>CAUEEP010000923.1:0-322500 GCA_958450365.1 Mesorhabditis belari
TTGAACATTTCCAGGGTTGCATTTAATAAATGGAGATGGGAAACGATGTGGATCACGAAACGACGCCGATAATTCCGAGGTTAGATTAGCAGATGAAAAACTGATTGATCTGCATAAACTAGCAGCTCAATTGATTTTGAACGTTTGAAACCTTCAGATATGACACCGGACCACCGCAGCTCCAAGTTAACAGCCGCCGGTTTATGGTGCTCTCCTCCTGCATCACAAATGTCGTTTCCGTACGGAGTACAGAATGAGCGGAAGAAAGTGTTGATGATTAGGACGACCCGATGGTCACACAATTGTCTGACCTGTAACGCATCGAGAAAGTATGGCTCCACGGTATATTTTATCGAGTCTTTGAGGTTAAAAATTAACTTCAGCTTATCATAACGAATGCCTGCGACTGGAATGCATAGTGGAACGCTTACATCGGGGGTCAACTCCTCGTTCAATCTCCGCAGGACAACTTAGGAACTTCTACACTTCAGCAACACGTGCGCTCTTTTAATCAAATTAAAACTGTAAATGTCCCCTTAGACCCCCGAAGCTTATTTGAAGACTCGTATATTAGCCACGCTGACGGTGGGGTCTACTCCCAATAGGATTGCAAACTTACGTCCGCAAATCAGTTTCGCCCAGCGAACTGGTTTGATTAGTTTCTTGGGACTAGCCTATTTTTTTGTTTTGGTAGTTTTATTCGGCGATACGGTTTTCCCCAAACGCTTCAGTCATCAATTCGAAATCCATCACCGCTGCGCGAATATATACCCAGAAGAACTACATACATCGTTTTCAGGTAATTGAGTTGCTTAATACTTAATAAAGAATTATTGAATTTAATTTCAAGAATATGTATATCTTTAGGCGCTTGATAAATCGAAATTTGCAATTTGACTTCGAGGGAAATGTGGCAGAGGAACGAGCTATACGGGATGCAATTGCAAAGTGGGCTGATCAACAAATTTCCGAAATTGTGCATTCTGATTTAGAGAAGAAGAAAAGATGCTACTTGAAGAAGAAAACAGACTACCCACGAAAGGGGTTTCTCAAATTCAGTTCGCGATTTATATATTTTTATATTTGTTCTCTTGGTTTAGTTCTTGACTTCACACCAGCTAGCTTATCACAAGGAGCCGCCGTCTAAGATTCGGTTCCCTTGTCGAAATCTTCCACCATCGACTGATGATACGGCGGATGAACGCACAATCAAATTAGTATAACACAGTACGCATTTAATTTTAACTGAAAATAATTCAGGTACTTGAAAACATTGTAAATCAAGTATGTCGATGGGATAGCACTATGGATGGTATAAGATGCACCTCAATAAGCCGAAATACAAAATGTTTGCTTTCTAATCGATTATTGGACTTCAAAATTTTAGGGCTCGAAAGGTTTATCTGAAGCACAACGAGATTATGCTATCCGGAACATTTGGACTATTTACGCAAAGAAATTAACAAAAGACGGAGGTAATTGCTTGCTATTTATTAGACTAGAGCTAGAAAGGAAACTTTGTCTAATCATATAAAGTTATTCAAGAAAATTTTAGTCAACTTGAGACGCAAGCTGAAACTTCACTTGGCATTCTGGCCCTGTGGCGCCGTGCTCGAGGACGACCATCAAACAAACGTACGGTTGATTTCGAAATGAAACCCTTCAAATGTTGTCCTGGATATATCCAGACACACCCCAAAGAGCAATTCGTTCTTGCATGTTTTCGCAATAACCTTTTCACTCTGAATGTTGTTTACGGGGTTTCGGGGTTTCTCTTGACTGTAACATCTAGTTGACGTCATTTTCGTAGCCCCATAATGGTGCCCCTTTTCTTTTCATCCCCTCTTGGTTCGGCACCATTTGTCTCTCAGCTGACTGTGTCTCTTCCACTATGCTGCCTCCTTCGGAAAGTGACATCATTTTTGGAGTGACCTCTACGCGTAAACATCCTGGTGTGTACAGATGGATGCTCGATGAGGCATTGGGAAAGAGGAAGAGACAGCGAGCGAACATCACAGAAAGATCCTAGTCTAGTGGGGGAGGTTCTAGAACGTTCTAAAGAGGAGAAAGGGGAAAGAGGAAAAGAGGGGAAACCCTGAGGCACTCTAATCGTGGTAGTTCTTTGTGCTCTCCGCCCACCCCTTATTTAAGGGCTGGAACCCGGTGTTTTCGAATGCTTCATTCTTGCATTTGATTTTTCTTCGGTTCAGACTTCACGACTATTTTAGATAGTTTTCAAAAAATGACTGTTGGAGCTATATGCTCACCGATTACATCGATGCCTCGATGTCATTCATTCCCACCAATGTTCTCCCATTCCACCCTTTGCGTACCTATCATTCGAATTCAAGTCTATCCACAGAAATTGAGCAAAATTTTGCCTCTGTTGAAGAGGATTCGAAAGATTCTGGCTATGCTTCGGGTAAAGATTCTCCCCAAAGGTTATTGAATTGGAGGAACCCAGCGATGAAGAGTATGAACGCGGCCAATTCGCCCCATTCAATAAGTTCATCTTAGAAGATGATGAAGATTCCAGATCGGAGTGTGAAGATATTTCACTCAAGGACTTGTTGAATAGTAACTCATTCCCCTTGATCTGATGGCTGTATCTCCATCAAATCCATATCTTGGAGAGCTACACATTGAGATCCCAGTGTGGAAACAACCCGAAGAACCCACCCTCAGCTTATTCTTCTAACACCTAAAAAGCGTTTGCTTGAATGCAAACAGGATGATGAACCCATTACTAAAAGACTCCGCTCAAAATTACCTAATCCTCTCCGTGACTCTGATGGTTAGCATTGTAGATCATTCATAACTATGTAAAGTGTTTAGATTTCACCAAACGTCCACTTCCTACCGACAAAGACAAGCAGCGTCATCGAGAGCATCAAAGGAACAACAGGCCATGAATCCAGCCGATATTAGCCTGGGTGGTGACTCGGTTGATTGGAATGACAAGGTAAAATTGAATTAACTTTAAGTCTAAAAATTTTAAACTCTAAGATGTGAAAGAGGAAGACTCATCGTCAACCGTCGCCCAAGCGAATGCGTCGAGAAAGCAGCAAACAGGTACTCCTTTGACTTTTAGACCTCAGAATTTTGATATTAGAGCGGTCACGAACTAAATATTACTTTTTAGGAAAGTTCCGATGATGATGATGATGAGCAACAAGGAAAAGTTCTGATGCACATTCCACCTCCTTTGGCCAGATCTCGCGGACGACCTCGAAAGGCCGAAAGTGAGCGACGAAGGCGAGAGGCGGAGGCTAGGTATTGCTTAAAATAACTTACAATCAAAAATTGCCTATCTTAGGATGAAAAAGATGGTGGAAGAGGGAAATGATGTTCGCAATATGATTGATCCAAGCGAGTTGCATTGCATTTGTCGACAACCGTTTGATGACAGAAAGTAAGGATTTCAAAATGTGCAACAAATTATGGGCATCTTTTATGCAATAACTAATTAATAACTCTTAGATTCTATGTTGCTTGCAGTCAATGTCAACAATGGTTCCACGGAAAATGCATTGGATTAAGTGAGAAGAGGGTTTGCTGCTTTAACCACACTTAAATCTATTGATATTTAGGCTCGTCGTTTAAGCCGCTTTGTATGTCATGATTGCCGCTCACCACAAGATGAAGAAAGCGAAGAAATTGATGATGCTGGACGTGGTGAAGTGAAACATGATCCTGGATCTCATCCTGATGAAATGACGGAGGACGAGGATCAGGAGGAAGAGGTGGAGGTCGACGTCTTAAACGATCAACAAACGGTAGATTTCTAAAGGTTACAAATTTTATTCAAATATTCAGACGGAGGGTCAAGAACACTTTGAAATTTCTGACATCCAACCCAAGGACGAGCTCTTTGCCCTGTCACACTCCATACAACGAAGAAAAGTAAATTTTGTTGAGTTGAGTCGATACAACTGAAATATTTTTAGATTTTACGTTGGTTGTGACTCTTGCACTGATGGTACCATCCCGAATGTGTCGGTATCACAGAACGGTAAGAACATTAATAAAAAATATTTAAACTGTCGATGATCTCAGAGATGCTCAACAAATTGAGAGCTATCCTTGTCCCTCCTGTCAAAGCCATATGGAACAACAACAGCATAGCAATCAACAATTTGAACGGCATTCGTCCAGGTTACCCTTTAAATTTTTCTTACATTATTATTTCTTTAGGAACCTATTTCTCTAGGTCTTTTGAAGCTGTTTCCGAACATCGCAACACATGGCCATTCAAAGAAACCGTTGACGTTGACGAATTCCCAAATTATCATCAAATTGTGAAAAATCCAATTGGTAATCCTTAAAATATTTTAATTGTCTATTAATGTTGTTTTAGATTTGTCAATCATTGAGAATCGACTTCGGAGTCAGTGTTATAGTAGCCATATCGACTTGCACGCCGATTTACAGCTGATGGTCTCGAATGCAAAGCTTTTCAATCAGAAGGTTTGTTTAGCTATTACAATTGTACGCTCAAAATATTCCAAGTTTATTATGTTATTTCTATAGTTTATTGCTAATTAATGCCTTTCAGGGATCCGCTATTTACCAATGCGCTGAAGGATTGAGGCAGTGATCAAATCGAAAATCGCCGAGGCAAGAAAACGATCAACTCACTGAAAAATGCCTTTCAAAATGCGTTTAAATTGATACTTGTCTTTGTTCTGTAGGAATTTTAAGTTTCTTGGTGGTCTTTATTTCATGTACTCATTTGGTGCTTGTTTGTATTTTTCTTCATCATATTACTCACCCCCACTGTGTAGATCAAAAGTTCTGTCAAATTGGCAGTCTATCTCAAAACTTTATTCGGGTTTCATCTTTTTCATCATGATTGACTAATTCCCTTATGTGCACTTAATATTTTTCTAGTTATTGCTAAAATTTACTACCTTGATTATTCCCTGTACTTTCATTGTTATTGTGAATGTTGAAGTAAACATTTTTATTGAGAGATTCAAAAATGGCGAGTTATCAATGACAAGTTGGTATCGGTGGAAAAAATTCATTGAAAATCAGGTGTGGAAGTTGATTGCACATTTTAGATGAGGTACAGAATGGCCTGGAAGAGGCAAAAGCTGCTTGCTCGTTTACACGATAGGGGGTGCTCAACTCAACCTGGATCAAAGTAAACTTTTTTTGGCGATTAAGACTTTAGAGGTGTTACTGTAGCTATTTCGAAGTTCTAAATTCATGTCTGAGAAAGTGCTAAATTCATAGACTTTTATTTTTAGTAGTAAATTTGACGTCTCGCTGGTTAATGCCAATTATGTTGACAAAGCGCAACGAGCCGCGCAGGCACATCTTAAAAGAGACAATGTGGCGTTCAGGTATTTTTTGAGTGCATTTGAAACAGTCGAAGATAAGAGAGTGCTGTTAGGTTTTGTGCCAATTGGCTACCTACCTATCTACTCGTTTTCTTAGAATGGTGCTTCCTCCACCGAATGTTACCGGCCAACTACATCTTGGCCATGCACTTACGGTGACTGTCGAAGATGCGATTGTACGGCAACAACGGCTTCTCGGGCGTTCGGTAAGAGTTTTTAGGTTTGCTCAAAATGTAATTTTTATTTCAAAACGAAATATATTATTTGTCATTCAGACTCAATGGATTCCGGGATTCGACCATGCCGGAATTGCCACGCAATCAGTTGTCGAAAAGATGTTGTGGAAAGAGAAACGACTCCGCCGAATTGATCTTTCGCGAGAGGAATTTGTTGAAGAATGTAAAAAATGGGCTAAAAGGTGAATCTTGTGAAATATGATTTTTTAAGTGCTTTTTTTTTTTAAAGAAATTCCAATCAAATAGCCGAGCAACTAAAACGATTGGGTGCCTCTCTCGATTGGACAAGCCAGTATTACACATTGGATGAGGTAATGGGCAATAGATCTTTAAAATTAAGATTTTTATTTAGAGATTCTCCCGTGCCGTTAGTGAGGCATTTTGCCGTTTACACGAGGATGGTCTCATTGCACGAGGAAAACAATTTGTACATTGGTGTCCATCTCTTCAAACAGCCCTATCCGACCAGGTGATTCATTAATGTTTTTAAATATAGATCTTTTAGTTTATTTTTTGAATGTCTGAAGAATAAACTTTAGGAAGTAAATCGCGTCGAAGCAGGTCGAATTTCTATACCATCATCAAACGGAGGAACTCGATCAATTGAGGCTGGAGTAATGTACAAAGTCTGTTACGGCACGATGGATAACAAATGGTATGTTGTTTTTAAAAATTACTTTGACTTTCTTTAGGACTGTGGAAGTGGGCACGACTCGACCCGAGACTTGTTTTGCTGATGTGGCTCTTGCTGTACATCCGGATGATCCTCGACATGCACATGTTTGTACTCTTGATTTATATCGATCAAGAACTTTTAGTTGATTCACACCTTGGTTCAGCACCCTTTACTAGACAGACAAATGCCAGTAATCGCTGATCGTGCTGTTCTAATTGATAAAGGAACTGGTAGGGTTTGCGTTATACAACTGTTTCGAATATTTTTCCATTTTCTCCTCATCTTTAAGATTTAAGAAATTTAGGTATTGTCAAACTGACACCAGAACACGATCGTTTGGATGCGGATATTGTTTCGAGACATCTTGATGAGATTACAACCCTAACAAGGCAACTACTGATTATGCTGTTAATATTTTCAGATGTTTCAGCTCATGTATTAATGAACATGGATTGATAACACCGGGAACTTATCCAAAATTTGACGGCTTAGATCGATTCGCGATGCGAGAAATGAGGTGAATGCATTTAAAAAGTAAATTTTACGTTGTTTTCTAGGTTATTAAATTACTGCAAGACTTGAATCGAGGCGGCACAAAGATGAAACACGAAAATGCGCAGGTAAATTTTTAAACTTTTTAACTCTTTAAAACAGTTTTATTCTTGAGGTTATGATTTGCTCTCGTTCCGGCGATGTGATAGAGCCAAGACTCATGAAACAATGGAATCTCGATGTAAAACCGCTACACCTAGCAGCACTTCAAGCTATTGAAAGGGGAAAAGTAAGAAAAGTTCGCGGAAAATCGTAGTACATCAACTTGTTTAGTTGAAAATCGCTCCGATGGGCCAAACTCAGCGAGTAATCGACTGGTTGGAAAACACGGATCCGTGGTGTTTAAGTCGACAATTGTACTGGGGTCATCGAATTCCGGCTTTCACTACGGGAGACGTCACCGATGAAAGGTTGAAAGTGATCACCACAAATTGGAAATAATTATGGCATAGTGAGGTGGACAATTGCACGCGATTCGAATAAAGCAGCCACCACGTTAGGATGTCACGTGGAGGATTTGAGACAAGAGAGTGACGTTCTGGACACATGGTTTAGGTGAGTTTAGTCAATTTTTGATGTCCATAAACAAATACGATGCAAAAATACACGCTTATAGAACCTTCATTTTAGCTCTTCTCTGGTGCCGCTTGTTGTCTCTGGTTGGTGCTCAAGTTCCACATCAACAACGATTCCTCACTTTACAAGCCCACCACTGAACATCATGGAAACCGGCCACGATATTATTGGATTTTGGGTTACTCGGATGATCGCCATGACACTACAGTTGGTTTAACTAATTACAGGCTCATTTTTTTCTCTTTAGTTTGACAAATGGGACGCTCCCGTTCTCTAACGTGTTCCTGCATGGTCTCGTGCGAGATTCAAGTGGGCGAAAGATGAGCAAGGTTTTTTTCTTACTCTTTTAAGATTAACAATAGACATGAATAATACTTCAAATTTAGTCGCTTGGCAATGTTATCGATCCATTGGATGTATTAGATGGAATTTCTCTTGAGCAAATGCTGAAACGATTGGACGAGAGTAATTTGGATAAACAGGAAATAGGTTGGGATTCTTTTTTGTTGCCAAAATAGCTCATAATTTAGGGCTGGCAAAAGAAGACTTACGGAAGAACTATCCGAATGGAATCCCCAAATCTGGAGCAGACGCTTTGCGGTTTGCCCTACTACGGTAAAATCAACAAGTTTTTGGGAAAAATTGTTAAACCATTTGAAAAGATCGCTCAAATTTTGTTTTTCAGGCATGACGTTTCTGCTACCGATGTTCCGATAGCCGTGTCTCAATTAGTTGACGAGGGATTAAGGTAATCTTATTATCCTTTTCATAGCACCAGCAACGAAGTTTAGATTTTGCAACAAACTTTGGAATTTGACGAACTATGTCTTGATTTTGCACAACTCTAGTACGAGAAATTTTACCGATATATTCACCAATGAGACAGTATGTGGTTTGTTTTGCTCTTTCAAGCATATTCTTTTAGGATTTATGGCTTTTATCTCGATTACACGGTACACTCATCGCAATCAACGATCATATGGAGAAACTGTCGCTATCGAATGCTTTCCCTAGCTCTCTTCGATTTTCTCATTGGCGATTTGTGTGATGTTTACTTGGTTAGTATAGTTAAAAACACTCAAAAAGTACTCTCATCTTTTGTTCTAGGAAACCACGAAGAAATACCTCTGGTCAAAGGACCAAGCAAGAATCAACGAAGTGTGCTCTGTTTTGAACCACGTTCTTCCGAGGTCTCTTGCCCAACTCTCGATTTTTATGCCATTTGCTGCGCAAGCGATGTATGAGCGAACAAAAACACTGAACGATTGCGATTTTTACGACTTTATTTTAAAGGTATTTTGTTTGAGGCTTCTTTTAAATCTATTCGATAGTTGATCGATATGATCTATATTCTACCAAAGTAAAATCTTTGTTTTTAGCAAGAACCAAATCGTGTCAATCCTGCTCTGGATACTCAAATGAGATTCACTCTGTCAATTGTGTCAACGATACGGTCACTGAGAGCTCAACTTAATCTTCCGAAAACAATTTCCTTTGATGGTAGCTATTTTACTGATTTCATAGAACAATTTTAACTTTAGGGTTCCTTCGCTCAAACGAAAGTTCACCAATCCATCCATTGTTTAATGAGTTAAATTCGTTGTGCGGTTTGCGATTGTTACAAGTTTGTAAATGATTTTTGCGCGTGCGTAAAAATGAAATCTAGGAACAACCTTCATCGTCGAAAGAATACGTCATTTATCCAGTGCATGGATACGATGTACAGCTCAATATTAAGATCCAGGTAGTTTGCGCGTTTAAGCGTTAAAAATTTCAAATTTATAGGACGAACATCGCGAGGAATTCAATCGACTTCTTGAAAAGCAAAACGAGCACATAAATCAACGAATCGAGAAGCAAACTGAAGTGGTGAAAGGAGCGAATCAAATGGCCGAAAGGGATGCAAATGATCCAAAAGTTAGTTTTGTTGAACAAATAGAATGTAACTTTTTAGTGCCACAGCAACCCCATTATAAATGTTTAGAAGCGCTGGTATTAATGAGCTACTGTAGTCCGGATCAATGTATTGATGGGAAAACTCTTTCTGTTACATTAAGCGTGTGCTGTAACAGCAAATTTAAATTATAATGTAAATTTTATTTTGGTAGAGTGGATCAAAATGAAAGCTAAGTTACATAATAGACGCTTGTTTCAGGCAAAATCCGACAAAAAGGAGCGAAGTGCGCGTCGAGCGAAAAGCGAAATGATGAAACTCGAGGGATTGAGGGCTGAATCGAAACGACTTCAGACACTTGTCGATAAACAGAAAAATCTTATCAAGTAGGCAAATAGGTATCTAGGTTTAGTTAGATATGGACTGTGTTCCTTTCGACTAAAGCGTTTCGAGAACTATGGCAGCTTTAAAAAGTCACCGATCAGATCCAGCCTGAAAAAGCTACCGTACTCCGGCTGCTATTTGTAAGATTTAGTTTAAAAGCTTGCCTCTTGTTTGAGAGTCCAAGATAACCAGGATAATTTAGTAGTTTTCTATAAAGACAGGATTACGGTAGCTTTGCCTAAATGCACTTTTTAGGAAACGCTTTAGTCTAGAGGCAAACTGATTGTCAGATGTGTTAGGTCCGATTTTGGGATTGTTTTTAAGCGGTTTTTAGCTTTTTAAAAAAGTTTTTTTTGTTGTCATTTTTGATTTTTTAATAAACTCTATGAACACAAATAAAAGAAACGACTCTCTAAAAATCAAATGCCATGCATACTTTTTGCTTGGAGTGCAGGGGTTCCAAATGAGCGATATCATTTTGTAGTCTGATGTTATCAGTCCCGTTCTTTCTTATATTTTGATCAATCCCTATCTCTTTTCTTTCCATTTACTCCTTTTCTCTCTTCCAATTGTCACCCACCAAAGATGGGAATGAGAAAGGATGGCAAAAACGAGAAATCTATAAGCATTGATTCTCATATTTTTGTGCTTTCGTACCCACTCCCTTCAAAGCTTCTTTTTCTCTCTCAAATGAACAGAATTAATTTTTAAACCATTTTCTTGAACATATTCAGTTTTGGGTTTAATTTAAATACTTTTTATTTGTCTTGAAAAATTTTATTTTTCTGACATCTCATTTTCGAGGCAATTTCCCTAGTGTTCTTCTCAAGTAAAATTGGGATTTTTTTTACGTTTTGCATTTTTCTTGACTTTAGTTCATTAAGCTTTAATGTTAGACCGTTTAATATGTGCCTAATAGATGACGGTTCTCTCAAAATTGGGTTACGAGGCGACTCGTGTACCCTTCCGACAAACGGTGCCCTGTTTTGCCGGTTTAGCCGTGATCGCCTCGATTTGGAGATTCTATGGAAAATCGGCCTCTAGGTGAGTGTCAGTGGGGAAAAAACAAATGCAGATTTGATTTGGTTTATGAAGAATTTCGAGGATCGATACAAGCGTTCACACAGAACAATATTTTGTCATTATGATAGACGGTTAGAGTCTATCATAATGACAAAATTTGACCACAATGTGCACTTTGCAGTGTGCTTACTCTTCCGTGAAAAGACAAACATTCTACAGGATGTCCCAAAAGAAAGAGGCCTTTACAAACGGATTTTTTGAAAAAGTTTAAGAGGGCATGGCAAAAGTTTAAGTGATGGCATTCCTGGTGTCAAAACCGTTTTTTTTTTGTGTCTCAATTTTTAGACTTTTTGTAAGAATTTTTTGATTTTTATGACTCCCCTATTCGTGAAATTTTTTTTTCGCCATCACGAAAAAAATCCGTTTATAAGGCCTCTGTATCAATGAAAAGCCAGAATAAACCCCTTTTTTAAGAAATAAAAAACGAGCTGTGGTGACGAAGAGCGGAAAAACGGGCAATGGCGACAAAGCACATGTGAATGGAGAGTTCATTCGTCGACTTCGCTCAATACTCAAGATTTTATTGCCGAGATTTTTCTGTGCTGAGGTTTGGATGAACTATCAATCAATAAGAATGTATCAAAACTGCAAGAAATATCGTTTGTTATTCCTCTTCAATAGAAAAGCCTCCTTTAGACGATAATTATCATTTTTTGTCACTTTTTTTTGAATTTATCAACTCTCGGATAGGAAAATGTTCAACTTTTAGACTTTTAAAGGATTTAAATAATAGTAGGAATAGTAGGAATAGTAGCATTTAAATAATAGTAAATACCGTAAATACTGTAATAGTACCCCACTCCGATAATGACGGTGCGGAGCGTTGCGTAGTCTAGCTTTAGACGCGTTTTTCTCGACACTGGTTTATGCTACAATGCTCGGTTAGGTATCAAAAAATAGCTGAAATTCAGGGCTATTTTTTGATACCAAAGACGCATTTTTTTGAAAGTACGGGTGCTTTGCAAAAAATGAAATACTAAAAAACTTTTGTGACTACCCGACTGTACGAGGGGGGTGGGGTACTATTACAGTATTTACGGTAATAGAGTCAAAAAAAAGCTTAATAACATTGAAAATCGAATGAAAGCTCAATAAAAAAAAATGTCTATTTTTGAGCTCTTGGAATTGGATTTGAAATTGGATTTGAAATTGGATTTGAAATTGGATTTGAAATTGGATTTGAAATTGGATTTGAAATTGGATTTGAAATTGGATTTGAAATTGGATTTGAAATTGGATTTGAAATTGGATTTGAAATTGGATTTGAAATTGGATTTGAAATTGGATTTGAAATTGGATTTGAAATTGAATTGAAATTGAATTTGAAATTGGATTTGAAATTGGATTTGAAATTGGATTTGAAATTGGATTTGAAATTGAATTGAAATTGAATTGAAATTGAATTGAAATTGAATTGAAATTGAATTGAAATTGAATTGAAATTGAATTGAAATTGAATTGAAATTGAATTGAAATTGAATTGAAATTGAATTGAAATTGAATTGAAATTGAATTGAAATTGAATTGAAATTGAATTGAAATTGAATTGAAATTGAATTGAAATTGAATTGAAATTGAATTGAAATTGAATTGAAATTGGACATTTCATATTGAAAAATAAAAATAAAAGAGAAAGTGACACTTTTCAGACGTTCTACCTTGTTTTAATTGCCATCACTTTATTGTGCCGAACGTACGCCGATGTGTGGATGATCACAACCTCGACGAAGATCGAAGCGTACGTTCGAATGAAAACAATGAAATACAACTGACTGGCACCGGGAATTCTTCACATTGGATCCCCTTTTTTTTCAGCTCGATCATCGAACGAGATGTGCCCGAGTTCGCTCGTGGTGTCCTTCACTATTTCTTCGCAATGCCTGCGATTTCCGTTGTGAACGCTTTACTGAAATTTTCCCTTTCAGAATTGAAGCTCCGTTTTCGACAACGATTGACGAATCATTTATATCAAAAATATCTCAAGTTTGTTGATTCGAAAAGATAAAAAGACAGCTAATTGGTTAAAAGACAGTCAATTGATTAAAAGACAGTCAATTGATTAAAAGACAGTCAATTTTTAGCTCTACGGTATTTAAAAGATTACTGTAGGAAAGATTGAATATCATAAAATCATAAAAACATAAAAATATCGTAAAAAAGATATCATAAAAGATTTTCAGAGGCTTCACTTTCTATAAAATGTCAAATTTGGATAACCGAATCGCGAACGCTGATCAATTATTGACTCAAGTATTTCTCCTCAAAAAATCTCCGAATTCACTCATTTCAGGATCTCGAGAAGTTCTGCGAGGGATTAGTCGAACTCTACAGTAATGTTTCGAAGGTTTGTTTAAGTTTCGAAAGCTTTCTTAGATCTATCGAGTTCTAGCAAGCAAAAAAAGAAATACTTTTCAGCCACTTGTCGATGTTGCTTTGTATGTGGCGAGATTGGGCGGAGCGCTGGGATGGCAAGCACCCGGAATGCTCGGATTCTATCTTCTTGCCTCGGGCATTTTCCTCACGAATCTCAGGAAACCGGTGAGTTTTTGAGGGAAGATTAAAGCCAGCTCAGGTTTGGACCTGGTCCTAATTGGTCTCAACTGATCTTGCTTGGTCTCCAGATCCTCCAGGGCGAAATATTGGGTCAGCCAGAATCCAGCAGAAGCCAGATCCTGGCTAGATCTGGCACTTAGAAGACCCTGGTCCAGACCGAGACCTGAGCGGACTTTAACCTGGCTTACATGCTTAGAGTGCAGACGCTTCTTTGCTTAGAGGGGCTCTTTGAATGTAAGACTACGCGACGCTTCTATAGAGAGCTTCTATTAGAGTTTTACGGTAGTCATACTTTCAACTTTTTAGATTGGCCGTCTCACCGTTGAGGAGCAATCGCTCGAGGGAGAATTCCGTTTTGTAAACTCGCGTCTCATCATGAATAGTGAAGAGATTGCTTTCTATCAGGTAAGGAATCTTTAATAGAAATTATCAAAAAAAAAACAACAAATAGAATCTCTTTCTGATTTACTGTATCTTCTGATTACTGTATTTCCAGGGACAAGAGCGCGAAAAAACAACGATTCTTTCATCTTTTGACAACCTTGTCACTCATCTAAGAAAAGTGATCCTTTTCCGGTGAAAAAAAAGGAGAGATGAATAAGTTTATTTTTTAAATTTAGATTCAACATTGGATTCATTGATAACATTGTTGCGAAATATTTTGCTACTGTTGTTGGATGGTTTGTCGGTTTTAAGGTTATTCATTTATTATCTTTAGGTTCGCCGTTTCCCGGGCTTTCTTTAACAAAAACGATCAGAGAATGATGGGGAAAAGCAAAAATGAGCTCATTCAGGTATGGTTTAATTCAAGAAAAAGAAACTTCAAGTTTTGGTTACTCAATATTTAGGACTATTACAACTCGGGGCGAATGATGTTCCGTTTGGCGGAAGCGCTAGGAAGATTGGCGTTAGCGGGAAGAGAAATGACACGATTGGCTGGGTTCACTTCTCGAGTTGATGGACTTATCAATGTGTTGGATGATTTGGAGAAGGGTTTGTTTGGATAGAGTCAAGAACGAGATTGCTTTAAAAGCAGCAAGCAGCAGCAGCAAGCATCATCAGCAGATAAGGCCAGACTGGAAACCAGATCTTGGTCTGCTTTGCTGGTTGACTTTGCTGACTTCTGCTAAAAGTCGAACTCTGACCTTGTCTTGCCAGGCTTGGCCTTACCTTAAAGCCTAATCAATCAAGAATCAAGTAAAGTAGAGGTTTGTAATCTTTACAAAACAATAGTGATACTGTAAATACCCGAACACTACTCCCTAGACTACGCGACTGTACGCCTTTTATTTTGGCGTTCTATTAGAGTACGATAGGATGTGTTTGTTGAGCTTTTCAGCATCTTTTACCCTTTAGGTTCCTACAAAAGAACGATGATCTCCGAGTCAAAACTCTCATCTCCACACCTACCCACTCTCGATACTCCACTTGTGCCTGGATCTGGTAAAAGTTAAAACGTTAAACACAAACGAACGTACTAGATAACTTGTACAGTACTATATTACTTACTTTTGTACTTTTGTAAAACTTTTCAATTCTTAGGTGAATTGATCATCCGGGACAATGTGATCCGTTTTCAAGGAGTCCCCTTGGTGACCCCGAATGGAGATGTGCTCGTTAGATCGCTTGACCTTGAGGTTAACTCTAAAAATTTAAAATAATAGATTACCACAAAATAGATTTACATAGATTTACAATTTTTAAACAAAAAACTTTACTCAGGTGCCTTCTGGAAGAAATGTGCTCGTTTGTGGGCCGAATGGCTGTGGAAAGAGCTCTCTATTCCGTGTTTTGGGCGAATTGTGGCCATTGTTTGGAGGGAAATTGACGAAACCGGCAAAGGGAAATCTTTTTTATGTGCCACAGGTTTGTGAAAATAAAGAAAATAAAGGCAATGAGAGTTTTTTTTTGATAATTTAGAGACCGTATATGACTTTGGGTACGCTGAGAGATCAAGTGATCTATCCGGATAAACCGTTTGATATGATTAGAAAGGTTTGTTGTTGATAAAGGCTTTTTACAAGATAGGAATCGATTACGGTAGAAAAATAATTAATAGAATAATTCATCGTAATGGTTTCTATTTGACTAAATTGATAAATAAGCAAATAGTGTTTGGAGAGATTCGGAGCAATGAATACACTTACCGTAAATACTGTAATAGTACCCCACTAATGACGGTGCGGAGCGTTGCGTAGTCTAGCTTTGGACGCGTTTTCTCGACACTGGTTAACCAATGCGCTTAGGTATCAAAAAATAGCTGAAATTCAGGGCTATTTTTTGATACCTAAGCGCGCATTGTAGCATAAATCAGTGTCGAGAAAAACGCGTTCAAAGCTAGACTACGCAACACTCCGCACCGTCATTATCTTTGGTATCAAAAAATAGCCCTGAATTTCAGCTATTTTTTGATACCAAAGACGCATTTTTTGAAAGTACGGGTGCTTTGAAAAAAATGAAATACTAAAAAACTTTATGACTACGCGACTGTACGAGGGGGGTGGGGTACTATTACAGTATTTACAATAAGATCACTTCATTTAGGGAGTGACTGATGAGGATTTGGAGATGATGCTTGAACACGTGCAATTGGGACACATTTTGAGTAGAGAAGGAGGATGGGAAACTGTGCAGGATTGGATGGATGTGCTGTCGGGAGGAGAGAAACAGAGAATTGCGGTAGATCATTTACAGCAATAGTGAGCTAAAGTTTAACGTCCGTCTAAACGGTGAAATACTCCTGTTTTTTACACTCTATAATATCATAGTGACATTCACAATCATTTCCAGATGGCTCGTCTTTTCTATCATCGACCGCAGTTCGCGATCCTCGATGAGTGCACATCGGCTGTCTCTGTTGATGTTGAAGGTAAGAAGATTTTTGGGTTTTTGGATTTGGATTCAAGTTTCCGAAAATTCAACCAATCCAGTGCCAGAATAAAACTAGCAGAACTTGTTTCAATTCGAAATCAGAATCGAATTGATACTCTTTATAGAAATCTTAAAACTTCAAAAAAACAGAAGATTTAGCACCAGCAGGGTTCGAACCCAAGAGTAAAAAAAAATCTACGTTCCGTAATCAAGCCCACTATCCACTAAGCCAAGGCTGCAGCAAAAAAGCCGTTGAAATTTCAAATCAATTTTTCTGCGTGCTTTAGCAGATTCTGATTTCGGATTCAAAATCACCGTAGTCGATTTAGTAAGATGCATTAGATCCTGAAACGAAAGCTCACTGCCAGTTCGTGCCTTACCCTAGTGAGATTCATCCAGACTAAGGCCAAGCCAGCCAACTCAAGCCCGTTGGCTTTATTTTGGCTTGACTAGCCTTAGTTTTTGGCTTTTCGGTCTAGCCTTGGCAATAAAGACTTTTCAAAGCAAATTCTCGATTAAATCCCAAATCAGTGAACACGAAAATTCAGGTGCCATGTATAAATTGTGTCGCGAGAAGAACATCACCCTGTTCACCGTTTCTCACCGAAAATCGTTATGGGTAAGCGGGGGAAAACTTTCAAAATGGAGAAACAAAAACGATTTCAGGTCCACCACGAGTACTACTTGCATATGGACGGAAATGGTGGCTACGAGTTCAAGAAAATCGAGGACGGTACCAATCAGTTTGGATCGTAAAAATCAAAAACGAACTTTTTTTGAACTTTGTTCTAATTTATCTCTTGATTTTCATCGTTTAGACTCTCGTTTTGACAGTTTCGAGCTTGTTGTTCTTGTTGAGTTCACACAGTTCATGGGAGTGGGACAAATGCTACCTTTTTTTTGCGCACCCGGACATTTGCGCACCTTTTTTTGCGCACCTTGCCCATTAGCGCACCTTTTTCGCGTTTTAAAAGCTTTAAAAGCTAATATTAACCAATTTCTATTCCAAAAGTTGTTTTTCTAGGTAATTTGAGGGCGTAGAATCGAAATTTTGACATATCAGAGCTTGTGGAAAAAAACGGACGAAGTTATACAAAGAGAAAGATCGACAATTTTCTGCAATTTGATCTAGCCGTTTTGTCTTTCAAATTGGTTCCACACACTCTGTTATGTCAAAATTTCGATTCTACGCCCTAAAAAACAACTTTTGGAATAGAAATTGGTTAATATTAGCTTTTTAGAGCTTTTTTAAAACGCGAAAAAAGGTGCGCTAATGGGCAAGGTGCGGCAAAAAAGGTGCGCCAATGTCCGGGTGCGCAAAAAAAGGTCGCATTTGTCCCACTCCCCAGTTCATCCTTTAAACCATTATATTTTATTAGATTTTTCAATTTTATTCTTTCCATCACTGATTTTATCACCTAGTACCAGGCCTAGAGCTTTACTTTTTTTGAAGAAAAATTTTTGTTTTTACCTGAAAAAGCACAGTACACTTTAATAAAATAAAGATAAAATAAAAATAAAACAAAAATTCAAAAATAAACAATCAAAATGCTAAAAGCTTAGCTAAATGAAAATTTAATTAAAATTTCGCATTGTTGTTTTCAAGTTTCGATTTCCTTTGTAAGTTTTTGCTGTAGATAGGCATTTTGCACAAATTTTAATGAAATTCACCTCATATTTGGCTAGATATTTTAAAAAATATCTTGGAATTAAGCAAAAGATAGGAATTTGTGCAAAATGCTTGTCCATTCCCCGTTTTTTTGTGTTGAAATCCGTTAAAGTTTGATCTTTTTCGAACAAGTACGAGTCGTTACACAGAGCGCCGCCCCACTCGACCCGCAATCAACCATTTATGCCTTTGAAACAGCCGGCAAGTATTCAGGTAAATGTTTTTTTTTTGGATAAGCAATCTAGCTTTGAGAGTTTGCACAACTTTGCTGTAAAATAACCTACCTATTTTCGTTAATCTACCTAATAAAATTTAGCCAATACCTTAAAATATTGGATGAGCTATTTTTGCCGAATGTTTTTTAATGTATTCATGTTTTTAGATTGCTGACAAAATCATTTCCACAACGACCCACCCTTTCCGAAGCAAATGCGGCGAATTGTTGCCATTTCTTCGTACCGAATTCCCTCGACAACTACATGACTTCGAGAAACGTTTTTACAAAAAGGAGTACCGTGTGGATCTACAGCTGTTGCAAAAAGTGAGGATTTTTTGTTTTTTTTTGCTTAAATCTTTGGACAATAGTTTTTGTTAAGGAATTCACTGAAAGGTACTAATTTTATTCTTAAAACGTTGTTCTTACCTATTTTTTTATTTGCTTCTCATTATTAAGTTTCAGCGTCGATCACTGATGTCACAAGTTTGTGCCGCATTGACGCACCAAGAATTGAAGGCCGTACCATGTGGAAGCATTGCGTCTGGTAAGATTTGCGCTTGAAAAACAAAGAACTCGTTTTTAGGTTTGATGACATCGAATTCGGATCTAGACGCTGTCGTAATTCCTTTTGACGAGAAACGCTTTTTTGATCGCTATGAGAAGGATTTAAATTTCAAGAGGTTTGCAAAATCCTTCTTTTTTGAACTTGTTATTTTATTTTAGAAAACAGCTTGCCCGGTGTCATCGAAAATTGCTTAATTCCAACCTTGTCCGTGGATCTTTTACAGTAAGTATTTAGTATTTCATTGACAATCTGCTTTGAGGCTCAAAAAACTAGGCTTCCTAAGGTCTAAGTCTAACTAACTAGTCAGTTACAAATCGGATAATGGCTTTAATTTTTTAGGAATTCATACCTTGGGCTCGGGTGCCCATTGTCCGAATGGTGCTAAAAACGGGTGATCACTTGGATGTGCAATTTCATGATGCCAGAATTCTTAAATCAACGAACTTTATTCGAGTAGCAAATAATGTAAGTTTTTTTTAACAATCGCTAATATAAAATCAATAACCTTTTAGTTAGACCATCGTTTATTCATGCTTCGAATCCATCTCTTCAAAACGCTGACTGAGAACGGATTGCTAGCATCTCAAGAAGGAAGATTCTCGAGTTTTCACGTCACTTCTTTGTTAATTCACTTTTTACAAGTAAATCGCAGAATTTTGCAAATAACTGAAAACTTTTAGGTGCCATTTTTCGATTGTGCTGTCTATCCACCATTACTATCGACATTCCCGGATCTTCAACCGGGCATCAACTGGAAAACGATAGCTTATGATGTCGCAACTAATCGCTTGGTAAAATTTTGCTTTAGAAATAGAGCGTTAAAATTAATTACTGACTTTAATGAGCTCGTTTTAGTATCAAGGAGCTGAAAGTTTTGAGAAATCAATGGATTCGCTTGGCGCTCTTTACGTGAGACTAATCGACTACTTCAGTGGGATCAACTTTCACGAGGATGCACTCGATATCAGCAATGGAAGTGTAGTTAAAAAGTAAGTTAAAAGTAATTTTTTAAAAGACTAAATACATGAATAAACCTTACAAGTAGTGCTTAAAAATTAGTTTTATTTATAGAGATACAATCTCCGATCAAGTTGAGCTGCGGGACGCCTATTTTCCGGAAACTTCGACGTGTCGAGTTCAATCTGGAGCATCTCTGCTTTCAAATTTCTTTGCAACACAACGAGAACGGATTGAGGCTGGGAAACTAACGTAGTATTCAATTTTGTGCTTTCTCGGGTATTGTGTTTGAACTTGTACATTTTGAATAAACTTTTTGTGTTAGTAAATCTGTAATTGCATCATTATTCTTGGTATCATATTTGCAATGACTTTTTCGTAATTTTAAATACGAGCAAGCAGTTTGACAGTTGAACACAGGTATGATTTAGTTTTAAAATCCGTTGATGTTTGGCCGATTAACGCACAAAATTTGGATATGTTGTGACACAGCGAGAAGATTAAGTGGTAAGTACGGTTTTAGTTTTAGTAGTGAGTGGTAGTGTTAAAAGATTGGTACCAAGTTAATTGTAGCTGCGGCTGGAGTTAGCCGAAGCAGTACTTTTGTGGATATCGTTCAACATCGACATCGAGAACTACTCTCGACCCTGGATGCCAAAATCGATGCTGCCTTTGAGGAAAAAGAACAACTAAACAAGGTTGAGTTTTTTCAAATTTTTTGGGAACTTTTACTGTTCGCTATGCCAAGCATAGGAGAATATGCAAAATTTTTTATTAGAAGCTTTTTAGAAAATAGGACCTGCCACCTTGCAGAAATTCGAATCACTTTCCCAGCGATGCCTCAATACGGAGAAAGTCATACTCGTTCCAATTGGATCTCTCGTTTATGGGCTAGGATATCAGCAATCCGATTATGATTCAGTGCTGTTTGTAAAGAAGTTTATTTTAAAAGTAATTCAGATATAAGAAGATTTTTAGTAAGAAGGAACGAGACGCTTTTATGCAAATCATTCACTCAAATCAAGATCTTCGAGGGTAAGTTTTCAAAGCTATTTACATTGTTTTTTTTTTTATTGTAGGGCTTTATTTGAATCTTTGTCGGCCCTCATTGGACGAAATTCTCCCGAAATCCTCAATAAAGAAGTGTCGAGAGTTATCCCGTTAACTTTCTTGAAGATACCACTGCTAGTTATTGAGTAAGTCCTTATGAAAATATATGTCAGAACAAATTAAGCACTTTATTTGATCAAGCATTTTTTTTATTGAGCCACTTGTATATTTTTAGATTCACCGATGGATCATCAATTGACATTTCGATTCCCGATAACGATTTTCAGGCCATTCGTAATTCGAATCTCGTTCGATATTACTTAAAGGTGAGTTTTGAAGATTGTTATTTCACTCATGTGCTTTAGGCGGATAAACGATTCGGCAAAATGCTGCTTTACATTCGACGCTTATTTGAGGAGTGCGGGGTTTGTAGTTGGCTGGATTTTCTAAAAATTTCTATGCCTTTAGGTTAAAAATAGTAAGGCGGGTCTTCTTAGCAACTATCACATAGTGATGACGATTGTGCACTTTTTGCAAAGTGAACAGGTTTCTTTTGTGCATTAGTGGTAATCAAATACGTAATCTATTTAATAATTTAGTCACTTACACCGTGGCAAGTTCTTCCTGTTTTGTGTCAAACACACCCATCATTGGTCGGCCGTGATCTACCGATTGAGCAAATTATCAGACAACTCGCAATCCCAATCTCGAACTTGACTTTCGGTAATTTTACATTTAAGATAGGAAAAACTAAAGCCGATTCTAGATTATCAGTCGAATAACAAAATGCACGTTTCTGAATTGTTGATCAGATACTTTGACTACTACTCTCGTTTCAACTTTACGAAGGAGGCCATTCATATAGAGCAAGGGCAAGCAAGACGAATGTCAAGGTAAGCCATTCTTTTATTTGAACAAATAAAAATTTGTTCAGGAAAAGTATCGGTGACGAGCAACGTTTGATGATCATCGATCCGTATTCTCATGGAACGGTGGCTCGTTCACCCTACATTGTTGACGCTTTTAAAGAAGTCATTCGTTTCACTTGCGGGAGAATGCGAAATGGTTGCCTATTTACAAAACTACAATACCAATCCATTTTTAGGCAACTTGATCGAATCTTTTCCGATATTCCCTGAGGCTTCTCATTTTTATGAGGGAACGAAATTTCACACATGGCGGGTGCAAGCACAAGAAAAGAAGCTTTTAGGTGAGATTTGAATTACACTTTCCAATTTGCATATTAAAGTTAGAATTTCTAAATATCATTGAAAATCTCTCATTGTTTTAATTTCTTATTAAGCAATGCGGTTTTCCCTTCTCCAGTTGCCAGTCGCTGTTCTCTGCTTTGTCACATTGAAATTTTTCGTCGACGTGCCGCTACTCTTTCTTCAGCATTCTCAATTGAAAGTGGAGCGCGATTATTGCTTTAGGTGAGCTTTTGCCATTATCAAAGGGAATGAATATTTTGTTTATCTATTGGATTTCATTATTATTTTTAGAATCTCTCACTCTCAACCACGTCGATGTGTCGAGGTCAATTCGTCAACTTTTGTGCCAAATGCCACCCGCTTTCACGATCTAGGCATCAAAATAGCAACTAATCAAGTAAATTGGAATTTCGAGCTTTAAAAACGATAATTTTAGTCTAATCCTGTGAACACCGAAGAGATGTATGTGTATGATTGGATGTGGGCAAAATGGACAATTTCGAATCTAATTATAATGGCCGTCGGTAGAATTTTTTGTTAGTTTAAACTTCTTTGTGCCTCGAAGTTGATTGGAGTTCTTAGACTAATTCCAACGATAAATTTTCAACGTTTAGGCTTCAAAATTTTTCAAGGATGTTCCCTACTTTATAATGGTACAATCACGCAAAACCAAGTCGGAGTCGCATTTTATCTATTCACAGGTGACGATTTATTTACCAATTGTAATAAAATGTTCCTATTTTCAGTTGAAGCGGCTATTTATCTCATTTCATGTCGACTCTTGCCTCCAATTCCAGCACCGATCATTTCACAAAGATCTCCTTTTTCTGTACGCTTTTGTGGACTTTCAATTCATTTGTCGTTATATCATTTTGTTGTTTTTCTGATGAGTCTTTTCATTGTGCATCGACGGGTTTACGGTAAATGTTAATGGGTAATAAAGGGCTTTAGCAAATATCAAATTCAAACGTAATATGGACACTTAAGATCAGAAATTTAACAATTGAATAAAAACAGGCTCATCAGACTGGACCTGCATATTAGACGGGTACTGCACCGAAGTAGCTAATTAGGTAAGTGACAAAGACATTAGGAATTTGTGTAGCTCTAACAAAAAGAAGATGGCGCAAAGGCCGAAAGCTAAATCCCCTCGCGGTGGCTACAGTCGTCAAAAAATCTTGCAAGGTCAGTGTTCACTTGGTCCATAGATCACATCCAAATATATTGACCACAAATAGTTTTATGTAGCATTTTCAAAGGTTGTTAAAATGAACCATTTAGCTTTTCGATATCCTTTGAACTAAACTAAGTTCTATGATCGAAAAAGCTTATTTGAGCATGATTTTTAAAAATCCGTATTTCAAGAATGAATGGATCCCATCAAAAGCGGTTCCAATTATAATGGCATTGGATCGTCTATTACTTATTTATTCATTTTTTTTTCGTGAAAATGAAAGGCTACTGGCAGTTTTGAAGCTTTGAACAAAATCTGAGAAAAAGGACCTTACCCTCTTATGCAAGAGCAGCTTGAAAAATTCTATTTAGAGCGAAATCAAAAATCTAAGGATATCATCCTAAAGGCACAAAATACTACAAACTAATTGGGATCGATTTATTTGAATGCGAGCTAACGGGAGAAAAATCAGAAAACATTGGCCGGCCCAGACTTTTTTGACGACTGTACTTTGCGCCAATTTTTTTGCGCAACTGGGTCATTTGCGCAACTTGCCATAACCACGATTGTCAAAAGATTGGTCCACTTGTTAGCTGAAAGTTATGGCGAGTTGTGGAAAAAATTTGGCGCAATGTAGCCACCCCCCAAATCCGTTCAAAGATTTTGGTCATTATATACTTGAATTCGACAGCAATAAAATATTCAGCTAACTCAGCAAAAAGTTTATGACCCAGTTTTGGCGAGATTGTCGTTAGATGTCGTACGTAAAAGCACCAAGCAGCGACGAAGTTGAACCAGTTTTCATTTGCAACTTTTCCCCGACCTGATTGCGTTTGCGTTTTTTTTCTCGTTGAACAGTCCACGTTCATAGCTTCATCACTTATGTATATTTACTTTCTTAGATGTCTGCATCTGCTGCTGGTAATTCTGGTGATGGCGAAACTTTCGCTTTTCAAGCCGAGATCGCTCAGTTGATGTCTTTGATCATCAACACTTTCTACAGGTTTGGTTTAGCTTCCTTTTTCGTCCGCTATTTTCTTTTTTAGTAACAAGGAGATCTTCCTTCGTGAACTTGTGTCCAACTCTTCGGATGCTCTCGACAAAATCCGTTACCAAGCTCTGACGGAGCCATCGGAGCTCGATTCGGGCAAGGAGCTCTTCATCAAGATCGTCCCCAACAAGGCCGACAAGACGCTCACCATCATCGACACTGGAATCGGAATGACAAAGGCTGATCTTGTTAACAACCTCGGAACCATCGCCAAGTCTGGAACCAAATCTTTCATGGAGGCTCTTCAGGTTGATTTTAAAGCATAGTATTGGTTTTGGGTTGCTTTAACTTTGTTAATTTAGGCTGGAGCTGACATTTCGATGATTGGCCAGTTCGGAGTCGGATTCTACTCTGCTTTCCTGGTTGCGGATAAGGTAGTTGTGACCTCGAAGAACAACGACGACGATTGCCACATGTGGGAGTCATCGGCCGGAGGTAGCTTCCTCGTCACTGCCGTCAACGACCCAGAAGTGCCTCGTGGGACCAAGATTGTTCTCTACATCAAGGTATTTATTTATGCATGTATCGTTGAGAAAATTCCTTTATTTTAGGAGGACCAGGCCGAGTATCTCGAGGAGCGCCGCATCAAAGAAATCATCAAGAAGCACTCGCAGTTCATCGGCTATCCAATCAAGTTGCTCGTGGAGAAAGAACGTGAGAAAGAAGTGGAGGACGAAGAAGCGGAGGAAAAGCCCGAAGAGGCATCTGAGGTTGGTTAAGCTTTGTATCTTGGTTAAATTCATCGATTTAGGAAGGAAAGGTCGAGGATGTCGGCGAAGATGAGGATGCGGACAAGAAGGACAAGAAAAAGAAGAAGATCAAGGAAAAGTACTTCGAAGACGAGGAGCTCAACAAGACGAAACCGATCTGGACTCGCAACCCCGATGACATCTCAAACGAGGAGTACGGGGAGTTCTACAAGAGCTTGAGCAATGATTGGGAGGATCATTTAGCCGTCAAACACTTCAGGTTTTCCTTTACTGCTTTTATCTATGAACAAATGAATTTAGTGTTGAGGGTCAACTTGAGTTCCGCGCTCTTCTCTTCGTGCCTCAACGTGCTCCATTTGATCTCTTCGAGAACAAGAAATCGAAGAACTCGATCAAGCTTTACGTGCGCCGTGTCTTCATCATGGAAAACTGTGAGGAGCTGATGCCTGAGTACCTTAACTTTGTGAAAGGTACGTTGATTTTAGCTTTCGAAATTGCATTTAGTGGAACTACAATAGTGAAGTTTCTTTAGGAGTCGTCGATTCCGAAGATCTGCCTCTTAACATTTCACGTGAGATGTTGCAACAGTCGAAGATTCTGAAGGTCATCCGGAAGAACCTTGTCAAGAAATGTGTCGAGCTCTTCGATGAGATTGCCGAAGACAAAGACAATTTCAAGAAGTTCTACGAGCATTTTGGCAAGAACATCAAGCTCGGAATCCATGAAGACTCCACCAATCGCAAGAAGTTGTCTGAATATCTTCGTTATGCAACATCCTCATCGGAAGAAACCACTTCGCTCAAAGACTATGTCTCAAGGATGAAGGTTAAAAGACTATTTTTGAAATCTAATTATGTTTACTTTTAGGAAAACCAGACTCAGATTTTCTACATCACTGGCGAGTCGAAGGAAAGCGTTGCCAACTCAGCTTTTGTGGAGCGTGTCCGTTCCCGTGGCTTCGAAATCCTCTACATGACTGATCCCATCGACGAATATTGCGTCCAACAACTCAAGGAGTACGATGGAAAGAAGCTTGTCTCCGTGACCAAGGAAGGCCTTGAGCTGCCCGAGTCGGACGAAGACAAAAAGAAGTTTGAGGAGAACAAGGTGGGGATATTTATGCATTAGTATAGTTTGTTTGTGTATTCTACTTTGAGCAAGTTAAAGTCGCTGTTTAGGTGAAGTTCGAAGGACTTTGCAAGTACATCAAGGACGTGCTCGAAAAGAAAGTCGAGAAAGTCTCCATCTCGAACCGTCTCATCAATTCACCTTGCTGCGTGGTCACCTCGGAGTACGGATGGTCTGCCAATATGGAGCGGTATGTGTGTTTTATTAGCTCTTTTAAATCTATTACATTTTAGGATCATGAAAGCTCAGGCTCTTCGTGATTCAGCAACGATGGGTTACATGGCAGGCAAGAAGCACCTCGAGATCAATCCCGAACATCCAATCATTGTGTAAGTTGCAATTTCCACGATAAAAGTTTTCTCCACTTAAGGAATCTTTGCGATCGGGTCGAGGCTGACAAGAGCAACACAAGCATGAAGACTTCGAAGGATCTAATTGTCCTTCTCTACGAAACCGCGCTGCTTTCTTCTGGCTTCACTCTTGAGGAGCCCGGTCTCCATGCCACTCGCATCTATCGCATGATCAAGCTTGGTCTCGACATCGGGGATGATGATGAGGACGCAACCACTGCTGAAACTCCTTCCACTTCTGAGGTAGCTTGTCTTTGTAAAATTATTGCCTATTTTTGGTTTTAGGTTCCAAAGGTCGAGGGTGCTGACGAGGAGAAGAGCCGAATGGAGGAAGTCGATTAAGGAGGATCCCTGTGAATTGTAATTGGCTGGTGTTTATAATAAAATTTGTATTTTCTTTTACAAAACGCATTAAAAAATCAATGTAAATTAATGAGGACTGCACGAGGTGGAGGCCGGGGTTATGTGCATTGCTTTCGCTTTTACTGGAAAGTGCTTGCGGACGTCACTGACTGAACTTTCCCGCCCTTCGACAACTGTATCCTAAACTCTCGATGAAGCGGGCAGAAACTATAATTGTTAAGCCAGAAAAAAATTTCTGAATGAGGAAACCTTTCTAGAATTTCCTCCATGGGGAAACTTGGCAACCAGCTAAACATTCAAAAATGAACACAATTACGCTAATCAACGATTCGGAGTGGCTTTGCTGAATGTCTTTTTGCCAATCCGACGTTGTGAAATCTTTCGCGTGAACCCCATCACCCCTGAAATTAGCACTTTTTCAGGCTTTTCCCTCTCACTCCGAATAATTACATTTGAGGCCGTTTTTTTTTGTAACAAAGTTTCACACACTCACATTCCCATTATCACTAGACAAAGAGTCTGAGAATTTTTTATGTGTACCTACATTTTGAGAGGTCTTTAGCATTTTGATCCTTTTGGACCTGGGTTCCAAACTCTGGCTGTTCTCTGTCCAATCTCAAAAATCATTCCCATTCCGAACCCTGGCCACTTGTTCAACAACAACGACCCCGTGGACTTGGCCACTTTTAGTTTCATACCATCACTTGCCAAAAGCTGATCTCAATTTTCCCCAAATTTCTCTACAATGACCACCTTGCTTTGGTGGGAGTTCATTCTTTTGGCGATCTGTTGGCCGATTTGCCTCCTCTACTTGTTCTACATTTTGTTCATGACGGTGAAGAAGTTCGGCATTCCAATCACCGTGCGGGAACAGTTGCGGCTGAATGTGGGTTTTGGAGAGTCCATGGATTTATAGCGTAAAGACAACTCTAGGGTGTGATGAATGTGTCCCTCTTTCTCCACACCGAACTCGTCCTCCGCCCAATCGCTTTTGAGTGGTTTTTCCCGATCACCGCATTGCCTCCATGGTTTCCCCGGGTTCTCTACGCCACGCAGGTTTTCCATCAATCCGTCCAGCAAATTAGCTCCGCTTTCAGGTGATCCTCAAAAACAACATCTATCTGATCTACATCCCGTCGGCGATCAATCGTTTTACCGCTTTCTACTATCCAATCAGGCATCAACATGTGAGTGAATTGGGACGAGACTTTCTTTCGAGACTTCCTTTCGAGACTTGCGAGATTCAGATCTGGAGTTGCACGAGATTCCGGGTGCTTTTCTTCCTCGTGTGGACGATCTCCACGATTTTCGCTTTGCCAAGCATTCTCTCGGATTCGGCTCAATTCATTCGAACTCACGACAATGGACCGCTCGATTTGATCGCCTTTGATCAATTGGTAAGCTGATGTTGAAGAGAGGTCAAAGCCCAGAAAGTAGATCATCGAAGCTTGCACCAGCAAAATCTGGGAAATTGGGTTGGACAATAAGTAGTGAGTCACGTGAAAGAAAGGAAATTTTGCCGTAAAGTTGGCCAGTATTGACCACTAAGAGACGACAGACTTCCCTCATTTCAAAGCACTTTCATTGATGGGGCATACTTTCCTATTTCTTTCTTAACTTCTTTTTTCGATTAGTGCAAATTTGTCAAATGAGCATATTCAACATGTTATGCTATTTGGGTCCTGCTCATCTTCAAGCCTAGCTCTAAAAAACAACAGTAGATGGTGATGACTCCCTCTCCAAGATGTAATCGATGATTACACAAGTTTGAAAATGGAGAGAAATCTTTGATCTAAAGCGACCGCTCCGAGAGACCGGTTGGGGGTGTGATTGGGAGTGATTGGGAGTGACTGGGAGTGATTGGGAGTGACTGGGAGTGACTGGGAGTGACTGGATAGTGGGAGTGCAAGAAGTTATAGCAAGCAAAGACTTAACTCTCGACTAGACAGTAATCAATTGCAGAAGCTGGCTGAAGCCCTTGAGACAAAAAGACCACATCTGAAAAAGGCCACATTGCAGCATGACAATCCTCGCCTACACACTGCTAAACTGACTCGTTCTACAACCAAGAACCTGGACTGGGAACTTGTCCCCCACCCAGCATATTCCCCAGATCTAGCTCCATCAGATTACCATTTATTTCGCTCAATGGAAAATCCCTTAGTCGGAGAGGACTTTGAAGATGAAAAAGATACCAAGAAATGGGTACAGAACTAGTTTCACTCAAAATCAAAGATTCTTTACGCGAGAGGAATTCGCCTTCTACCAGTAAAATGAGCAGTTTATGGAAAAAGAAGGGAACTATTTTGATTGATTTAGATGGCTTTATTGAATAAGTATTTCTGCTTGAAATCGACTCATTACTTACCGGCCAACCCAATATTTCTCCAAGAACAGCATGATCTCTTTCGATTCCAGATCGGCGAAACCCTCTCGTTTCTCCTCTCGTTGACGGCCGTCATTGTGACAACATCGCTTTCGATCGCTTGTCTCCTCAAATATCGTTCCATGCACTTTAGAGTCAATCGAAATGTCAGTGATCTCTTAGATATTAACAATGTCTTAGATATTAACAATAGAACTCCATTTTTGTCTAGCCTTTGACTCACTGCAATAATACAGGGTGGCCGACGAGATTTGGCGCGAGGTTTTTGACTTGGATGATGCCGGATTTAGCAAAATCTATCTGAAACCTATAAGTATTTTACAAGAGTTTTGAGTTATGCCCTTTTCCGCCCCCTCCAAGAAAGCCTTTTTTCTACTCGTTTTTCTAAAGTTTCAGGTTAAATATCTTTTGCAAAATTGGCTAGAATATCCGAAATAAAATTTAGTCAAATATTAGGTTGTCCCATAAAAACCCAGAGATTTTTTGTTTTAATCACTACTCGCTCACAACACTACGTTTTGTATTCATCTTTTTTTCTTTTTCATGCCAAAACTTTCTTCTTTCTTGCATTAGCATTCATTTTTTAGGGGACGACACGGGAAGGGAGTTGCAGTCGATCGAATGAAGCCAACTCGAGAAGAAATTCACGCCCAACTGCTCCAACGATTTTCAAGAGGGATTTCATCGGCCAAAGCAGCACAAGAAATCAATCGATTTTATGGCAACAAAATCGTTGGAACGAGTACTGCATAGGAATGGTTTCACAGATTCAAGACGGGCAACACAAGGATCAAACGGAAGAGGAGAAGCGGCCGACCCCTGGAAAGTGGATCGATCGATTCTGAGGCACCGATTCCTGCGAAACTCCGATGGATCAACCGGAGAATTGGTTGGAAGTTACTGTGGATGGATGCCTGTGTAGCGATGACTGCGAAAAGTGGAAAGAAATCGTAGAAAACAACGCTAAATTCCATACGAAAGATCGGAAACAACCCAAGTCAAAAGAAAGCGGACATGCAACCATTTGTGGAGCGAATACCGACATGGTCGGCTTCGTCTTTCGAACATCATCACTCACGATCAAACGTGGGTTTTCTACGATGGTCGAGTGTTACAACGGCAGCGATTGAAGAAAGGGCAAGCATGTAAAATGCTGCCAAAACGGAAGATCCACGAAAAGAAGCGAATCTTGTGTGTCGACTGGTGTTCAACAGGCGTCCTCCTCTTGGAACTTCTTAAATCGAGGCAAAATTTCAACACCGATGTTTATCTATATCATATGAAAAAAGTGGAACAAAAAGTCGGAAGGTTACTCTATGAAAACAAATGGAACGGCCCCGTTTTCGTTCTTCAGGATGGCACAAGCTCCCACAAATCAGAAAGATCGATCGATTTTGTGAAGGACAACCTACACTGGAATATCCTTCCTCATGCACCGTATTCTCCGGACGTTGCCCCTTCTGACTATCACTTGTTCTTGTCGCTAAAGGATTTCTTACGCGGTAAAAAGTTCGAAGATGAGAGCGAACTCGAGGACGAATTGAACGACTATTTTCGCTCGCGCCCGCTTGGGTTTTACGAACAAGGGGTTGGCAAGCTACCCAAACGTTGGAGAAAAGTTATAAATTCATCTGGAAAGTATATCATTTGATTCTGATTCTTCGTTGTTTCTATGTGCTGAAAATAAATGAAATTCAAAATCTCTGGGTTTTTATGGGACAACCTAATAATTAACCAGAAATTAACCAAGTAACCAAAAGTAACCAATTTTTTGAAACCAAACAAATAACTTCAAAGTGCATCTTGAGCATTTTTAAACAAAACCTTGATTTTTGCCGTTTTTGAAGGAGTGCTGGTGAAAATGGTGGTAATGGTAGAAAATGTGGGTAAAAAGCTTTTTCTTCCATTTTTCTATCAAGTTCCAGTTGAAGTTAACCAAAAAAGACCTTAGCTAGTAATTGAGAACATCCTTTCAGCAGCCAGCTTCATATACAACACAATATTCTAGGGTGAACCTTTAGATCACTCTCCGCGCAGAGGCCTTCTTTGGAGGGCGCAGAAAAGGGAATAACTCAAAAACTAGGAGACTTCTTGTACAATAATTATAACTTTCAGAAGCTACAGAAAATTTGCTACCTTTTTGGATATAAGTTCAATAGGTTTTGATAAACCCGACATCATCTCCGAGTCAAAAACCTCGCGCCAAATTTCGTCGGCCATCCTGTCTATGTACTCCGAGTTTCTCAACTGAAGCCGCTTGTGAAACGAAGAGTAAACGAACGAACAACACCTGAGCAATGAAATACTCACACAAATACAAATCACTTTCAGCTCTACGAATGCCAACTCTTTCTCACCTCCCTCACCGCCTATCCTCCATTTCTCATCTACACGATTAAGTGGGTTTCTGCAAAATTGTGCAAAATCCATCGAAACCCATTCCAGAAGCGTCCTCGAATTGGTCTCCTCCTTCACCGGAAATGAATCGATGAAGCAAACCTATTTGATCACCTGGTAGCTAAACAATCCAAATTGTCCAAGAGAAACAATCGTCACAATTCCAGGTACTGGTTGCTGGACATTCAAATGCTTCTCCCGTTGATCCCCATTCTGATCTGTACCGGTTTCTTCAAATTTATCACTTCCGGTGTCAAGCATTTGTTCTCTTCGGAGCCAAGTGATGGCATTTCACCGATCACTTCTCCCGTTCCCCCTCCATCAACAACTAATGGTGGAAGACCGACCTCTTCTACCCAAGTACAATGCACGATTCCTGAGGTGGAAACAGTTACAAGAAAAAGTTCTGAGAATTCTCTCCGTGCAACTTTTGAACTTTCCGCGCATGATTCCACGGTTTGATTCTTGGTCGGTGAAAGAAAAGAAAAGAAAACCAATGTAGACTGCAAATTACTCTTTTGGCCCAAATCTAACTAGTTTCAAAGTACATATTGTTCCTGTTTATGAGGCAATAAATAGTTTCGTGCTGAAAATCTCTTTGTACAATGAACTTTTTGCTCTCAACAAACACTGGGCGGGTATTACTTGCTGGTCGTTGGGGGAATGGTAGTCCCTCAAACAGATCAGAGGTACATATTCGTTTAAATCTTTTTGTTGATATTCCAAACAATTATCTTATTAAACAAAAGATTAACAAATTAATTAAATGAGATTGAAATTAAATGAATTAAATAGAATTTTGCGTAAGCACAGAGTAAAAGTGGGTACTCGTAATTAGCGTTTCAGCGAGGTATAACGAAAATATATAGCTAAACAAATACAAGGAAAAATAAGTATCAATTCCCCGTCAAATCGATGACTTCGATGAATTGCAAGTTGTGCAGCTAAAATCAATGATAACATAGTTGTTAATGAAAAAAACTAGGAAACCTTCTGCTCTAACATTGTGATTGTGTCCTGATTTTGTCCAATTTGCCGATAAAGCTAAAAGAAACCTAGATCAGTACAATAAAAAGCCCCAACGCGTCTTCGTGTGGCTGCACTCTCCTCGCGTAGCTTCTTGTCGTATGCATCAATCTTCTGAAGAATTGCAGCAGCTAAACTTGTAGTCTTGTGTTTTTTATGAAAGTTTTTGTCAAGCAAGATAGGTAGTTTAAAATACCCTGCTTTCCCGCGAATTAGATACCCATGAAAAAAGTTTACCTTGGGAGCGATGCATGTTTCCACCTTGGTTCCAAAAAGGCTGAAAAAACTCAAATTTGTAAAAGTAAACAAAAAAATAAAGGTATGCTTATTTTTATGTGCAAATAGTTTTTTAATATTTACCCCTTCTTTGATAGTCCCCTCAAGATTGAGTCCCGAACCATGAGACAACGGCTAAAAAAAGTATTTCAGATTTCCAAAAGCACTTTATCAAATTAAGAAAATTATCACCATTACGCAAAGTCAAAGTACTTTCGAAAGCAAGAGCATAAATGGTTCTCGTAAAGCTGCTCACCTCTTTTTTGATAGCCCCTCCGATATCCTTAAATGAACTTGCGGATACGGATTGATCAACACCGGACGACATCTAAAACAATTGGCAATTAAAATATTTTAAACAGTTTGCATGCTTCAAAACCCGGCCCTAACAATGCACACCTGTAAAAGTTGTAAAAGTAAACTAAAAAATAAAGGAAATTTTCTTTTCTTTCTTTTTCACGAAATTTCTTTCAAATTTTTCAATTTCACTGCCGAGGCTAAAATACTTCTATCTGGACCTAAATCCACCATTCTATGGTGTATCAAAAGATATTAGATATCTAGACAAAGCTCAAATATACCTAAAAATTGTGTACTTACTGCCCCTGTATAGGTAAAAACTTTATTCTTAACCAACATTATGACAAACCCTAACAAACGATAACAATAACAACACACCTCGAAAGGGTATACAACGCCAAAAAATAAGCAGGAAGCTCCTGGCATTGGGAAATGATGTGAACGGTCAATTTGAAAGTGTTTAGGCGCAAGACAAGCAAAATTCGACAAAATGACAACGTAAACGGGGCAACTAGTCAATTCACAGAAGTTAAAAAAAGCCTTTGTAAATTGTCACAAACTCAAATTTGTTGACCAAGTAGGTGAGAATCGTGGAAAAATGGGCCACCATGAAGAGACATCGGATTGAAGTAATTGGAGAATCCGCTCATTGGAGTAAGTGGTGGCATTGCCGATTGTGGCTGCTGCTGACGAGCTTCCATGGGGACCGGAAGAGAAAAGGCCTCGTAGACAGATGGACTAAAGCCAAAACTTTATGTTAAGATATTCTAGGCTTTAAAAGTTTACATATCTGCTTACTAAAAGAAAAAAACTTACTGAAGCTTGTACTCATGGGAGCTGCTGCTGACAAAAGCTGGCGATTGTGGCATAGCTGGCAACGTGATTGGACTTGGCGATGGTTGTGGCGACATCAGCAAAGGACGCATCGGTGACATTGGATAAATTGGTGTCATCATACGAGTATTCACTAACAGAGACATATAAAAGATTAGATCCAAAAATCGCATACTGTAGATGCTCCCCGTCTTGTGAGGCTTGTAAGTTCCATTGATGATTGCCAGTTCCATAAGTTGCTTGCGCTTGAAATCATCTGTACCCTCTGGCTGAAAGAATACAGTAAAATAAGGTAATTTACACAATCCCTTACTGGAGTAAGTAGCTTCCTGACGATTTTGCTAGCGTTGCTCAGCTTGATTCGCGCACGATTTTCCGTGTCCTCACATTGAATCAGCACGTGCAGCTCATCTTCCAGGTGTTCCCAGTTTGGCTTGCCGCGGTTTGAATCTTCCTGAAACTTAAATACCACTAAAATATAGCCAACAAGAAAATAAGTGTATACCTTGCGGCGATCCCTCATTGAGCCACGTCCTCTGACCATTATTTTGCACCCAGTCTCCTGCTCCAGCTGTTTAGCAGTCATTCCACGCGGTCCCAAGATCCGACCAACGAAGTTGTACTGAACAAAGTTGATTTATACAACCAACGAGAAAAGCTAACTCACGTCAGGATAATCATTCTTTGGAACGTAGAGCTTCTCAGTGATGGTAACGATTTCCCCGACAGCTTCAGGTAGAGCGAGTTCACCTTGCACAAAATCCGTTTGAAAGATTTGCGCGCGGACACGACTGATTTCTGAAAGTCCAAAACTACAATATAAACACGCTAAACAAACCATCTTCAAGAATTCGTTCCACATTTGGGAAAAGCGATGGAAACATTGTCAAATGCTTCTTTTCCTTGAGCAGCTCAGCAAAGTATTCCATACCGCCTTCGCTTCCAGAGAAAACATCAGGCAAAGCCAAATCAAAATACATAACATTACAAGACCTTATACCACTTACCAAAATCACTTGAGCTACTACGAGGACGAATTCCAGAGCCGGGTTTCTTGGGTGATGTTGTTTGAAGGGAGCTCTTCGTAGAAGTGCCGCTTTTGGCAGAAGGTGATCCGTCTTCAAGACTACGCGATGGCTGAACCAGAAGCGATGGACTCAGTGGCAGCTTTGGGTAATGCATCGATTGGCGAGTCGACAGCATTCTAAAAACAAAAAGGGTTTTGATCAATTAATGAAAAGAAAAAGAAAAAGCCGAAAATTAGATAGATGTCGAGCCAATATTTTGCCCCATTTTATGCTGTTTTACTTATTAGACGGGGCCAAAATGTTAAACTCATAGAGGAGCCCTGGTTGAGTTCTATGAGTTTAACATTTTGACTCATAGTGCTTAAGCCTTAGAAAACTTGAAACAGCAAGCGAAAATTTGTGACAAATTTCGAAAGAAAATTGTGTGAAAATGCGAAATGAATGGCATTTTGTATGATTTCTATCGTTGTTACTGTATTTTCAGACATTTGTCGCTTTTCTCGTCGGGTGCATTTTAGCATTTCAACTTTTTATTAACTTTTTATTCTTTTCCTTCTCGAAGATTTTGCATGACTTCCGATAGCATTTTGTTGTACATCGCCGCGTACGGATTCAGTGCAACCAGTTGCATTTTCGCGAACGATGAACCCAAAGCGGCCGCTTTCTCGTAGTCAGCCTAAACGTTTCAGTGAGATAAAATTCAGGCATTGCTCCTAAATTTATTATTTGGACCATTGGGTGGATTCATACAGCTTGTTATATCTACTAGACTTGCTTACCGGTCAGCCTAGTACCAATTAATGCCTCAAAGTCAAGCGGATGCAAATGCGTGTAGTATTTTCTACCGTAACCCATTTCTACTCTGCACTAACTTTGACCGATAGCAAGTCTACTGTCTATAGCAGTACACGAGTTAGCCGCGATCATTGTGCACTGTCTTATTGGTTTACGAGTTACGGTAGTCGAGCCACGCTTTGAAGCGTCTGCCCAACTCGACAGCCGAGAAAGTTCGCAAGCTACAGTCCGTTTCATATTTCTTTATCCACCCCCCAAAAAGAGGTTTTATGGAGAATGGGTGGAGGTATCGAGCTATTTTCTTTTGCAATAGAAAGGCCACATTGTAAAACCCTAAAAACACCGTTTTTGGGTTACTGGATTTTCTCAACAAAAAAAAATTAAGAAAGAAGATTCTGCGACCGTTTCACATTTCTTTATCCACCCTTAGGAACTTTGAAAATCAACGCTTATTTGATGTTACTATTCATTTTTTTGCTTTTCTTAAATTTTTTTTTAATATTTTGTAATCATTTGTTGTCATTTTAGGAAATGGGACGTTGGAAAGTGCTTTCCTATTACGAGAAGGGACAGATCGATGCCTACATGATCGACAAGAAGGGTATTCGAGAAATCGCAAAGCTGTTGGGCCGCAATCACACAACAAGAACGTGACCACTCCTAAAAAGAAGACTGGGCCCAAACCTCAGCTTACATCTCGAGCTAAGCGTCACATTGTGAATTCAATTCATGGAAAGTCTATCAATGAGGTCAAAAATGAGCTGAAAATCGATGTTCTAAGACAACTATCTGGCGTGCCGTCAAAGAAAATCCTCATATCGATCGTGAACGCCTAAATCAACAGCCTGCCTTAAAGCAAGAGCACAAGAAAGCCCGTCTAGACTTTGCCGCAAAGCATATGAGCTTTGATTGGAGCAAGGTTGGGAAATGCTGTACACTGAAACAACGGTTTTTATTTAGGTAATCTTTTTTGATGAAAAAAAATGGAATCTTGACGGACCAGACGGTGTTTCGCATTACTGGAGAGACCTGCGACAGCATCCACTGATATTCGGAACACGTAACTACGGAGGAGGAAGTGTGGTGTGTTGGGCAGCCTTTTGCGCCAATGGAACGGTCGCTTTGAAATTTGTCTCCAGCAAAATGAACAGTCAAGATTATACTGAAGTGCTCAAAGTTACTCTTCTGCCATTCATTCAACAAAATGTCGCGACTGCCTACACTTTTCAGCATGACAATGCTTCAATTCATCGCTCCGCTCATACAAAAGCCTGGTTGACTGCGCAGGGAATCAACATCTTGGACTGGCCAGCACGATCCCCGGATCTTAACCCCATTGAAAACCTGTGGGGCATCCTTGTCAGGGACGTTTACAAACATAAGAGACAATTTACGACCGTTTCGGAACTAAAAGCATCAATTCAGATTGCCTGGAATCGTATTGACGCCACGGCTCTCCAAAACCTTATCAAAAGTATGAATAAGCGAATCTATCAAGTTATTAACCGGTCCGGTGCTATATCAGATTATTAGTTGTTATGTTCACAATTCTTGATGTCTTTTTTATTTGTTGTTAATGCTAAATAAATGTTGATTTTCAAAGTTCCTAAGGGTGGATAAAGAAATGTGAAACGGTCGCAGAATCTTCTTTCTTAATTTTTTTTTGTTGAGAAAATCCAGTAACCCAAAAACGGTGTTTTTAGGGTTTTACAATGTGGCCTTTCTATTGCAAAAGAAAATAGCTCGATATCTCCACCCATTCTCCATAAAACCTCTTTTTGGGGGGTGAATAAAGAAATATGAAACGGACTGTAGCTTTCTCGCGAAATTTTCCTGTATCTTACGGTTATAAGCTAGTGCAATTTTTTACGAATTTTCCCCACCTTTGCCCCCTGATCATCCCCATTTAGTCGTCGGATGAGAGCTCTTTGCACGAAAGCCTGACATCCCGATTTGCCCTTTCCCTCACTCAGCTCAAGTGCCATGTCGAGATCGGACATGGCTTCTAAAAACTTCTATACTTTAACCATTTGTATGAGTAAGTCCTTTTCTTTATGAAAACCCAATAGTACTGACTTTCCGTTTCCGAATTGAGGCGATGCGCTTGAGCTCGGTTGTTGAACGCTGATGGATTCACCGGACAAACCTGGAGCTTTTAATTTAAAATCTTTGTGTCAATTCTCAAAAACCTGAATAGCTTCATCGAATTTCTCCAGTGCTTTTGCAATATTTCCCCCTTCGGCGAGAGCAATCGCCTCCTTTTCGAGCTGCCGACTTTTTGCGTATTCAGGGTGATCGATTTGTTCTAAAATGAAGGTGTTAAAGTTTATCTATAATTATGCAACTCTGCATGCACTGGCTGCTTAGAATCACTCCAACTCCAACAACGCTAAACTACGAAGTTGTGTAATCAACCTTGGGCAACGTTGAGAACCAAGTTAAACCTACCAAGTCATTCAATTAGTAAACTAGAGAATTTCTGAACTAGACGACAGTTAGAACACCAATTTCCAAAATATTAATTAAATTCTTGAACCAACCATCCTCAGCGACTTTCTCTTCAGTCGGATCCTCATCGGGCATCAACGGATTGAGAATACGGTTCAGAATTTTTCGATCGTGTGCTGTAGCCATCTAGAATATGAGATTAAAATACGGTACGGTAATCTACAGTCTCGAAAATTGGCCTTGAATTGAATGCAAATTTTGAAAAGAAACAGGTACTGAATTACGGTATGGTTTGTTCGGTATAGCTGTTCTTGAATACAAATTTGGAATATTCTCAGGTACAATAGAAGCAATAATCTTAATCCAATAGCTCATGCAAGTACTCAACTTCACTTTGAATTTTACAAAGAGACAAAAGAAGATGCAAATCGCCTAAAATCGGACAAGTTTTAAAAAAGCTACTTTATCTTTTAAAGCAATTAGAAAAAAATCGAAATCAAATCAAAATCACATGGATCTCTTTCCCAACTACAAACTGATCAATAGTTGCCAAAGAGACGGATAAATGAGGCTATTTCAAGGCCATAAATCATCCCACAGTCAGTGCCAAAAATGGCGTAATAAACGATTGGGCAGATACATATTTTAAGGTTTTAAAATGATTTACAAAAAATAACTCAGGTATCAACGATGAAATATTGAGTTTTCCCCATTTTTTTTTGAATATTCTCGTAATTGCTTTCGTCACATCGACAACCCAACAAAAATAGAGACAGAATTTGTTTTCGAAAGGAAAAACCTAAAAAAAATCAATTCCCATGCACAGCTTGGAAATATTGGGTACAACATTGAACTCTTGTACACCCCAAAGTTTTCTGAAGACTATTTTAGAAAACTACCATAATCTAACCGCAAGTTTTCATCCGATCAGCCCAGCTTTAGTTCGGATTCATTTCTTCGAATGTCTTCTTCAAATGTTATTGCTAATTTATAAAAATTTGAAATTCAATAAGAAATTCCTCTTAAAATTTAAAAATGAAGAAAATGAGAAGATTTAAACCTGTTTAATAAAGATTTTCTAGATTTTTAAATCTTTAAAATCTATTTCGGAAATGAGGAAATTGGAACAATGTTTAACGAAATCAATAATCCTCAAAATCAAAATTTAAAGCTTCAAATTTTAAATTTTCAAAGGCTTGAAGAATCATTCTTAATCACAAAACACGCTTTGTATACCTTGTATTTTATTTTGTCCCTATTATGGTATTGTATTGTAAATTTTATAATTTATAATACCCCAAGAAATTTATTTGAATCCCAATAGCACACACATCATCAATCTCAAGAAGCAGAAAAAAAATTTGAATAAGTTTTGCTGGTGGTTTGTCTTCTTTGGTCCTTCTTTGCCTACTCGGTATGCTGCTGGCCGTCGGTCTTGGGTTCTAAAACAAAATGTCCCAGGATGTTGGTGAACATATTAAACAATACTAAAGTCGTATCATATTCTGGAGTATCTTCGATTTTGAAAAAAGTAAAATAATATTATAATATTAAATATCGATAACAATGATAAGAATATATAACTTAATAACAAATCATTTAGTAAATTGGATTTAGGATTTTTGCAACTAAATTTTAACCCGGTTTTACCAACATATTCAGAATATAGAGATAGAGACATATTAAGTGTATAAGTATAAGTGTATAAATTCTTTACTTTTCTTTTGCTCCTCCTTGTTTTCGGACGTCTCCTCATCGAATTGACGCTTGTGATCTGACCTGCCCACGTCCTTTTCACCTGAATAAAAAATAAATCATTGAGGAAAAAAAATTAGATTTTTTTATTCTGTAATCTCCAATTTTTTTCACCACGTGTTACAATTAAAATTTGTTAATTAAGAGATAACCTGATGATGTCCCAAGAGTTACATCCGGCACGTTAAATTCGGAATTCTCTCCCTCGGAATCCTTCTCGGGCTCGTCTCATTTTGAAGCGAGTAGCGGTTTCTAAAAATTTTTAATAAGAACTCGATGATTTGTTTGAATGACATATATATGGTGAATCACACACAAAAGCATACTCACAAAATGTTTTTGTTAATTGAAAAACATCACAAATCACTGACCATTTGCTCAAAGTTGATCCTCTTCTTGTAATCGTATTTCAAACATCCTTGCAATATGTCTTGATGTGATGAACAGAGCTAAAACTTTATTTCATTAAACAAAGTGCTTTTAATTTGACCTTGTGTTTGGGGATAATGTTTCCCAGACCAATTGTACCATCTTCGAAAGACACTTTGCAGAATTGATCCAACTCCTGACAAAAACGACTTCGATCATTCTTGTTGATTCTTTTCAAAAACTAAAAATATCAACTTTGAAGTACCCTAAATGATTCATTTTAATTGCTTACCTTTACGCGAAATGTAACTTCATATAGAATAACTCCAAAGGACCATATATCGGTCGCAAAGGAGGCGAAGGGATTCTCTTTTTCCAGCACTTCTGGCGGCATATATCTAAAGCAGAAATACAGAGCTGAGATGGTAAATTACCGAAACGTGGTGATAAATTCTTTCGGAAGATCAATGATTGAATCTTGAAGAGTAAGCTTTTGGCCAGGTTTCGTCTGGTATGATACTCCGAAGTCTCCTATCTAAAGAACTACATGATCCTGCTGAATTTTATGTTGTTTACTTTTATGCCTTCTTTGAGGGTTGTTGACTTCAGAAGCACATTCGCCGGCTTGAGATCAAAGTTAATGATGTTCAGGCTCTGCGTCACTTCAATTCCCTTTGAGCACTATTTAAAAAGATTTTTCTAAAACAATATGCTGCATAGAAAATATAAACTTGCCAAACAAGCAGTCGAATATCTTCTATTGGAATAGATGGCTTGCCATCGAGAAAATTCTGAAGTGAAGGTCCATCATATAACTCCAAAATCAGATAATGATAATCCTCATTTTCGCCAACACCAATGTACTAAAAGCATTGATTTTACAAAAGAAAATATAATTTTTGATACCTTAACAACATAGTCACTCTTAATTTGCTTCAGTAAATCGGCTTCTTTACTTCCTACATCCTTGTTTTGTATCTTAATCGCCACTTCCGTTTCTACACTTTCGGTCTTGATCGCACGCCATACTTGTCTAAAATTGCAATGTAATAAAAGTAAAAAAAAATTGTGTTCATGCTTTAAGTTTATAATCTAAAACTTATTGTCATTTATTTTCTATGGTACTCAGATGAAAATTAGGATCAACCACCAGAGTGTACTTGACTTAAAAAAATCAAATATCTTACGGACACAGTTATTTATTAAGTTGAAACGTATGAAATGTCAAATACTTTCCTATGATCGATATGTTTCATTTCACCAAAGATTTTTTTTAATTTTTTCATAATTTATATTAGAGAAATGAAACATATCATGTTTAAACTTTGGGCGCTTTTTATGGTGTGTCAGCTGAGAATAATCTTCTCAAACAACTAAATCATTATGTTACCGCTAAAATTCGCCTATCACCATGAAATTAGCTTTAACTAAATTTAACTATTTAACTAAATACACTTAACATTTACTATAGTCAAAATTTTAAATTAGTCTGTGGCCAAATAAGTGTTAAAACGCGATCTCCTTTTAAACCTCAAAATTGAGTAAATGAACCGGTTTTGTGCCAGAAGGTGTGCTATTGTATTGTGGGTTCCCACAGAGAAAGAAAGTACTTTTAAGTACATAAAGGTACATTTTAAAGTACATAAAAGTGAAAAGAATCCTTTTATTTAAGTTAATTTCATTAAGCGTTTTCCCAAAGAAGATGTCAGACAAATTATTGTTGAGCAAGTAGATTAGTTTATTCATATATTCAGCACTTGGAAACGACCCGAAAAGAGGGACTGACTAGGGAACGGTCAATTTTTGCATTTTTATTTTGATGTTTCGAGCAGTAAAGTTGTATTTTGAGAGTATCTTTAGCTTCGATTGCTTTCTTTCGCAAAAAAAGCCTATTGCTATTGTCACAATACCCTACGAAACATGAGGAAAGTGCAAGAGATAGAATTTTTCTGAAATATTTGTTGCAAAATGCAAATTATTTGTTCCTTTGCAAGTTTACAAAGCCAAAAAAGAAAATGGCAGATTAAGCAATAGCCAGTGTTGCTTGAGGCAAAATTTATTCAAACGATAAAATCACGAAAAATATCACAGGGTCATCGAAAAGCATGAGACTAGCCCTGAATTGGAGGGAGCTACGCCAAAGAGCGTTTCAGAGATGCAGGGGCGAGTTGAAGGATTCGTTTCAATCACATTACAGTACAAGGATAAAAAGAAATACAAACAAGGATCTAAAATCTTTTCATTTATCGAAGAAAAACACCAAGTGATCGATTAAAAAAAGTTATATCCAAATGATTTGATCGTAAGAAGAGGAAGACGGACAACTCTCATTTCATCCAAAGATCGCAACTAAAGTCTAGCTATTTCCTTTACCGTCAAAATAAACACACCCAACTCCATTAGACGTGAACAACGTGGTTGATCTGTCCTTCTCGTGTGTTCACCACTGATTGTCGCTTTTCATCGATCGCCCATTGACGGTCCACGATGTACTAGAATGCAAATTGTTAGCGTTTTGACATTCCCAACAGTGATTCACCTTGTATTCAAAATGTCCCCGAGGTAATTGGATCTCGACCACCCACCCATAACGATCGCGTCGAAGAGGAATCTTTGATTCCCAGTTCACGAACGAACCCGAGACAAAAACCTAAATGATAACACAATAATGAGTTAGATTAGGGTCGATCGTTTTGTTAGCTAGTGCAAGGTACTACCGAGGTAGGATTGGTGTCGTGCCACCGGAAAGTGACTGGATAGAGTGGCTGATTCTGGCAGTGTACACATCCGGCTTGCAACGAGGCTGATGGCCACATCTGTACAAGCGCTAAAAAAAAAATTCGCGACTGTTATATTTCAGTCAAAGAACTGCTTTTAGTAAGAAAAAAACTTACCAATTGCTGGATTCTTTCCATCGGTGTCTTTGTTGGGCTTCGAGGCTCCCCTTCCTGTACCAGACAGTTCTTGAGTTGATCTTTCTTCAGAAGTGTCATCTTTGCCGCGGTCCTCTTTCATCGAGACGGTCACTTCATCTGCTCCAGCTCCTTGTCGCCGCTGAGTCACAAACTGAAAATAAAAAAAATGGCAGCTTTAGAGCTTAGAGCGAAGTCATGGTTTTTACAAAAGTAAACCTTTTTCCTATGTGAATTCTTGCGCAAATCGGACGGCATCGATCCATCAATTGACTCTTGTGACCAACTAAAACTAAATTAGCTTTTGAGTTTTAAAGCTAAACTTGAATATTTTAAGAATAATTAGTACCTGCTCGAATCGCTATAGCTCGTTGAATACTTGCGCCTAGCTTCCCCTCCGGCTGCTTTTCTAAACATAACCCAATCATTTATAAAAAATTCACAAAACCTCTTTTCTGGTGATAAAGTCGTTTTCTTCTTCGTACTTTTCCTCGGCGATAGACGCTTTGTGGACTTGTTTGGTGAACTCTAAATAAATATTGTTGTAGATGAAGGAATTTATTTCTAGAACTATACTAAACTATGCTATAGTAAAAATGTAATACCGTAGTTGATGATTTGCTGGGTTCACTAGTGGCCGTCTCAAAGTTAGTGGCAGGGTTTGACGAAGTTGCGAGGTTCGGGTTAGTGTTAGCTGAGGTGGGAATCGTCGTGGCACTCAAAGATGAGGATGTTGACTGAGTTTGTTGAGCTGGTTTTGGCATCTGTAAAACAATTTTACATGGTTTTATAATTAAAGTTAACCTCTTTTTCCTTTTCTTCAATCTTGGCACAAACATCGGTCGAAGCATCGACAGCCTTTCCTGGGTCAACATCTTTCTCACTCACATGACGACCCAAAGGCAGCTTTTCGGGATCCTGGATAAAAAAGCAAATATATAAAGACAAAAACCAACCTGACACTTTGTTTCAATAATTTGCATCGAGAAAAGGCTCTCTTTCTTCACCGCAGCTACAAGTGGCAGGTTATCAGAGGTTACCTCAGCTTTTGAAGCAACTGCGGCTGCCTTGTTCTAAACATTTGCATATACATACCAATTATCTAAATTTTACCTCTTCCTGACTTCTAATAGCTTCTGAAATTGAAGCATGATGTGGCAAGATTGGCGATGGGGTCTGCTCTTCTAACAATTGAAGTTAGTATATTGAATTATTAATTACTTTGCACGGGTTTTGGCGGTAAGAGCATTTTTGGCGTTGTTCGATACTAAAAACAATTCGTTTATCTTTACTGACTACAAATATCATTACCTGATTTTTGACGAGGCACATCTCAACAGGCTCGTTCATTCGGTGAACCCGATGCGGTTTCATACCCAAGTTGAGCCCATCCGCTTTGATCACCGGCAACAGGTCACTCTAAATGAAGCAAATCAGTAGCTGCTAGCAAAGAATTTTCCTCAAAGTCATTGAGTCTAATCCTTTGGTTAAACAATTTGAGTGTTCAAAAACAAATATACGTCAATGGACAATAAAGGCTTACTGGACATAGTTTTCTTGAAGTACAAGGGGCCTTCAAACGCGCTATTTTCACCACCACAAAATCGTGAGCATAGAGAAGCAGCGTGTACATCAGATAGCAGAACATCAACGCGACACCCAAAGCAAAACCTAAAGAAATAGCTAGATTTGTTTCAAAACCACCGCTGGTGCAAATATAATAAGAGAAAAATGATAAATTTATTTAAGCTAACGACTAATCAAAACAAACAAGTCATAAAACTCACAAGTTTTTAAAAAAGTCACCGGGTTCTCGCGAACAAGACTCGTGTCCTCGATTACTTGTTCCAACTCGTGCACATAATCCGTGAGACGATTAAAATGAACATGTACAAAAATGATTTGAAAAGCAAAAACTCACTGATGATTGTGGTGATGATGGGTGACATTCTCGGACGTGGCATCGGGATGGATCTTCAGTAACGACTTCAAAATCTGAAATAAACAAAATATAATATTTCAATTTGAAACAAGCAAAAACCAAAACCCAGTTCTATAGGTTAGAAAGTAACCGTATCCATTTATTAGAAAGGATACTTAAATGACACTAGCGCAAAAAAATGGGTGCTTGTATGGTTTACATGACCCATTTTTTTCTAGAAATCGACCATTTTGGGGGTTTTAAGGTGTGCTGAATTCGAATTTCGCCATCCCAGGTTGGGAAAATGCACTCCAACCGAGTTATAACACTTTTAAAAAACGTGTTTTTAAGCGTTTTTGATGTTTTAGCCGAAGCCGGAGAAAGCCGGAGAAGCAGCAGATCGCTGAGCCAATCGTTGAAATCCTCATTTGAGAGCTGCATCTTTTCAAAGAAATCCCGTAGAGTGTAATCTCTCAGATCATTGATTTTTGCCATTTCTTGCGTTGAAGATAATCACAAAGTTTTTGGTTATTTTCAAGGCCTTATAAAGACCTTAAACGTGTTTGAACAGGTTAAACAAGCCACGCCCATTGGGTTAAGCCGCACTCTTAGTAAAATTTGCATTTAAAACATCAAAAACGTTTAAAAGCACATGTTTTCCAAAAATTGTATAACTCGGTTGGAGTGCATTTTCCCAACCTGGGATAGCGAAATTCGGATTCGGTGCACCTTAAAACCCCCAAAATAGTCGATTTCTAGAAAAAAAATGGGTCATGTCAACCAAACAAGTACCAAGAAATGGCCCTTTAAAAAAAACAACCTGTCGCAAACCTTCGATCGTCCAGCCGAGCATTCTCGCGGATGGAAAGAGGCTCGTTCCAAAACGAACAGAAAAAGTCGTCGGCGAGCGTGAAGAGTGAATGTTAAATGATTTAACGGAGGAAAAAGCTGACGGCCGAATATTACATGCTAATTTGTCGTTAATGCTAATACGATAACGCATCCACTGTTTTTTTTGTAATTGTTTTTAAAGCTGTTACCGTATCTTTATGGGGTGTACCAGTTGTAAAATGTTTGCATTGCCATTCTCTTATCCCAAACCACTGTTACCCTATATTTTGGGTGCACATAAGGACATACAGAGTTGGAGGGCCCGCCCCTTTTACCTTCCCTGTCCCTTTGGGTCTGCAATGCTCAAATACGACACAGAAAAAGCATCCCTTCACAACTAAAACAAGATATTCTATATTTCTATGAACTTTAATCTCCATTTTTGGATCAATGACGTTGTTTAACTGGGCTACAGTATGCTGACGGTCAATCGTCTTTTTTCGATTTTCTTTTTCACCGTATTTTTTCTTTGTGTGAAAAGTGAACGCCGATGTGGATATGTGAATCGAAAAAGCGTAAACTCGACCTTTGATGAGGCTGAGATTTTAATCACCGCCACGGTCAGGGAGATTCATCTTGATTTCGAGACAGCCAAGCCACAGGTGATTGAAATGCGGCTTGTGAGATGGGCTTCATATTTTAAATTTGTATAAAATACCGTAAACTTTCTAATAGCTCTTGAAAATCTGGGTTACTGTAGCTAGGGTACGACATTGACTTTTGAATTGAAATGAAACATTGAAATGCCTATTAAGCGCTTTTACACTGAAAATCTATAGCCAACTTTGCTTTTTACGCAAAACAAAACTCACATTTTCATTGTTCACACATTTTTCACTCGCGGGATTTTGTGAGGCTTTGTTTTAATGGCAATTCTTTTTTTTTAAAAGTAGCCTTTTCTTTTTCCAGGAAGCCCGTCTCTTTGTGCGTCGTGTCTTCAAGGGAAAAGCGTTGCTCGAGGGACGAGAAGAGATTTACGTGAAAATTGATGAGCAGCTAGTCGATGGGAAAAGGGTACTAGATTGTTACAATAAACAATATCTTTTCCAAAACATTAGGAAAGTACCATAACCTTTTCTGTTTTATAAGGATTTATGAAGTTTACCGAAAGAGATAAAAAGTAGATAGATTAGATAAAACTACAAGATTACAGTAGTTATCGAAAGTTATCGAAAGTTGACCATTTCAGAAAGTGTATTTGATGTATTTGAGTAAAATTTAGCATTGCCGACGACGATGGGGTGCGGGTGATACAAAAATCTTCGCGATTAGTGTCGAAAAAGTGGGGGTTTGAAAGAAGAATTTGCTTTTTTAAATTTTAAGACAAAAAGGATACAGTAGGTTCTCTCTAAAGCGCACTATTTAAAGAGCATCACTCAGAAGCATTTCAGAAGCGTTTCCATTCGAAAATCGCTCCTTTACCGGTGACTCTGTCAATCCTCGATGCCCTTCACTCGATCGTTACTCGTGAGTTGACCTCAATTATTATTATGGGTTTATTTCGAAACAAAGACGATTGATTGTAAAATGCTAGTCAAGATCTTATCAGTATTCAGTGAACAAAGATAAAAGGATACAAATTTGAGTTAAAACATTTTATTCTTAGCCTCATTGATTAAAATATTACCGTAGTCTGTAAAAAAACTACCGTACTCTAGTAATCTTTTTAAATTTAAACCTGAAACTGCCTATCTTTACGATATCTTTTTCTAAAACACATCTTTCTAAGCATGCTTTCTAAAACATTTTTAGAAAGCGCTAAACACCCAATCAATTTTGTCTAAAGTCAAGAATTCCAATTCCAAATGTGCGAGAAAGCCAATTAGAGCTGACTGGGGTAAATAGGTAAACGGAGGTGAGTATTTGTGTGAGGAGAAAGCGAACACCCCATGTGCTCCCATTCATATCAGAAAGAGGAAAAGAAGTGAACGGCCTGTTGTCCCTCACCTGGCCAAGAATCTATTGTTTGATGTTCTCCTAGAGGAAATTTTGAAGCTAGATTAAGCCAGATTTAGCTTTTATGATAAAACTGAATTGCTGAGCTTAGCGCCAAACAAAAATCATTTCAGGGAAGGAGATCCGACGACGTCGTCAACAGAAACCACGTAAGAAAAACACTCTTCAGTATACCGTATTCGCTCTAATAGTAGTGCACCCCGGCGAGCCGAGTTGGTGACTATTTTACGATTTCCAAGCTTCTGCAGAAGCTCAACACTCTAATCCCCCACTAGATCTCATCATCAGCTACATTTTCCGACCCCACATCGATAGGTTCTGATAAGCGGTTCTCGAGATTTCGAGCGATTTAGGCAAGCTTATGGACTAGTATTAGAGACTAGCTTCTTTGAGATCAGCTTCTCCTTTAGTTACCAGCTTCTTTAAGCTTTGTTGGATTTGTTACGGTAGATTTGTAGCCGAGTTGATGCCTATTTTACGGTTACCAATTTTTCCCAGAAGCTCAACACTCAAATCCCCCACTAGATCTCATCATCAGCTACATTTTCCGACCCCACATCGATAGGTTCTGATAAGCGGTTCTCGAGATTTCGAGGAATTTAGGCGACGCTCAGGGTGCACTACTATTAGAGAAAATACGGTATCTCAATTTTAGTACTATGCGAGCAAAAAAGCTGTCCATTTGGCTCGAAATGTGTGCCAGCAACGTAAGTGGAAACAAAAGTTTAAAAAAGGCTTAACAAAAGCTTACGTAAGAGCTAAGAGCAAAAGCAAAAGCTCTAAGACTTTCCAAATAAACTATGGATTGTATTATATGGATCTTAAGCTTTATAAGAAATTCCGAAAACCCTTCTGATCCGATTGGATGTACTTGGGTAAATATCTTGAGGCTCATCCCAGGTGGTCATGTTCTTTTTGGGGCTTGTTACTGTGCCATAATTATGTCTCCGAACAAATATTGGCAACAAGTGAACGGGGATAGAAAAGGGACAATGATACACAAAAATGACAGATGGCCGATGAATTGCTAAGGTTTTGTGTGACTTTGAAACATCCCTATCAGAAAGTTTCATAAATTACTACTAGTTTTAAAGGCAGTACAATATTCTAAATATGAAATTTTGTTATAAAACTAAAATAGGGATTTTAAAGGCTTACCCTAAACAATTCAAGAATAATTTTTAAGAACCCAGGAACTACAGCTAACAAAAAAGAAAAGAAAAGCAAAGATTTCCAACAAAAAACCAATTAGTCACAGTTAGTTCAATTGTTTATTTGTTGGTTATTTAAAGTTTAAAGTCAATTTGAAGTTATTGACGGGATTTGCAGAGGTGAATGCGAGTGTCGAACGAGTTGTCGCGATCGGGCGCAACCCGTTTGTGGGAGTGATCACGTCACTTATGCATCGCTTTGTCATTTGGCGGTCAGTTTTCAATAGACTGATAAGTAGATAACTTTTTTAAGATCTCGGACGGCTTTAAGACTAGTTTAATAAAGTTTAAAACATGATATGCAAGTCTAGTCTAGTCTAGAGGCTAGTCTAGTCTAGAGGCTAGTCTAGTCTAGAGGCTAGTCTAGTCTAGAGGCTAGTCTAGTCTAGAGGCTAGTCTAGTCTAGAGGCTAGTCTAGTCTAGAGGCTAGTCTAGTCTAGAGGCTAGTCTAGTCTAGAGGCTAGTCTAGTCTAGAGGCTAGTCTAGTCTAGGGCAGTCTGGGCTAGTCTAGTCTAGAGGCTAGTCTAGTCTAGAGGCTAGTCTAGTCTAGAGGCTAGTCTAGTCTAGAGGCTAGTCTAGTCTAGAGGCTAGTCTAGTCTAGAGTCTTTTTTCACTTTCAGGTTCGTGCATGTCTCCTCAAAAAGAAGGATCTTATGCTTCGAATTGAGCGGACTGGCGCGTGTGGTTGGTCTTACAGTATAGAGTAAAGAAGTAAGAGTAAGAAAAAGTAAAATACAAAAATAGTAAATAGATAGTAATCTTTGGGTAGTAAAAGATATTCAATTAAGTTTTTGGGGGAATTTAGTGGATAAGTCTTTGATCAGATCAATTTTCAGCCTTAAAAAAACCTTTCATCTTCAGTTTTTATCCAACTCCACCAAATTTTCCCCTCTTTCTCAGTGATTGTCTGTGTGTGGATGAGCTTGGCATTGACCGAGACGAGTTCTTTCTAGAACCACGCAAGGGAAAAAGGATTGGAATAAGAGAAGAAAGCAAATAGGGAAACAACCTCTTTGCTCGATCACAGCTATGAACTGGCCACATATGGAAAGTTGAAAGGAAAAGGGAAAGGAAAGGTGAGAAAAGGAAGGCACATCCTTTCCCCTCTTCAACTGATCGAAAGGTGTAACCCCGACGATTCATCCAAATTTTCACACTCGCTTGAAAATTCTGAAAATGTGAAACATTGACTAGCAGGGATTGCAAAAACGAATTTCTGCAGCTAACTAGAGAAGTCAAGATGTCAAGAGTCAAGACAGGTCAAGATGATCTTCTATAATGACACCTAGCTCATCTTGCCCACTTTTTCATCGAGATTCCGAATCTGCTTCCAAAATCGGCAAAACAGCTTCCTGGAAAAAGTTATGAGCATTTAAAGAAACCTGCAAAGCTGACTTTATGCAAAAGTGATAATAATAAAAGCAAAATGTACTCAACTTTTGCTAGTCAATGATTCACTGGTTGAATTTTGCTTGTTGTTATTGAATGCTAAGCCAATCTTAGCCATATATCTGCTTTGAATTGGGAAAAGAGAGGTCCCAAGGGTACTCTGATTGAGCAATGAAATAAGAGGGGAGAAAAGAGAGTTCTTGACTTTTTCCAGGACTTTCAAAAAGGAATGGTCTTTTCCCATTTCACTCTTCAAATCCTATTCCTTTCCTACATTCATTTCTATATGTTCTATGGGATATTCGTCTTTCTCTGTCTTTTCCCAACGAATATTTTCGGTTGTTTTAAGTTCTCGAAAGGTGATACTTTGATTTGTCTTTTGGTCAAGTTGGTGCTAAATACAGGGTGGCTGAAAATTACGTGCGCCAAAGAAAACGCCATAATTTAATTTTCTTTCAAAGAACACGTAAAAATATTTATTTATATAATAGTTGTAACAAAAGCATTTAATAATTATAAGAAATTTTCGAAGTGGCCTTCATCCGCTTTGACTTTAATTCAACAAAGGCTTTAATTCAATAAAGGCTTTAATTCAACAAAGGCTTTAATTCAACAAAGGCTTTAATTCAATAAAGGCTTTAATTCAACAAAGGCTTCAATTCGCTTCTTTACAGAATCGACGGTGCCGGGGGAGATAATTTGCATCTAAGTCGTTCCAGATTTTGATCAATTCTCGACGTAAATCATGCAAATTGTTGACAAACTGTTTCTCAATTGTTCTCCCATAAAACCCCAAACCGAAAAGTCCAACGGATTGAGATGTAGAATTCACCAATAAGCGAATATTCTAGTTACGGTAATCAATCGTTTCAGAGTTAAGGGATTGCAGGGCTTATTGATTATAAGCTTATTGCTTATTGATATTAGTGCCAAATAAAAATCACAATATCTACAGCTTTTCGTCTACCATAATTCATTTTCTATTTAGCACTAAACAATAAGCAAAAGATTACGATAATGATTTTGTGTTACAAAATGGATTATTGTAAGAAGAAAGTACAAGACTTTTACTTGGAAAAGCTTTGCTTTAAGCACAAAAACTGGTAGCCAAACTGATAGCCAAACTTTAAACCATTCATCAAAAATTTTTAGAAAAGAAAAACCCGTGCGATGACTTGAGGTGTGGGCCCGGAGAGGATTGCGTTATTGAGCAGGTTGGCGAGGGTTTTTTTGGGGTAAAAAGTAAACTCAAAAGTCAAAAGTCCAATTATCAATTCAAGTTTATAAAGCTTATTTGAAAAATTCAGAAAAACGATGTCCTTTCGGCACACTGCGTTTGCCCGTTGCACTGTCCGAATTTCGGGGACTCCGTGGAAAGTTCGCCCGTTTGCTCCGTGCAGGGAAGGGATTATAAAGTAAGTAAATAGAATCTGATTTAATGATATTCAATTAACAATCGAAAATACTTTAGTTTCAAATTTCAGAGCATTTGCCATTTGAAGCAAGATGCTTGCGAGACAAAGTTGAACATCACCGTCAAATACTATGGGAAATGTGGTAAGAGAAGTTAATATAAGATAAATAAATCTTCTATTCTATTAGATAGATATATTTAAAGTATATTTTACTTTATAGACCCCTGTGACGGTCATCTTTGCGCAGCGGGAACCACGTGTAAAGTTGGTGTTCATCGACGAGCCGAGTGCAGGTGAAAAGTTGAAATTCGATTTTAACTGCGTACATCTATCTATCTAAACCTTAAAAATATATTATATAATTCTATCTATAATTCTATCTATAATTCAAATTCAATTCAAATTCTTTTCCAGATGCTCACAACAATGCCCTTTGAATCGAGAGCCTGTTTGTGGAACTGATGGGAATACGTGAGTTTGAAGTTTAAAATATTGAAAGCTATCTAAATATGTCTAAAGCTAGAATACTGTAGCATATTGTTTTATGATAAAATTTACTGTATAATAAAAGCTTATCTAAAATTTGAGATATGAGAACGAGTGCGTGATGAAAGTGGCGGCATGTCGAGAAGATCGGACAATCACCGTTTGGAAGAAGGGCACATGCAAAGGTAAAAATGGAAAGGGATATCGAAACATCAAGATAATTATTATAGAAGTATTCATGCAAAAAGATAATTCATTATTTAACTTTAAAACTAAATAGGAATGTTCACGGATTCAAGCTATTGGTAAAGTAGATAAGTCTGGCTTAGGTTTAGGCTTAGGCTTAGGCTTAGCTTTAATGTTATTTTGCAGAAAACTAAACTGGACTTAGCTAAGTCCAGTTTTCAGTAAAGTATTAGACTGTCTAGAAAGTCTTTTCTTTCCTTTTCGTTCCTTTTCGTACTTCCTTTTAAAACCAACAAATGCACGAATTGATCTACGCTTTCTTTCATTAGAAATGTCAATTAGTTTCCTGCAAAATAACATTAAAACGGGTTTTAAATATCTGAATTTTTAGACTAAAGGTAGTTGTATAGCACCTTTTCAGATTCCGGGAATCCATGTGCGGCTCTCTCTTGTCCTCCCGGTTCTCGTTGCTCGCTCAGCCCATCGGGTGCTCCAAAGTGTGAATGTGATGCGAGCTGTCCGCAAATCGTGAAACCCGTTTGTGCATCGGTAAGTGGGGACTAACAATTGGATTATTGGTGAAAAAAGAAGTTTTAAAAAAGCCGCATTGAGAGTTAAAGCTCAATGTCAAGAAGTTTAGGATGGAATCACCTATACGAGCGAGTGTGAGATGCGGAAATCATCGTGCGAGGCAAAGAGACGCGTTTACGTGCGACATACTGGGAATTGTGGTTGGGAATTTAGTGAAAACCAAAATTTACCTCTAGTCAACTAGTCAATGAAGAAGATAGGCTGAGCGTCGTCTGATCGTTAGAAATCGTTCCCTAGTTAGTCAACTGTCAACTTTAGTACCATCAACTTTAGTACCATCAACTTTAGTACCGTCAAATCTTTCCCCGTTTAGGTGTCGGTGTTTGTTCGACGTTCACCGGTTGTCGAGCGCCTCAAGTTTGTGTCCCAAAAGGGGATCGCCCGAAATGTGTCTGTCCAGAGTGCGGAGATGAACTTAAAGAGGTTTGTGAGTAGATTGAAAATCATTTTTCTGTCTTTGATTTGTGTTTAGACACTAAATTCTATTTGACTAGTCTACTTTTTCAGGTGGATTACAGTAAAAAGTGTCAGTAAAAAAGTGAAAATGAGAATACTACATAGAATACTCGACTTGTCTGTTTTCTCTTTGACACTAGCTTGAATTTCTACTCTTAGGTATGCGGGAGTGACGGGCAAACGTATGCAAATGAGTGTCGTCTCCGGCAATTTGCATGTCTCTCTGCACAACACGTTTTTGTCAAGTACAATGGGATCTGTGGTAAACAATATGTCAATATGTCAACAATATGTCTAAATACGATACTTTTAAAGTCTCTCACTCAGCTGAATATCTTCTAGTTTCTAGCGAATTTCAAACAAAAGGGGCAGCTAGGGAGCAAAAAATCTAAGCAGAAAAAATCAACGCGGAAAAAGGGACAGAGCTTAGGCTTTCATAGCTGCCCATTTGTTTGAATTTTCGCATAAAATTAAAACATATTCAACTAGAGCTTGGGGACAGTTTGAAAATATACTAGATACCGTATTTTTTTCTAATATTATGAAATGCCCAGAGGACACATTGTGTAGTCGTTGTTTTTTGCGGATCTCTGGACTGATTTTGTTTTTTCTAAGTTTTTTTCTAAAAAATAGCTGCCTAATTTAGCTTTCAAAACTTTCAGAGGGTTGTGAAAAGCTGCGTGACAAGTGCGAGTTCTACTCGGTGTGCGTTTCGGATGGGAAAGGTGCGGGCAAATGCGAATGTCCGGTTGAATGTCCACTCAACAATACGTCAACAGACAAGGATACGGTTGGAGAAGTTGCAAATTCTATTTACCAGGCTTTTATCTCAGCTAGAATGTTTTAGAAAGCTTACAGCAACCATTATCGTCTTTTTTAGAGTGGAGCCGTTTGTGGGACGGATGGAGTGACCTATTCATCGGAATGTCATCTCCGCCGAAGCGCATGTCAACGACGCAAATTCGTCGTCGTCGCTTTCTTCGGGAAATGCGGTGAGTTTTAGGGGAAACTGAGGATAAAGTTTAAAATATTCGATTTAGAAAATAGTTTACATGATTAGAAATTGAGCATGGGTTCAATTCACTAATTTCTCAGTTCAGCCAAATGATCTGATTAGGCTGGACCATTCAGCTGTCAGCCCAGTCCAGTCAGTCAGACTGAAAAAAGCTAGTACTATAATATATGCAAATTCATGGTCTAAAAAGCTGATTATCATGAGAAAGCAATAAAACAAAAAAGATCCTTACAGTATTTTATGGCTGACGATTTCAAAATCATTAACCTTCTAGATGCTTGTCAAAATGTCGAATGCGGCTATGGGGAAGAGTGTCGAGGTGGTGTGTGCACGTGTAATTATCATTGTCCATCCGATCCACCACCGGCATCAAGGTGAAAACTAGAAGAAAAGCTCAATCTTAGCAGCAGAAGAACCCGCCTAACGGTGGTTTTCATGGATGTTTTGGGAGCGGTGTCTCCGTTGCCGTGGCGCAGCGAGAGCGCGCTTGTCTACAGCCCACATGAGTCGGGTTCGTCCCCCCGTAGTGCCACTCAGTTTGGAATTTTTGAATTTTTATCTAAAATGGCACAACTACAATGTATTCTAAAGTTCTAAAGCTTTATTGGCCAAAATAGTGCCGAGACAGACAGACAGACGGTCCATACAACTAGACGGTCCATACAGCTAGACGGTCCATACAGCTAGACGAACGGACGGACAGACACTGCTCTTTTATCTATATTGCTCAGAAATTTTCAGAGTTTGTGGAGAAGACGGGATTCTTTATGGATCGTCGTGTCACCTTCAGTTGGCCGCCTGTCAGAAAGGGGCACCGATTCTGACGGTTGACGCGGCTTTGTGCCATGCGCAAAAACAAGTCGTGAAAGGTGAATATGTTGAATATTCTTTCACTCTTTCAAATAATTCATTTTCTAAACTTTCGATAACTACCATAATCTTGCCGAAGTTTTCATCTACTTTTTTTGCTAACTATGAAAGATTGGCCACGTTCTTAAAAACAATCACCAATTTCGTTCAGAAATCAGAAAAAAATAGAAAGATTGGATAAAACTAGAGACAAGATTACGAGATTTTTTGAAAGTTTACACCTTTTTAGAAAAAAAGATTACTTGCAAAGGACACTAGTTAGGGTATTGACAAAAAAAATCGAATGCCTTTGTCGAATTCTAGGGAACTCCTCTAAAAACTACCCTAGATTTAAAAAAGGATCACAATGTCCCATTTAACTGTAAATGTACCTAAAAATTGTTTAAAAGAAGAAAAAAGAAAATCGATATCTACAAGTCCAGTTCTGACTCGTTCCTGCTCTCGAGAGACTTGTGGGTTTGGTGGAGTGTGTAGCTCTCTTTCGAAATCCCATTCTTCAATCGAATGCCTTTGTCTTCATCAATGCTCGGGCACTCTATTGATCCCCGTTTGTGGATCCGATGGTGTTTTGTATCGAAATCAATGTCATCTCAATCTTGAGAGTTGCCGTTTTCAGCGCGAAATCCTCGCACAACCGCATATTGGATCGTGCTCGAGAGAGAGTGATTCACTTCTTGCATTCTGTCATTTTTTTTAAAAATCTTTCCTTTTATCCTTGCTTGCCTCATAAGATCTTATGAGGTCAATACAATAATTGACAATAATCCAGTTGTCAATTATTGTATTGGCTTACCCTTAAATATCTATCTGTATATGTAAAAGCTTTAAAAAAAGAGTTGAGTATGTTAGAAAGAAAAAGTTTATGTAAAGCAGCAAAGCAAAGCATTTTTATCGCTCATCGGGGCATTACTAGTATGCAGATTTTTGAAATAGCAATTGTAAGAGCTTGCAATTTGAATGAATCTAGGTCTAAAAAGTCAAGATTTACACACTTTCCAAGCTGTTCCTATCAGATTTCTAACTATCACCATACTTTACTATCAATTTCCTCTAAAACAACTTTTCTTAGAGAAAAATAACCTTTTCTAGATGGCTGTAACTGCAATCGAGTGGGCTCCTATGGACCAGCATGCGATGCATCTGGACAATGCCGGTTGGTTGGCTTGAGCCAAAAAAGACAAATAAGCATTTCCTTGAGCCAAAAAAAGACAAATAAACATTTCCTTCTTTTACTATATATTCTTACCTAAGCCATCAATTGAGTTATACTTCTGGAATTGAAAAATTTGCATACTTATGAGATTTTCATCAATTCATACTTCGAATCAAACTTTAAACAAAGGATTTGCATGTAAAGAGTACTCAAATTCCATTCTAAAACGAAACAAGAACCATTTCAGACTTTAAAAGTCTTCAATTTCAGTGACAATTGATCGATTTAGCTTTGATTGATCGTTGATAAGATTGATCTGAAAGTTTAAACACTCGTCATCAATTTAAGTATCTCAGCAAGTCAATGTAATTGCAAGATCAATATCAGCTACAAATTCCAGCTGCCGCCCGGGAGTTGGCGGAACAAAATGCGATCACTGTGTCCCGTCCTTTTGGGGTATTCACCTCATCGCCAAAGGGGCGCTCTCATGCGCACGTAAGGGTAAAATTCTAAAAAATAACACGAAAAACTCTCTAGCTTGCGGTTGTTCGGCATTTGGATCGGCTCGTCCAGACTGTGAACAGAGTACAGGGCGATGCGAGTGTCTCACAAATGCGGAGGGAGAGAAATGCGAGAAATGTAGAGACGGTTTTCTTCTCACCGCTCAGGGATGCGTACGGCCGCATGATTTCCAGGCGCCAAGGTGAGTGCTAGTTTAGAAATCTAGACTTATGAAATTGCTAATGTAGTTAATTAAAGCCATGGTAGTTTCAGTTCACTGTAAGGTTTTGTGAATGTGCACTAGTGTCGATGGTAATCAGAGGTAGCTAGGCAGGCCAGTTAGACCAAAGCCAGGCTATGGCAGGCTATAGCTAGACTAGACCAAGCTAGACCAAAGCTGGACCAGCTCGACTAAAGCTGGACTAGCTAGACTAAAGCTGGACCAGACTAGACTAAATCTAACTCAACTCCAATTTTCCAGGACTTGTTCCGAGCATCGATGCCTTCACGGGGCTCGCTGTGTGCATGCAAGGGGAGAGCTGCCGAGTTGTGCCTGTGAGATGGGATGCGATGAGGCAAAATTCGGTAACTTTCATTTTCCTAGTACAAATTTCTCAAAACAAGTACCGTAATTGTGATTGCTTGTAGAATTAAAGAATGAAAAAAAACCCTAGGTATTGCGACGAATATGAGCGTTTGTGGGTCGGACGGGCAAACGTATGAGGGACTGTGTCAGTTGCGGCTTTTCGCCTGCAAACACCAGATCGATTTGGTGCCCGTGAGCCTGGGGATTTGCGATTCAGGTGGGGGAATTTATTAAAGTTCACAGACTTTTTTTTGAAGTTGCACCTTGACTTCTTCTCATTCAGAATTCTCCAATGCTCCCTCGTTGGATCGCTCGCAGCGCCAAAAGTCACCAATGCTTGAGAGACAGCCAGAAATCGTCACACTTGGATCTTTCTGTACATTCAAGGTTGTTACGTGAAAGTGTACTTTTGTAGCTACTATTGTAGCTACTATTGTAGCGATTTTCCTTGAACTACAGTACTTTAACAGTTATTATGTACATATCCAAGACATCTTTCAGACCGAGTGTGCATCAATCTCGGCAGATTGTATGACTCGAGCCGGTAAGAAAGGACGATGTCAATGCGGGAATGGGACGATATGGAATGGGAAAACGTGTGTGGAAGAGACGATTGGTGGGGAAAATTGACAGCAAATATCGAGCAGCACTGAGTTTGGCCAATGTACCTCAATATGCCAATCTTTGTACCAATTGAATATTCAAATGAAAACCGACTAATATCTTGCTAAAATCATAAATCATCAATTTCAGCTCTTCTCCCATTGAATCTCCAATTCGATGGAAAGCAAACGGCCAAATTGAAGAGAGTCGACGAATTGCCGACAAATTTCAACTTCACCATACAGGTGAATCGAAAAGATTGCATTGTTACAGTTGAATTGGGTCCAAACACCTGTAAGCTAGATTGGGTTCAAGCCTGAACCTGGCCTGGCTTTGCTCTACAACTCTTGGCTCTTAACTTTGGAAGGTTATATAAAAAAGTTGAAAGCTTGAATTGAATAGACAATTGGTAACGTGATAGGAGATATCCTTAAGATTTACCTCCAGAAAAACCAGAACGATTGACTCAATTTTGGTCAATCTATTGAACGATTGGTCAATCTAGGCCTTCTGAAGTCAATCTAGGCCTTCTGAAGTCAATCTAGGCCTTCTGAAGTCAATCTAGGCCTTCTGAAGTCAATCTAGGCCTTCTGAGATCAATCTAGGCCTTCTGAAGTCAATCTAGGCCTTCTGAAGTCAATCTAGGCCTTCTGAAGTCAATCTAGGCACTATAATTGTGGGCCACCCTGTCTATTGAACCCAAGAAAAGCAAACAATCTGGATAATCTATGAATAATAATTTGCTGAAGAATCAATGAAGTCTAAAACTATATAGCTTTCTCTGTAACGAGCTCTTTTTTAGTTCTCAGCGGCCGCCTCAAACGGAGCTCTCTTGGATGTGTTGATGGTGAATGGAGAGCGATTACAAATGCGAATCGATCAACGGAGGATCTTGTTACAGTAAGTTTTATTTACATAGACATTATGCAAATGTGAAAATCACCATTTCCCGTTATCCAAGCATGAAAACGAGAATCAAAATGAGCGTGACGCAAAAAAATGTGGCGAACGCGACGAGTGCCACCATGAAAACAGAGACATGGTGACCTGAAAAATGAAAAGCAGTAAAAATTAAAACAGTTTTCTAAAATTTGGTCAACTTTCCGTCAAAAATACGATAGTTTTTTTTGAAAGTTAACACATAAAAAGGGTTTAATATACTACACAAGCAATCGTTGATCTTTTAAGCTTTGTTTATATAATAAATATTATACATCAAAATATTTCCATATTTCTCGTATAATTTATATTTTTCCCCCCACCAAACGACTCGGCTTGTTCAGGGTCCATACAGCAAGGCAACCACGTGCACTGGATTGGACGGGGATCTTCCTAGAAAAAAAATATATATAATAGAAATTCTAATTCGAAACCTATCGAAACCTATTTAAAAAAAACCCCCCACTTCATCATAGTCATATGAGTTTTCGGTGAAAAGCGAGCGTTTCGATGAAGAGTGCGACTTTTCGGTCTCTTGTCTAAAAGATTTTCGTTGAAAAATAACAAAACTCTTCACAACCTATTGTTTACGCTAAATAAAAAGACTTTTAAAGAAATTCAATTTAAAAGTTTTCTTTTAACAACCCCTTCCATCTAAACGATCGTTTACAAAAAAAAATCGATAAATTATTACCTGGATAAACCCATGATAAAGATCGGTAAAGGAAAAAAATTAATTATCAAATCAGTAGAATTAATCAATAGTTGAGCTTTTTTTCTTGAATTAAAAAGCTTATCTTTACAATTTCGCCTCCATCGCAGGAGTGACGTCATTGAAATCGAAAGGGGGAAAACAGTGAGAATGTTATAAAATTTGAAAAAAAATATAAAACTCGAGTTTATAATAGACAAAGTCTTTTCAAAAACTTAGTTGACAATGAATAACAATTATCTGGGGAGTGGGACAAATGTCCGGGTGCGCAAAAAAAAAAGGTCGCATTTGTCCCACCCCCGAAATTATACTTTAAAAGTTGATTAAAAAAACTTAGTTGACAATAAATAACAATTATCTGTAATCTAGTAATGATTCATTTCCTAAAAAGCACTAAATTTCCTTTCTAGGGTTCAATCCGAGATGATCAAAATGCGAAATCCGATCGAGTTGCACTCAAATGTGAGCGCGCAAATTTTGTGGCTATCAGCCGGGAAAACGGTGCAACTTCAAGTAAACCAGGTACAGAATGGAAAGTTTTCGAAAAAGGGCCTTGTTTCGAGTGTAGTTTCGGAAGAAAAGTAGAATAGATAGCAGTAGCTTGGATTTTTTTTACGACTTTTTATACTTTAAAATTTCTAGGAAACGATTTCAACTCGTTTCGAAGAGACACAGCAATTGACCGGGAAGATCAAAGGGATCATGCTGGGTGGAGCCCTGTGAGTCATCTGGTAGAAGAAAAGAACGGGCTTTAAAGCTTTATAGATCTTGATATATGATAGATCTTGATACATAAAATTCATTGTAGACTTTTATACAGTTTGTTTGTTAGATCGGAATCACGTTCATTTATTGGCTGCATTCGTGGGGTCAGTTTGGCTGGGAAACCGTTGAAACGAGAGGATATCGATGGAAATGAAAGTGGGATTTATGAAAGGAATTTTGTGCAAGAACTTTAGATTCTTTAGATCTCTGCGATTGTGAGACTGGTTGTGGGATAGTTGAGAAAGGTGAGGATTGAATGGAAATTCGTGGATAATGTACAGTAATCAATACTGTTGACTTGCATTGGCTCATGCTAAGTTTTAGCTGTAGAAGTAAAATCGAAACCCAAGAAACAACAAATCGAGCATCCATTTTGGCCGCTGACTTTCAACGGGACGGGCTTTGTCGAGTTCGAGAATCTGCGAATCGATGTGAGAAATCGGGTTGAGGTGAGCTCATTGTACTATTGTACTACTCATTGTACTATTGTACTACTCATTGTACTATTGTACTACTCATTGTACTCATTCTATCATACTATTGTACTACTCATTGTTTTTATCTACAGTGGCTTTACTTTTGGTTCCAGGTGACACTCCAAATCCGCCCACGCAGTTCCGACGGTCTCTTGTTCTATTGGGGATCGCTTAAAGTAAGAAAAGTTATTAAGAAAGTCCAGAAAGTCTTTTCTGGACAGCTCTTTTCCTTTTCGTATTTTCGTTGAAAAATAACAAATTCACCACAATTAACCTATGGCTTACTCTAAATAAAAGTGTTTATTGTTTAACGGAAATACGAAAAGGAACAAAAAGACCTTCTGGAAAGCCTAATAGATGTGCCAGAAAGGAAATGTTTACACGCGAAGCTCTGTCTTTGCTAAAACAATATTTTCAGGATGGTCGCTCATCTGGAGATTTCCTAGCGTTGTACCTGGTCGCCTCACAACCGCATTTCTTCTGGAATCTCGGCTCCGGGATCGCTTATGTCAAGTGGGTATTGGCTTACGATTGTTTTTAAATTGATGTCTTTTAGAAAAGGTAATCATGTCGTTTAGAGCAACGCCGATCTCAAATCACAACTGGTCGACGATCGAGTTCGGGCGAACGGGAAGAGATGGACACATCAGTGTTGATCGCGGTTTCGCCAATAAACAGACGAGTTTGGTGGGTGATCGCTTTTCAAATCATGGCTTAGCTACCGTAATCTGGTTAGTAGATGCCACAGTAACCCAAATAGTTTCTAATATTGCTTTAAAGCGTTTCGTCGCTACTATAGATGTTACAGTAAGCCGTAGCCCAGTTTCTACTGTCGCTTTAAGCTTGTCTCTACCGTAGTCCATAGTCGATAGATGTTACAGTAGCCTACCGTAAATACTGTAATAGTGCCCCGCCCCCATAATGACGGTGCGGAGTGTTGCGTAGTCTAGCTTTGAACGGGTTTTTCTCGACACTGGTTTAAGCTACAATGCGTGCTTAGGTATCAAAAAATAGCCCTGAATTCCAGCTATTTTTTGATACCAAAGACGCATTCTTTGAAAGTATGGGTGCTTTGAAAAAAATGAAATACTAAATGAAAACATTTGCGACTACGCGACTGTACGAGGGGGGTGGGGTACTATTACAGCATTCACGGTAAGTATTCTATTGTAATCGTAAAGATTAGAGCATTTAGATTGATAAATTGAATTTAAAAATATTCAATTTATTAAAAATATTAAATTTTCACCATAAAGGCCTAGCTTGTTCAAAAAAATTATTCAACTTATCCATCATTTGAATGTTTTTTTTGTGAAAGAGATCACTCATTTTTGTCTTTTTATGTTTCTTTTCATTCATTTTGATATAATGACGACAATTTGAGTGAATGGAAATTTTCATAGCGCTCACTTCAATCCATTCATTAAATATGCACACGTTTTGTTGATCTCAATGAGTTTGAAAGCCTTCGAGAAGCCTTTAGAAAAGTTGTCAAAAGTTTTCAAGCAAGATAACGATGTTAAAGGTTTATAATTTCGTAACTTATCCAAGAATTTCACCTTTCTTTGCTTTATAAATAGAGTAGAATGACGATAATTGAGTTAATTCGGGAAAGTGAAAATAGAATTTATTATGTGAAAAGGGTAAAAGTTACCATTTTGCTTTGTCATAAATAAAAATAGCTTTTAAAAAATGATGAAATAAGCGCTTTAAAATATAATTTAGCTAACGTAATTCACGTAGAAAAGTACTCAAGTTCATAGTAGAGGTTTTAAAATTGCTTTAACGCTTTAAACGCTTATTGCTTATCGCTGAGTCGACTACTTTAGTCGAGTACAGTTATTTTACAGTTACAGTAACCCTAGGAATTTCTTTCGTTAAGCTGATTTTGATAGAAACTAGTCAGAAGATTGAGAAGACAAAGATCAAACAAAGATCAAACTCTGACTGACTCTATGCCGGGTTACGGTAGCTGGGAAATAAAGAAATTGTAAAAGATCAAGTTGAACAATAAATTTCAGCCAAAAAACACTCATCTCGACGTGTCTGGCTTTCCGCTTTTTATCGGTGGTGTCACCAATTTCGAGAAAATTCCCCCAAAACTTCGCTCACTCAATCGAACGTTTTTGGGAGAAATTCGTTTCGTTTCGATCAACGAGCAACCGATTCTCATCACAAATGTGAGTTCCACAAATTGCCCGTATTCTCTCTAATGATCAAAACTGGTAGTAGATGCAAAGCTAGATTCAAAATGCAAAGCTAGATCCAATAACTACCATATTCTCTTTAATAGTAGCGCACCCCCGTCGAGCCGAGTTGATGACTATTTTACGGCTTCCAAAGTTTTCACAGAAGCTCAACACTCTAATCCCTGACAAGATCTCATCATCAGCTACATTTTCCGACCCCACATCGATAGGTTCTGATAAACGCTTTTTGAGATTTCGAGCGATTTAGGCAAGCTTATGGACTAGTATTAGGGACTAGCTTCTTTGAGATCAGCTTCTCCTTTAGTTACCAGCTTCTTTAAGCTTTGTTGGATTTGTTACGGTAGATTTGTAGCCGAGTTGATGACTATTTTACGGTTTCCAATTTTTCCCAGAAGCTCAACACTTTAATCCCTGACAAGATCTCATCATTAGCTACATTTTCCGACCCCACATCGATAGGTTCTGATAAACGCTTTTCGAGATTTCGAGGAATTTAGGCAAAGCTTAGGGTGCACTACTATTAGAGAGAGTAAGAAAACAGGCTTTACTGGTAAAATTGGTACTGGTAAAACTGGTAAAACTGGTCGATGATCAAAATGCAAAGCTAGATCCAATAACTACCATATTCTCTCTAATAGAGTGAATATGTCTAAGTGTCTAAATAGGTTACAGATAGTTGAATATTCTAGTATTTTTAGTTATATTTTTCAGTTTTCCCACCGTATTCCATTTTCTTTTCTGCACTAATTTGATAAACGATAAGTCCATTTTAGAGTAAATTAGAATTACAAAGTAAACTGATAGTTTTTAAAAGAAATTACCGAATTTCTCTAATAGAATGTTTGAGAGAATATGGTATTCAATTATTCGGCAAGACTTGACAAGACAAGACTTGACAAGACAAGACTTGACAAGACAAGACTTGAGCAAGACAAGACTTGAGCAAGATAAGACTTGCGGCTTTCTTGAAAATTTTGTTCTTATTTTTAACTTGTAAAGATTAATCCACTTAATCCGCGAACTATTATCGTATCTTTATGAAAAAAAAAATGTGTTTAACGGGTTTCCATTTGTCATATCAAAATGACCAACAAAGATTTGTAAGGTTTCAAATCTAGAGAACTATGATTCATTTTATTTTATCAACTCAAGAAACAGCTTAAAAGTTGTTAAATAATTAAAGTCACTAGATTTAATGATACTTTCTTTTACAGTTAAAAGTAACATTAAAACCATTGTGTTCCTTAAACAACAACTTAAACAAGTCTTAAACAACAGTGTTCCTTAAACAACAGTGTACCTTAAACAGTGTTCCTTAAACAACAGTGTTCCTTAAACTGTGTTCCTTAAACAACAATGTCCCTTAAACAACAATGTTCCTTAAACAACAGTGTTTCTTAAACAACAGTGCTCCTTAAACAACAACTTAAACAAGTCTTAAACAACAGTTAAACCCAAGAGCTGAATATCTTTCTTGAATTTTCTATTAAAGCTGTAGACTGTAGACCATTGTTCTGTTCGTCTGTTCATTCAAAGAATCTTCTAGATAAATATTTTTTCTCATCTCAATAGTGCAGGTGGGATTTCTCTTTTTGACTGAAGATTCTAGGGAAACAGGTGAAATCTCATTGTTAAACTTTTGGCTCAATGTATTGTGGAATTGTAATTACAACAACAATCATCATTTCTTTTTGTTTACAAGATCAAAACTAAAAGTTATACAAAACGTACCAGCCAAGTGAGATTTGAGAGATGGGAAAGTTGTTGAAATTTTACAAAAATGTGATCAAATAAAAAACTGTACAAAGAATTCGTTTTCAAAATGGAGAAATCTCTTAGCCGAGTCGATAATAAGCATTGGCACGCACTTTGGATAACTTCTCGGCTCGTTTACCTAAAATTGAGTGATTTGAGGCTTCGAGTGATTACTTTTTGAAACTTGTGCTTTGAGTGTTTGAGAAACGCACTCTACTTGGCGCACTCATTTCTCTATTAGTTTCCAGGTAAATTAGTATTGTGTTTTAGTATAAATTTGAATAAGACTGTTACCAGAATGGCTCTATTTACTAGTAACTAAGGATGGAAAGATTTTCGGGTCCAAGAGCCATTAACAGCCAGTCTAGCAACAGATCTAGGCTGACTAGAGCTATTAGAAAATGGCTAGCAAATCTAAGCTATTAGAAAATAACTTCTAACTGGATAATAGATTTGGGAGATTTTTTGCAACAGTGGTCTGTGCATTAGAAAAGATATCTCTTTAGTATAAATTTTAACAAGACTGTTACCAGAATGGTTCTACTTACGAGTAACTAACGACTACTTACGAGTAACTAACGACTACTTACTAGTAACTAAATTTATACTTGATGTCTGCCCATACAGCTATCACTCTACCTTGTTGCTCTCTGGGCATATTCATGTGAATTTGTCGCCAAACGTGTTGATAGTAATTCCTCTTTGGCATCTCGATATCGTAGACACTTTGACCATATGGAGGATCTTCTAGAAATAGGTAATTAAGTAATTAACAGTACTAGAACTGTTTAAAGATCTAATTGCACGATCTAGATACATATAGCTTGGCTTGCATTGATCATTGATTGATCTTTCATTGATCTTTCATTGATCTTAAACCTAATGAGATCTTGAATCTTGGATCTCATTTGGTTTCCTGGTTTCCCTGGTTTTCTAAAGAGATTCAGTGCAACAAAACCTTATAAAAGGTTCTCGAATCAAAGTATTGTACTATAGTACTATAGTACTATAAGGGACTATAAAGGTACTATAAAACTGTTGTAAAGTACTGTTCGATTGCATTGATTCTTTGAAAATATTTGGATTCAGTTAGTTAGTTAACTGTTAACTAACTGTTAACAGTTAGTTAACAGTTAAAAGTCTTAACAAATGGTTGTCCCATAATGGAATCTCCTCCCACAATGGAATCTCCACCCACACGTCATCCACCCATTAGTCTCTCATCTCAATTCTACGTGCCTTTTTCTTTCCCTTTTCTCAAAACTTTTCCTTCTTACATCGAAATTTGGCCTTTTCTTCCCAAATTGGTTTCCCATTTCTTTAACGTTTTTCTCAAAAAAAAAGAAAACAGTTATTCATCGAAATTAGGCTCACTAAAAGTCAACGTTGGGGTTTTGAATGGGGTTTTGAAGTCGTTTTTTTTGAAATCGATTTAAAACGTCATCGTCATCACACCAAATTCCCAAAAAAAATGGAATAAAGTTTAAATGAAGCATCAAAGTTGGGCTAAGCTTAAATGATTCGTATTCTCGTATTCCAAAAATGATTCGATTTCGGAATTTTTGGTGACAAGCTTCAGAGAAAACTCATTTTTCTCGCGTGAAACTTTATGTGATCCCATTATTCACGTCACTTTTTTCCCCACAAGAAAAATGAGGTTTTAAAAGAGAAAAATAGTTTTTATAAGCTCTCTATAAGCTAGAAATTTAGTGCTGAAAAATGAAAAGTTGTTCAAAAAAAAAAATTTTGATTGATGATTATTTTCAGAGTCAATGAAAACCCATTCCTAGTTTTGTGCTCAATTTATTTACAAATCGATGATACTATTAGAGTATTTTGAAGGTTTAGAATAGTTTTCCAAGAGATTATTGTATTATTTCGAATTTTCCTTTTTTTTCTACCGAATTCGAGTGATCTGACGATTGAGGTGAACGAGAAAAGAGTGATGAGGAGGAGGACCGGAAGTCGAGATAGTCGTCCAAAAAGATACATATCTAAAGGGAAATAAGGATTAATGTTGAAGGAAATGTTACAAAAGAATAAAAAGATGCAAATCTAAAAGAAAATAAGGATTAATATTCAATGAAATGTTACAAAAGAACAAAAAAATCTCTTTAAAAAGGAAATATGTAAGTAAATGTTTGAAAGTAAATGTTTGAAAATGTTTAAATGTTAGATTGGGTATTCAGTCCAGATTACCTAGCTTACGGTATTCAGTCTAGATTGGGTATTCAGTCTAGATTACCTAGCTTACGGTATTCAGTCTAGATTAGCTATATTTCCGTATTTAGTCTAGATTACCTAGCTTACGGTATTCAGTCTAGATTGGGTATTCAGTCTAGATTACCTAGCTTACGGTATTCAGTCTAGATTGGGTATTCAGTCTAGATTAGCCATATTTCCGTATTTAGTCTAGATTAGCTAAATGTAAGTAAATAGACAAAAAGCTGAATTCGAAAAGCTTTTCAGAACAAGCTTCACTCAAATTTTTGTTTCTATTTTCAAAAAATAGCTTGAAATGAATGTTTTTAGTATAAGTGAGTAACTTGAAAATCAAAAGATCTAATGAATCAAAAGATCTAATGATCTAATGATCTAATGATCTAATGAAAATAGCTAACTCTAAGCTAACTCTAAGCTAACTCAGAATTGTAGATAGAAAATTCGAACAAAAATTTATTTGATCTTTTGCTTTGTACCAAATAATGGTTTTTCAAAAGTCTGAAAACAATGAGCTTCTTTTCAGCTGGTCAGAAAGCTGGTCTCTGTCAGAAAAACTCGTAAATTCAGCTGCTTCCGATTCAAATTGCAATTCACAAGCTGTGCCCCTAGATTTGTTGTGCAAAGAGATAGATTGTCTTTTGTTTTTTTTGTCTCTCCGTCTATTGCACGACCAAAAAAAATGGCTAAGCTCTCAATCTTAATAAATTCTATCGAGAAATTTTTTGACACTTTTTTTGACACTTTTTTTTGGAAGCCGATTTCTCGAGTTTCGAGGAAGTGAATGCATTTTTGATTGGCTTTAAAATGGCAAAAGCAATGGAGGAAATCATAACAATTGTACTTGTGAGGGGAAAATGACGTATATTGACTGAAAAAGTTAGAATAGAAAATGGGTTATGGTAGAGATATTCAAAAAATTAAAAAAAAATAGTTGTTTGGCATAGTATAGAGTACAGTACCTTTTTGAAAGTTGTCACTATTATTGAACTAAAGCAAATCAAAGCAAAACAAAAAGCCAATGATTGGTTTGACTTTGGCTTGGCTTTTTTTGACTGGACATGGGGATTCTGGAAGTGCTAAATTGCAAAAAAGCATAGCAAAAACCATGGAAGGATTCGAAATCAAGCCAAGAAACGTCTTAGGTCCGTAGACTGGGCCACTATCCGTTAGACCAAAACGCTAAAACGTTTCCTGGCTTCCGGCTGACCCAGGTAGAGATGATGAATTTATCCGGAGACTAAAGCTAGGCATGGTTAGGCCAGATCAATTGACAGGACAGGATCTTGGCCTATCCTGACTTCTGGCTGATCCGGATTTTTGACGAAATGGGGGAGCAAAGCCTAGGCCAATGTCTAGCCAAAGTCTAGCCAAAGCCAGGCCAATCTAGGCTTCCGACCTAACTCAGAAAATAGATTGTAGAATTAAAAAGTCTTTTCTTTGCGGAAATTGACAACTTTAACGTAGGAGCTTCTTTTATTTTGCGCAATTAATCAAGAGAAACATGGGAGGAAGCGAGGAAGTAAGCGGATAAGTAAGCCCAGTACCCCAGAGACTAACGAAAGGCCGTTCCTTTGCCAAAGTTGATTGAAAAGTAGCTAAATTCTCATTGTCTGAATATCTTGAGCTTAAATAATCATAGAGATCTCAAGATATTCAGCCAACCGGCTATCTTGAAATGAGAAAAGCAAAATTCGGTTTAGATCAACAATTCCTTTGGCTTTATACTCGAGAAAAATAGAACGATCAAATTATGAAAGGTAATTAAAGAAAAGGTTAGGCTTTTCTAAATATGTAAAATGAGTGTTTTGTTTGGTGGGAATGTGGAGTTCTGAATGGGCGAGGGGGCGTGAGAAGTCTCTTTCATTTCATTTCTCTTCAAATCCCATCCAGAAAGACCCACCCCTTTACTCATTTACTCAAAAAAAGGCAAACTTATGGCCAAGCTGAAATAAAACTTGATAACTGTTATATACGTATATTATTTACGTATGTTTGACTGTTGTAATGGTATAGGATTGGTATTTCAGATATGATTGTAGCAATTTATCTAACAAAATAGAAATCAATATCATAAAGGAAGAAGAAAAATAGAAACAATTGAAAATGAGAAACCCTGAGACTGACAACTACGCGTCGCTCCAATTGACGCGGACAAAAGGCAAAAAGAAGTGCAAAATAGAAAACACTTTGTGAGAATCTCTTCCCAACAATAACTTTAATGGTTCATTCTTACCAGACTCCACTAGTAGCCAGTCACAGCTGGAACAAGAGCTGTGACTGGCTGTGACTACAGAAATAGCTTGATCACTGGTCATTCTAAAAAATAAAAAGAGCTGTGACTGGCTGAGATGGGGCTTGTGACAAATTAGAGCTATTTATGCAAAATGTTAGTATTACGGACTAACGGAAAGATTCAAATTATGCTCATAGTCAGACTCAGATTCCGTTATCTGGGTATCTGGGCCTGGGTTCTCTGACACTTTTTATGAGTCAGATCAAGCAGGTTCATGGCAAAAGTCAAATCACGACCATCGTCTGGCATCATTGGTTACAGAAATAGCTTGATCACTGGTCATTCTAAAAATAAAATGCATCTATGAGCTTTAAAAAGTCATTCTTGAAATCAGGCTTTAAAAATTTACTGGCAAGCATTTTCCGAGAGAACATTAAGGGTCGCGCACTAAAATTTTATTTTTTTTTTTTAGCTAATTTTATTTTATTTTTTTATTCTATTAATTCTATTGATAAATAAAGTTGAAATCTATAGTGAAACTTGCTTTAAAAACAATGTAGAAAGCAAAGCTACGAGTAGAAATGGCGCAAAAGTAAGAAAAAAATAGCTAAAGTTGTAAAAAAAATTATTTTTGGCGGTTTACGGTATTTAGTGCATTTTATTGCGCGACCCCTAAATGTTTTCTCGGAAAATGCTTGCCATTTTAAATTGCCATTTGCTTGCCAGTAAATTTTTAAAACCTGATTTCAAGAATGACCTTCCTAAAGCTCATAGATGCATTTTATTTTTATAATTTTTGCTATTTGCCGAACTTTTGAAGAATGGTGACTAATCGGTATCATCATTTTTTTTTTGCTTTTAGGGTTTCCGTTCCTAAAGCCATAAAATTAATATAAAAAAGAGAGCAAAATGGACTTTACTCTTGAGATTTGTAACAGCTACTACAAAAATAAATAGATTTGCGGGGAAGTTCTTTTAGTGGGGAGAAATGGGATGAAACGTACTAAAATGAGATCAAATTTGATTATCGTGGGTGGGAAGTTTTAATTGGTGGAGGAAAAAAAAACAAAAAGAGAGAACAATACTATACACTTCATGAGAATTGAATAATGATGGGGGGGAAGAGTTGAAAGTATTGGGTTGGTGAATTGAATTTCTGTCGCAAATTTTAAATATTAATTTTATCTTATTGCTAAATGTTAATTTTGGCGCGACGTCGCATTCCAATTGACGTCGCCGCCATTTGGAGGTAGTCGATAGGAGTGCCGCGTCGTCGTTTCTTTTCATTTCAAATTTCTTTTCATTCTTTTCAAATTTTCATTTCATTTGTTTTTTTTGTCAGATTAATTGAAATTATTGTTTTACGCGATAAATTTTGTGTTTCTCTTTGAAATGAGAAAGAAATCTATTGGGTTGGTGAATTGAAAACCGCCGGACTTTGAACTAAAATTTATTCAACATAAAACCATGAATTGATTCCAAATAATTTCCATTATTATTGACGACTTCTGCCCCATTTTACAGGCAATTTGCGGATTCCTCTTTCGTAGTAAGGTTTTGGTTTGTGTGTGAGATGTCAATGTCAGACTATAAACCCTTGTAGAATCGCGTAGAATAGATATTTTTTTAAAAACTTTTTGACCAATAAAACCAGCCAACTTTAGGCTTTTGAATGACACTAAAATCAAGAAAATCCATCATCTCTACTCTGAGAACAAGCTATTTATAGCCGTTTGTAGTCTCGTCCCATGGAACGGGACTACAAACCTGGAAAAAAAAACGTTAAATCTCAGCACAGAGAACTTGATTTGGCCTGATTTTGGCGTCATTCGAAAGCCTAAATTTGACTCGATTTTTGGGTAAAAAGCTTTGAAAAATCTCTATTTGACGTGTTTCTACAAGGGTTTATAGCGCTCATGTCTAGGTTGAATCGAGGCATTGTTTGTTCTCTGCCCAATAGTGTACTCTGGCTTTACATACTGTACCTAGCACATTATCTAACCTCAAGTATCGTAGCCTAGAGTGCTGTAGTCATAAAACCTAGAATACTGTATACCTATTGTATTCTAAAGTATCGTAAGCCTCTCATAGCTTGGAGTATCGCACGTACTCAAGGCTACGATAACCGTAGTCTTGATGAAGCCTAGAACCTCTCAAAGTGTACCTCACAAAAACTCTCGTAATCTTGTTTCTAGTTTTTGTCGAATCTTCACAAGTTGAACTTCTGCAAAAAAAAAGATATTTCAAAAGTGACGACTAATCTTTAGAAAAGATCTCTAATCGAAAAGTCACAAATAATCTAAAAATGATCGAATAAGAGGAATAAGTCGTCAATTTTTTCAGGGATTTACAAATTTGCATTAAAATTTTACCTATTTGATCTCGGGAAAACGTCATTAAACTTCCCGTATCGAAAATAAACCACCTTTAAAAACGGATTTGTTTATCAATTTTGGATTAGAATTAGAAAGATTGCATTTCTAATTTTTGGTTTTTCTAATTTGCAAAAAGTGGGATCGAAATCTGAAAATGACAGTTGGTTTCATTTCTTGAAATGTTCATTTATTCGTTGGAGGTGGAGAGACAAAGAGATTGGTGACGTAAACAGAAAAAGGAGACACCTCCAAAAATGGCATTCGTGCATAGGCTAGTGGATGGGGTGGTGGAAAAGGGGAAAAAAGTGGGGGTTTTGGAGGAAATGTCGTGTGTTTTTGAAAAGCCAAACATGATAAAAAGTTAGGGCTCTATATGTGCGCTGATTGTTCTATTCAGCAGAATCAAATTAGGATAGGATTATGGTAGGAATTGCCGTCAGGGATACCGCAGCCCAGTGCAGGTTAGGCCAGAACCAGGAAAAAGGCAAGGATTGAACCTGGATCTGGATCTGGATCTGGATCTGGATCTGGATCTGGATCTGGATCTGGATCTGGATCTGGATCTGGACCTAGACCTGGATCTGGATCTGGATCTGGACCTAGACCTGGATCTGGATCTGGATCTGGATCTGGATCTGGACCTAGACCTGGATCTGGATCTGGATCTGAATCTGGACTTCTTTCTAGCCCTGGTCTGGCTTAATCTAGATATTGTCTTAGAATAACCCAGATTGGCGCAAGTCAGGTGTAATAGAGCTTTTTCCTTCTGTGCATAGGTTGAAGTGTTTTTGAAGACTATTATATTAAAGTTGATACGATGTGATCATTTTCTAAGTCTTGTTTAATGACTTTCCATTTCAGAAAGATCACTGGCACGGCGGAGTGGGACGAGTTGAAGAGGAAGAGATTGGCTGTAAAGGCGTCGATTGTGGATATGGGAGATGTCTTCAAACAACACAATTATCTCAACCATTCTGTGTTTGCCCACAGGGGAAGACTGGAGACAAATGTGCACAAGGTGGGTCCAATTTGGAATGAAATATGGTGTAGACACGGGAAAATAAATTCCAATCTGAACCCAATTCCACCGTCGTTTTTCTTGGCCGATTGCTCTGGAAATTTTGTCTACAGATAGAAATCGATGTTTTTCAGCTTGTAGACAAAATTTTCTAGCAATTGGCCAAGAGATGGTTGAAAACGAAGATGGAATTAGGTTCGGATTGGAATTTTTTTCATGTCTAGTATGGTTTAGTATCGTAGAAGAGTGTGTTCCACTTAAATAAAGCGTTTTCAAACTTTTTTCAAATCACCACCCCAATTTTGAAACATTGAGCTGGTAAAGGTCGGCTTACTTCAAAGCTGCGCTCTGAAAGAGTTCTAAAATCGTTGCCAATTTGCCAAAAATTGCCAATTTTGAATAGTTACAGTAATTTTTACCAGATGCTTTTGTTTAAAGATTGATGTATTTAAGAGAAAAGCTAAAATAAGCGATCCACCTACGTACACACCAGATTTTCTCCTTTTTACTCATAGTCTATTTGTCGTGACGAAGTGTGGGAGTTTTCTGTGTTTCCAAAAACACCAAAGACAAGCACTCTTCATTTTTTTAAGCAAGTGCACATTTAAAATTTCTTTTCTTACATGACTTACAGAGAGAAATCTTGAAATAGAAATTTTCAAGAGAAAAAAAAGGTAAAGAAAATTTTAGATTTAACGAAAGTTGCGCTGAAAATCGGGAAATCAATGGGAACTGGGGTGTATTTAAATCGAGTTTACACAAGGTAAGGAAATAGAAACATTTTATTTGATAGATCATTATTTTGTTAGTTTTCTCATTTGATCATTTGATCATTTGATAATGATCGCCATTTGATAATGATCGCCATTTGATAATGATCGCCATTCTCATCATTTGATAATGATCGCCAAATTTGCTTAATAAGCGATATGATATGAAAATGTCTACCCTGAAGCCAAAAAACAAGTGCTCTTTTAGTGTTGAAAGCTCGACCAATGCCAACTTCTCATTGGATTTCCGAACGAAAGAACAAGAAGGAGTACTTTGGTGGGAAGGTGAGTGAAAACGGCTCGTACTTTGTGCTCTAACAAACGCACGCTTCTGGCATAGACCTTAGGTTCAGAACATTCAGAAATGTCAGCTGTTCATTTTTAATACTTGAAATGAAGTAAACTTTCAATATTGTAACGTCTCACGAAAACTTTCGAAGATTTCTTTCAGGCGCTTGGACAGGCGACTCGTCAAGCCGGGATTTCTTAGTGATTTTCGTGAAAAACGGGCAAATTCACGTTGGAATTGATCTGGGGAAAGATTCGCCGAGTTCTGCGTCGAAATTCAAAGCCGTACAAGTGAAGGGGAAAAGAGTGGATAATGGGGAATGGCATGCGATTCAGATGAAGAGGTAAAGCTAAAATTGATCTCGATTTATCTAAAATTGACAAGTTCAGAATGAAAACCCGTTTGTTGGTGGAAGTCGATGGGGTGGCGAAGATACAAATAGTGACCACTGAGGGCAGTCAAGAGTTGGACACGAATGGACTCGTGTATTTGGGTGAGTGGGCAAATTGGGCTAACAAAAGTTTCTGACGGTTTGAAATCAAAGCGGATTACGGTAGCTTTAGAAAGCTAACAGGCTTGTAAGGCTATCTGATTAGAGTTAGATTTTGATAAAACTAGGAAAGATTACGGTAGCTTTAGAAAATTAACATGTATGACTTTGAATTCACGGTAAAAGAATACTAAAAGTTCCGAAAAAGATTGAGAGTTAAGACTCTGATAGCTTTAAAAGTACAGTAATCCTTTACTATAGTAAACTTGCTTTTTACTAAAGATAAAAGAATACTGTAAGCATGGAAAAAGATAAAATAACTCTAAATCTAGGCGGAAAAGCGGATCTCCCCACCATTTTGCCTATTCGACGCCCATTGGAGGGATGTGTGCGAAATGTGCGACTCGATCAAATCCCCGTTGATCTCATCGCTCATTCACTGCCCATTCAAAGGAGTCTTGTGAAATGTTAGAAATTTTGTTTAATCTAAAACATTTGAACTCTAACAAAAACTTCCATTAGGTCGCTTGCTCATTTTTTTTTTGTTTGTTGCTTTTTTTGCTTTATTTTTGTGCATCGAATAAATATTGATCTCTGGTTGAGATTAGGTAAAGACACTAATAAAGCTATTGTTTTCTAAAAGACACGTATTTTAGTAAACTACCGTAATCTAAAACGCCAAATTTTCATTTGATCAGCCTAATTTTGGTAATTGCTAATTTCATTCGATAAGGAATCACAAGGCTCAGTGAATGATACAAAAATTGGGCTGATCGGATGAAAACTGGCGGTTAGATTATGATAGTTTTCTATTATCTTCAGCTTCAGAAAACTTTGGGGTGTACAAGAGTTCAATGTTGTACCCAATATTTCTAAGCTGTGCACGGGAATTGATCTTTTTTAGGTTTTTCCTTTCGAAAACAAACTCTTTCTCTATTTTTGTTGAGTTGTCGATGTGACGAAAGCAATTACGAGAATATTAAAAGCAAAAAAAAAATGGGGGGAAAACTCGATATTTCCTCGCTGATACATGAGTATAAATTTTGTTCAAAAAACAACGTCACAAGCATGCCAAGAAGGCTGTAGGAAATCATTAAAACCCAAGGAGGCCCATGTTGTATCCAATATTTCTAAGCTGTGCATGGGAATTGATGTTTTTTAGGCTTTTCCTATTGATCATGTTAAGTTTTCATTCAAGTATCAAAATACTTATTTTGGCCAATTTTTGCACACATTTTTTACTTATGAATTTTTCTATGAAAAAAAACGTTCAATTTAAAATTTTTATCTACTTCTAGCAAGTTTAGTTCTTGTAGTATCTAAAAATTTAAACCCGTTTGAAAATCTTTGAGTAGAAGGTCATTTTTTAATCAATATCTGAAATTTTCGAGAAGGTGCCAATACTTTTTTTGATCATTGTATTGAAATAACATTGAAATAACAAAAAAAGCTTTGTTCTGTGCTAATAAAACTTTAAGATCCATCACAATATTGATATCTAAAGAAAATGTTTCATTACATATTTCCGATCAATTCTTGAATATGCTCTTCTAAATTTCTTCTTTGCTTTTAATTGCTTTTAAGCTCGAGAAAGTTCAAAAACATTTCATTCGTGTTGCTTTGTATAAAATAGATTTTGATAAATACTCCTCCCTCCGATCTAAACATTGACTCAAGCTCTTCACTCTTGAAACTCTACACCAACGCCGCCTTATCATCGATTTAGTGGAATGCTTTAAAATTGTTAAAGGCATTCATCCCGACCCCCTTTTTTCTGGTCTCTTTGAATTCGGCTCGCTACGGGGCGCCTCCAGAATCTTTCATCTTCTAGTATCCGCCTTTTCTCCTACGCCAACCTTCCGTTTCCTCTAAAAGCCCCCACAGTTTCTTTTTTAATCGAGTTATTAAATTCTGGAACATTTTACCCCCTCATGTTCGTGATATTTCCACCTTGCCTAGATTTAAAGCCGCAATTTCGGCAATTGATTTGACTGCTCTGTGATTCTTTCTTGAGGTATCTATTTATCTTTTGGGTGTGTTTTGAGTGGTGTCCTGGGTAATTATTGTGATTTTGTTTTGTCGCTATTCAACTAAATAAAGCATATATATATATATATATATATAACGCCGCCTTATCATACATTTGATTGAATGCTTTAGAATTGTTAAAGAGATTCACCCTAATCCTCTTTTTTGAAACTTTCTTCCGTTAAATCTAAGGCAGTCGGCTTCCCAAAAGGGCACACTTTTTTTGTAATGTAATCCTATTTCGTCTAAAAGTGGTGAAAGTTATTTTTACAAATCGAGTAGTAACATTGTGGAATTCTCTCCTCAATGAAATTCGCAATCTTTCATCTCTAAGCTCGTTTAAATCCGCTATTTCTCGGCTCAAACTATCCAAGTTACTAGATCTGTACATGATATTGTTTTTCCCATTCTTTTTCCCATTCTTCCGATTAATTGCAAACTGTGTCATTTAAATTTTAGTCTGTTGTGCATCTTTTTGTTACGCTTTATTACTGAAATAAAATATATATTAAAACATTTAAAAAGCTAAAAATATCTGCCCAATCTTTTTTGTCACTGACTATGGGATGATTTATGGCCTTGGAATAGCCTCGTTTATCCCCCTCTTTGGCAACTATTGATCAGTTTGTAGTTGGGAAAGAGATCCATGTGATTTTGAGTTTTGTCTAATTACTTTAAAAGATAAAGTAGCTTTTTGGAACTTTGCCGGTTTTAGGCGATTTGCATTCTCCTTGTGTCTGTTTGTAAAATCCAAAGTGAAGTTGAGTACTTGAATGAACAGTTGGATTGAGATTATTGCTTCTATTGTACCTGAGAATATTCCAAATTTGTATTCAAGAACAGCTGTAAACCATACCGTAATTCAGTATCTGCTTTTTTTCAAATTTGCTTTCAATTCAAGGCCAATTTTCGAGACTATAGATTACCGTACCGTATTTTAATCTCATATTCTAGATGGCTACAGCACACGATCGAAAAATTCTGAACCGTATTCTCAATCCGTTGATGCCCGATGAGGATCCGACTGAAGAGAAAGTCGCTGAGGATGGTTGGTTCAAGAATTTAATTAATATTTTGGAAATTGGTGTTCTAACTGTCGTCTAGTTCAGAAATTCTCTAGTTTACTAATTGAATGACTTGGTAGGTTTAACTTGGTTCTCAACGTTGCCCAAGGTTGATTACACAATTTCGTAGTTTGGCGTTGTTGGAGTTGGAGTGATTCTAAGCAGCCAGTGCATGCAGAGTTGCATAATTATAGATAAACTTTAACACCTTCATTTTTAGAACAAATCGATCACCCTGAATACGCAAAAAAGTCGGCAGCTCGAAAAGGAGGCGATTGCTCTCGCCGAAGGGGAAATATTGCAAAAGCACTGGAGAAATTCGATGAAGCTATTGAGGTTTTTGAGAATTGTCTCAAAGATCTTAAAGTATTAGGGTTAAGGAGAAAGTGTTTGCCGATTTTTTGGGAGAAAGCCTTAAACTTGTCCGATCTAGACGTGTAATAGCTTATTCAAAAAGCTAATTTTCCAGCGGATTGGATAAAAAACCGAAAAGCATGGTTTCAGCCTAGGTTTTCGTACAAAAATGAAAACTTCATTTTTTTGGAATTTCGGATCTGGCTCAGTAAAAATTGATATACCAAAAAACGGTTTTTTTCATCCAATCCACTAAAAGATTAGCTTTTGAATAGCTATTACACGTACAGATCGGACAAGTTTAAGGCCCTCTCCCAAAAAATCGGCAAAGACTTTCTCCCCAACCCTAACATAAAAGCTCATTGTCAGGTTTGTCCGGTGAATCCATCAGCGTTCAACAACCGAGCTCAAGCGCATCGCCTCAATTCGGTAACGGAAAGTCAGTGCTATTGGGTTTTCATAAAGAAAAGGACTTACTCATACAAATGGTAAAAGTATAGAAGTTTTTAGAAGCCATGTCCGATCTCGACATGGCACTTGAGCTGAGGGAAAGGGCAAATCGGGATGTCAGGCTTTCGTGCAAAGAGCTCTCATCCGACGACTAAATGGGGATGATCAGGGGGCAAAGGTGGGGAAAATTCGTAAAAAAAATTTGCACTAGCCTACAGTAATTCGACTACCTGTATCAAAATGGGTACTGCTAGCTACAGGAAAACATCGCGAGAAAGCTAACTTTTTCAAATGTCGAGTTGGGCAGACGCTTCAAACCGTGGCTAGACTACCGTAGCCCATAAACCAATAAGATGGTAACATAATGATTACGGCTAGTAGATATAACAAGCTGTATGAATCCATCCAGTGATCCAAATAACAAAGTTAGAAGCAATGCCCGAATTTTATCTCACTGAAACGTTTAGGCTGACTACGAGAAAGCGGCCGCTTTGGGTTCATCGTTCGCGAAAATGCAACTGGTTGCACTGAATCCGTACGCGGCGATGTGCAACAAAATGCTATCGGAAGTCATGCAAAATCTTCGAGAAGGAAAAGAATAAAAAGTTAATAAAAAGTTGAAATGCTAAAATGCACCCGACAGGAAAAGAGGGACAAACGTCTGAAAATACAGTAACAACGGACGAAAAACACAGCAAATACCATTAATTTCGCATTTTCACACGATTTGCTTTCAAACTTGGTCACAAATTTTCGCTTGCTGTTTCAAGTTTTCTAAGGCTTAAGCACTATGACTCAAAATGTTAAACGCATAGAGCTCAACATTTTGTCTTAATGGCTAAAACAGCATAATATGGGGCAAAATGTTGGCTGCACATCTATCTAATTTTCGGCTTATCTTTTGCTTTCATTTATTTTATCAAACCTGTTAACCTTTTTTGTTTTTAGAATGCTGTCGACTCGCCAATCGATGCATTACCCAAAGCTGCCATTGAGTCCATCGCTTCTGGTTCAGCCATCGCGTAGTCATGAAGACGGATCGCCTTCTGCTAAAGCGGCACTTCCACGAAGAGCTCGCTCCAAACAACGTCGCCCAAGAAGCCCGGCTCGAATTCGTCCTTGTAGTAGCTCAAGTGATTTTGGTAAGTGGTATAAGGTCTTGTAATGTTATGTATTTTGATTTGGCTTTGCCTGATGTTTTCTCTGGAAGCGAAGGCGGTATGGAATACTTTGCTGAGCTGCTCAAGGAAAAGAAGCATTTGACAATGTTTCCATCGCTTTTCCCAAATGTGGAACGAATTCTTGAAGATGGTTTGTTTAGCGTGTTTATATTGTAGTTTTGGACTTTCAGAAATCAGTCGTGTCCGCGCGCAAATCTTTCAAACGGATTTTGTGCAAGGTGAACTCGCTCTACCTGAAGCTGTCGGGGGAAATCGTTACCATCACTGAGAAGCTCTACGTTCCAAAGAATGATTATCCTGACGTGAGTTAGCTTTTCTCGTTGGTTGTATAAATCAACTTTGTTCAGTACAACTTCGTTGGTCGGATCTTGGGACCGCGTGGAATGACTGCTAAACAGCTGGAGCAGGAGACTGGGTGCAAAATAATGGTCAGAGGACGTGGCTCAATGAGGGATCGCCGCAAGGTATACACTTATTTTCTTGTTGGCTATATTTTAGTGGTATTTAAGTTTCAGGAAGATTCAAACCGCGGCAAGCCAAACTGGGAACACCTGGAAGATGAGCTGCACGTGCTGATTCAATGTGGAGGACACGGAAAATCGTGCGCGAATCAAGCTGAGCAACGCTAGCAAAATCGTCAGGAAGCTACTTACTCCAGTAAGGGATTGTGTAAATTACCTTATTTTACTGTATTCTTTCAGCCAGAGGGTACAGATGATTTCAAGCGCAAGCAACTTATGGAACTGGCAATCATCAATGGAACTTACAAGCCTCACAAGACGGGGAGCATCTACAGTATGCGATTTTTGGATCTAATCTTTTATATGTCTCTGTTAGTGAATACTCGTATGATGACACCAATTTATCCAATGTCACCGATGCGTCCTTTGCTGATGTCGCCACAACCATCGCCAAGTCCAATCACGTTGCCAGCTATGCCACAATCGCCAGCTTTTGTCAGCAGCAGCTCCCATGAGTACAAGCTTCAGTAAGCTTTTTTTTTAGTAAGCAGATATGTAAACTTTTAAAGCCTAGAATATCTTAACATAAAGTTTTGGCTTTAGTCCATCTGTCTACGAGGCCTTTTCTCTTCCGGTCCCCATGGAAGCTCGTCAACAGCAGCCACAATCGGCAATGCCACCACTTACTCAATGAGCGGATTCTCCAATTACTTCAATCCGATGTCTCTTCATGGTGGCCCATTTTTCCACGATTCTCACCTACTTGGTCAACAAATTTGAGTTTGTGACAATTTACAAAGGCTTTTTTTAACTTCTGTGAATTGACTAGTTGCCCCGCTTACGTTGTCATTTTGTCGAATTTTGCTTGTCTTGCGCCTAAACACTTTCAAATTGACCGTTCACATCATTTCCCAATGCCAGGAGCTTCCTGCTTATTTTTGGCGTTGTATACCCTTTCGAGGTGTGTTGTTATTGTTATCGTTTGTTAGGGTTTTGTCATAATGTTGTTGGTTAAGAATAAGAGTTTTTACCTATACAGGAGCAGGTGAGACACAATTTTCGGTCTATTTGAGACCTTTGTCTGATATCCAATATCTTTTGATAGCATAAAATAGTGGATTTAGGTCGAAATATTTCCCTAGCCGTCCGACTTTGATAATCGGATAAATTTGATGGTTTTAAGACCCATTTCTTTAGGTGGAAAGACGAAGAAATTCCATTGCCATGTGTCATTGACTATTTACAGCGTTTTTCAGGTGTGAATTACATTCAATATTAGGGCCGGGTTTTGAAGCATGCAAACTGTTTAAAATATTTTAATTGCCAATTGTTTTGGATGTCGTCCGGTGTTGATCAATCCGTATCCGCAAGTTCATTTAAGGATATCGGAGGGGCTATCAAAAAAGAGGTGAGCAGCTTTACGAGAACCATTTATGCTCTTGCTTTCGAAAGTACTTTGACTTTGGGTAATGGTGATAATTTTCTTAATTTGATAAAAAGTGCTTTTGGAAATCTGAAATACTTTTTTTAGCCGTTATCTCATGGTTCGGGCCTCAATCTTGAGGGGACTATCAAAGAAGAGGTAAATATTAAAAAACTATTTGCACATAAAAATAAGCATACCTTTATTTTTTTGTTTACTTTTACAAATTTGAGTTTTTTCAGCCTGTTTGGAACCAAGGTGGAAACATGCATCGCTCCCAAGGTAAACTTTTTTCATGGGTATCTAATTCGCGGGAAAGCAGGGTATTTTAAACTACCTATCTTGCTTGACAAAAACTTTCATAAAAAACACAAGACTACAAGTTTAGCTGCTGCAATTCTTCAGAAGATTGATGCATACGACAAGAAGCTACGCGAGGAGAGTGCAGCCACACGAAGACGCGTTGGGGCTTTTTATTGTACTGATCTAGGTTTCTTTTAGCTTTATCGGCAAATTGGACAAAATCAGGACACAATCACAATGTTAGAGCAGAAGGTTTCCTAGTTTTTTTCATTAACAACGATGTTATCATTGATTTTAGCTGCACAACTTGCAATCCATCGAAGTCATCGATTTGACGGGGAATTGATACTTGTTTTTCCTTGTATTTGTTTAGCTATATATTTTCGTTATACCTCACTGAAACGTTAATTACGAGTACCCACTTTTACTCTGTGCTTACCCAAAATTCTATTTAATTCATTTAATTTCAATCTCATTTAATTAATTTGTTAATCTTTTGTTTAATAAGATAATTGTTTGGAATATCAACAAAAAGATTTAAACGAATATGTACCTCTGATCTGTTTGAGGGACTACCATTCCCCCAACGACCAGCAAGTAATACCCGCCCAGTGTTTGTTGAGAGCAAAAAGTTCATTGTACAAAGAGATTTTCAGCACGAAACTATTTATTGCCTCATAAACAGGAACAACATGTACTTTGAAACGAGTTAGATTTGGGCCAAAAGAGTAATTTGCAGTCTACATTGGTTTTCTTTTCTTTTCTTTCACCGACCAAGAATCAAACCGTGGAATCATGCGCGGAAAGTTCAAAAGTTGCACGGAGAGAATTCTCAGAACTTTTTCTTGTAACTGTTTCCACCTCAGGAATCGTGCATTGTACTTGGGTAGAAGAGGTCGGTCTTCCACCATTAGTTGTTGATGGAGGGGGAACGGGAGAAGTGATCGGTGAAATGCCATCACTTGGCTCCGAAGAGAACAAATGCTTGACACCGGAAGTGATAAATTTGAAGAAACCGGTACAGATCAGAATGGGGATCAACGGGAGAAGCGTTTGAATGTCCAGCAACCAGTACCTGGAATTGTGACGATTGTTTCTCTTGGACAATTTGGATTGTTTAGCTACCAGGTGATCAAATAGGTTTGCTTCATCGATTCATTTCCGGTGAAGGAGGAGACCAATTCGAGGACGCTTCTGGAATGGGTTTCGATGGATTTTGCACGATTTTGCAGAAACCCACTTAATCGTGTAGATGAGAAATGGAGGATAGGCGGTGAGGGAGGTGAGAAAGAGTTGGCATTCGTAGAGCTGAAAGTGATTTGTATTTGTGTGAGTATTTCATTGCTCGGGTGTTGTTCGTTCGTTTACTCTTCGTTTCACAAGCGGCTTCAGTTGAGAAACTCGGAGTACATAGACAGGATGGCCGACGAAATTTGGCGCGAGGTTTTTGACTCGGAGATGATGTCGGGTTTATCAAAAACCTATTGAACTTATATCCAAAAAGGTAGCAAATTTTCTGTAGCTTCTGAAAGTTATAATTATTGTACAAGAAGTCTCCTAGTTTTTGAGTTATTCCCTTTTCTGCGCCCTCCAAAGAAGGCCTCTGCGCGGAGAGTGATCTAAAGGTTCACCCTAGAATATTGTGTTGTATATGAAGCTGGCTGCTGAAAGGATGTTCTCAATTACTAGCTAAGGTCTTTTTTGGTTAACTTCAACTGGAACTTGATAGAAAAATGGAAGAAAAAGCTTTTTACCCACATTTTCTACCATTACCACCATTTTCACCAGCACTCCTTCAAAAACGGCAAAAATCAAGGTTTTGTTTAAAAATGCTCAAGATGCACTTTGAAGTTATTTGTTTGGTTTCAAAAAATTGGTTACTTTTGGTTACTTGGTCAATTTCTGGTTAATTATTAGGTTGTCCCATAAAAACCCAGAGATTTTGAATTTCATTTATTTTCAGCACATAGAAACAACGAAGAATCAGAATCAAATTATATATTTTCCAGATGAATTTATAACTTTTCTCCAACGTTTGGGTAACTTGCCAATCCCTCATTCGTAAAACCCAAGCGGGCGCGGGCGAAAATAGTCGTTCAATTCGTCCTCGAGTTCGCTCTCATCTTTGAACTTTTTACCACGTAAGAAATCCTTTAGTGACAAGAACAAGTGATAGTCAGAAGGGGCAACGTCCGGAGAATACGGTGCATGAGGAAGGATATTCCAGTGTAGGTTGTCCTTCACAAAATCGATCGATCTTTCTGATTTGTGGGAGCTTGTGCCATCCTGAAGAACGAAAACGGGGCCGTTCCATTTGTTTTCATAGAGTAACCTTCCGACTTTTTGTTCCACTTTTTTCATATGATATAGATAAACATCGGTGTTGAAATTTTGCCTCGGTTTAAGAAGTTCCCAGAGAAGGATGTCTGTTGAACATCAGTCGACACACAAGATTCGCTTCTTTTCGTGGATCTTCCGTTTTGGCAGCATTTTACGTGCTTGCCCTTTCTTTAATCACTGCCCTGGTAACACTCGACCATCGTAGAAAACCCACGTTTGATCGTGAGTGATGATGTTCGAAAGACGAAGCCGGCCATACCGGTATTCGCTCCACAAATGGTTGCATGTCCGCTTTCTTTTGACTTGGGTTGTTTCCGATCTTTCGTATGGAATTTAGCGTTGTTTTCTACGATTTCTTTCCACTTTTCGCAGTCATCGCTACACAGTCATCCATCCACAGTAACTTCCAACCAATTCTCCGGTTGATCCATCACGGTTTCGCAGGAATCGGTGCCTCAGAATCGATCGATCCACTTTCCAGGGGTCGGCCGCTTCTCCTCTTCCGTTTGATCCTTGTGTTGCCCGTCTTGAATCTGTGAAACTATTCCTATGCAGTACTCGTTCCAACGATTTTGTTGCCATAAAATTGATTGATTTCTTGTGCTGCTTTGGCCGCTGAAATCCCTCTTGAAAATCGTTGGAGCAGTTGGGCGTGAATTTCTTCTCGAGTTGGCTTCATTCGATCGACTGCAACTCCCTTCTCGTGTCGTCCCCTAAAAAATGAATGCTAATGCAAGAAAGAAGAAAGTTTTGGCATGAAAAAGAAAAAAAGATGAATACAAAACGTAGTGTTGTGAGCGAGTAGTGATTAAAACAAAAAATCTCTGGGTTTTTATGGGACAACCTAATATTTGACTAAATTTTATTTCGGATATTCTAGCCAATTTTGCAAAAGATATTTAACCTGAAACTTTAGAAAAACGAGTAGAAAAAAAGGCTTTCTTGGAGGGTGCGGAAAAGGGCATAACTCAAAACTCTTGTAAAATACTTATAGGTTTCAGATAGATTTTGCTAAATCCGGCATCATCCAAGTCAAAAACCTCGCGCCAAATCTCGTCGGCCACCCTGTATTATTGCAGTGAGTCAAAGGCTAGACAAAAATGGAGTTCTATTGTTAATATCTAAGACATTGTTAATATCTAAGAGATCACTGACATTTCGATTGACTCTAAAGTGCATGGAACGATATTTGAGGAGACAAGCGATCGAAAGCGATGTTGTCACAATGACGGCCGTCAACGAGAGGAGAAACGAGAGGGTTTCGCCGATCTGGAATCGAAAGAGATCATGCTGTTCTTGGAGAAATATTGGGTTGGCCGGTAAGTAATGAGTCGATTTCAAGCAGAAATACTTATTCAATAAAGCCATCTGAATCAATCAAAATAGTTCCCTTCTTTTTCCATAAACTGCTCATTTTACTGGTAGAAGGCGAATTCCTCTCGCGTAAAGAATCTTTGATTTTGAGTGAAACTAGTTCTGTACCCATTTCTTGGTATCTTTTTCATCTTCAAAGTCCTCTCCGACTAAGGGATTTTCCATTGAGCGAAATAAATGGTAATCTGATGGAGCTAGATCTGGGGAATATGCTGGGTGGGGGACAAGTTCCCAGTCCAGGTTCTTGGTTGTAGAACGAGTCAGTTTAGCAGTGTGTAGGCGAGGATTGTCATGCTGCAATGTGGCCTTTTTCAGATGTGGTCTTTTTGTCTCAAGGGCTTCAGCCAGCTTCTGCAATTGATTACTGTCTAGTCGAGAGTTAAGTCCTTGCTTGCTATAACTTCTTGCACTCCCACTATCCAGTCACTCCCAATCACTCCCAGTCACTCCCAGTCACTCCCAATCACTCCCAATCACTCCCAATCACTCCCAATCACTCCCAATCACACCCCCAACCGGTCTCTCGGAGCGGTCGCTTTAGATCAAAGATTTCTCTCCATTTTCAAACTTGTGAAATCATCGATTACATCTTGGAGAGCAAGTCATCACCATCTACTTTTGTTTTTTAGAGCTAGGCTTGAAGATGAGCAGGACCCAAATAGCATAACATGTTGAATATGCTCATTTGACAAATTTGCACTAATCGAAAAAAGAAGTTAAGAAAGAAATAGGAAAGTATGCCCCATCAATGAAAGTGCTTTGAAATGAGGGAAGTCTGTCGTCTCTTAGTGGTCAATACTGGCCAACTTTACGGCAAAATTTCCTTTCTTTCACGTGACTCACTACTTATTGTCCAACCCAATTTCCCAGATTTTGCTGGTGCAAGCTTCGATGATCTACTTTCTGGGCTTTGACCTCTCTTCAACATCAGCTTACCAATTGATCAAAGGCGATCAAATCGAGCGGTCCGTTGTCGTGAGTTCGAATGAATTGAGCCGAATCCGAGAGAATGCTTGGCAAAGCGAAAATTGTGGAGATCGTCCACACGAGGAAGAAAAGCACCCGGAATCTCGTGCAACTCCAGATCTGAATCTCGCAAGTCTCGAAAGAAAGTCTCGAAAGAAGGTCTCGTCTCAATTCACTCACATGTTGATGCCTGATTGGATAGTAGAAAGCGGTAAAACGATTGATCGCCGACGGGATGTAGATCAGATAGATGTTGTTTTTGAGGATCACCTGAAAGCGGAGCTAATTTGCTGGACGGATTGATGGAAAACCTGCGTAGCGTAGAGAACCCGGGGAAACCATGGAGGCAATGCGGTGATCGGGAAAAACCACTCAAAAGCGATTGGGCGGAGGACGAGTTCGGTGTGGAGAAAGAGGGACACATTCATCACACCCTAGAGTTGTCTTTACGCTATAAATCCATGGACTCTCCAAAACCCACATTCAGCCGCAACTGTTCCCGCACGGTGATTGGAATGCCGAACTTCTTCACCGTCATGAACAAAATGTAGAACAAGTAGAGGAGGCAAATCGGCCAACAGATCGCCAAAAGAATGAACTCCCACCAAACCAATGTGGTCATTGTAGAGAAATTTGGGGAAAATTGAGATCAGCTTTTGGCAAGTGATGGTATGAAACTAAAAGTGGCCAAGTCCACGGGGTCGTTGTTGTTGAACAAGTGGCCAGGGTTCGGAATGGGAATGATTTTTGAGATTGGACAGAGAACAGCCAGAGTTTGGAACCCAGGTCCAAAAGGATCAAAATGCTAAAGACCTCTCAAAATCTAGGTACACATAAAAAATTCTCAGACTCTTTGTATAGTGATAATGGGAATGTGAGTGCGTGAAACTTTCTTACAAAAAAAACGGCCTCAAATGTAATTATTCGGAGTGAGAGGGAAAAGCCTGAAAAAGTGCTAATTTCAGGGGTGATGGGGTTCACGCGAAAGATTTCACAACGTCGGATTGGCAAAAAGACATTCAGCAAAGCCACTCCGAATCGTTGATTAGCGTAATTGTGTTCATTTTTGAATGTTTAGCTGGTTGCCAAGTTTCCCCATGGAGGAAATTCTAGAAAGGTTTCCTCATTCAGAAATCTTTTTCTGGCTTAACAATTATAGTTTCTGCCCGCTTCATCGAGAGTTTAGGATACAGTTGTCGAAGGGCGGGAAAGTCCAGTCAGTGACGTCCGCAAGCACTTTCCAGTAAAAGCGAAAGCAATGCACATAACCCCGGCCTCCACCTCGTGCAGTCCTCATTAATTTACATTGATTTTTTAATGCGTTTTGTAAAAGAAAATACAAATTTTATTATAAACACCAGCCAATTATAATTCACAGGGATCCTCCTTAATCGACTTCCTCCATTCGGCTCTTCTCCTCGTCAGCACCCTCGACCTTTGGAACCTAAAACCAAAAATAGGCAATAATTTTACAAAGACAAGCTACCTCAGAAGTGGAAGGAGTTTCAGCAGTGGTTGCGTCCTCATCATCATCCCCGATGTCGAGACCAAGCTTGATCATGCGATAGATGCGAGTGGCATGGAGACCGGGCTCCTCAAGAGTGAAGCCAGAAGAAAGCAGCGCGGTTTCGTAGAGAAGGACAATTAGATCCTTCGAAGTCTTCATGCTTGTGTTGCTCTTGTCAGCCTCGACCCGATCACAAAGATTCCTTAAGTGGAGAAAACTTTTATCGTGGAAATTGCAACTTACACAATGATTGGATGTTCGGGATTGATCTCGAGGTGCTTCTTGCCTGCCATGTAACCCATCGTTGCTGAATCACGAAGAGCCTGAGCTTTCATGATCCTGAAATATAATTTATTTAAGAGAACTAATAAAACACACATACCGCTCCATATTGGCAGACCATCCGTACTCCGAGGTGACCACGCAGCAAGGTGAATTGATGAGACGGTTCGAGATGGAGACTTTCTCGACTTTCTTTTCGAGCACGTCCTTGATGTACTTGCAAAGTCCTTCGAACTTCACCTAAACAGAGACTTTAACTTGCTCAAAGTAGAATACACAAACAAACTATACTAATGCATAAATATCCCCACCTTGTTCTCCTCAAACTTCTTTTTGTCTTCGTCCGACTCGGGCAGCTCAAGGCCTTCCTTGGTCACGGAGACAAGCTTCTTTCCATCGTACTCCTTGAGTTGTTGGACGCAATATTCGTCGATGGGATCAGTCATGTAGAGGATTTCGAAGCCACGGGAACGGACACGCTCCACAAAAGCTGAGTTGGCAACGCTTTCCTTCGACTCGCCAGTGATGTAGAAAATCTGAGTCTGGTTTTCCTAAAAGTAAACATAATTAGATTTCAAAAATAGTCTTTTAACCTTCATCCTTGAGACATAGTCTTTGAGCGAAGTGGTTTCTTCCGATGAGGATGTTGCATAACGAAGATATTCAGACAGCTTCTTGCGATTGGTGGAGTCTTCATGGATTCCGAGCTTGATGTTCTTGCCAAAATGCTCGTAGAACTTCTTGAAATTGTCTTTGTCTTCGGCAATCTCATCGAAGAGCTCGACACATTTCTTGACAAGGTTCTTCCGGATGACCTTCAGAATCTTCGACTGTTGCAACATCTCACGTGAAATGTTAAGAGGCAGGTCTTCGGAATCGACGACTCCTAAAGAAACTTCATTATTGCAGTTCCACTAAATGCAATTTCGAAAGCTAAAATCAACGTACCTTTCACAAAGTTAAGGTACTCAGGCATCAGCTCCTCACAGTTTTCCATGATGAAGACACGGCGCACGTAAAGCTTGATCGAGTTCTTCGATTTCTTGTTCTCGAAGAGATCAAATGGAGCACGTTGAGGCACGAAGAGAAGAGCGCGGAACTCAAGTTGACCCTCAACACTAAATTCATTTGTTCATAGATAAAAGCAGTAAAGGAAAACCTGAAGTGTTTGACGGCTAAATGATCCTCCCAATCATTGCTCAAGCTCTTGTAGAATTCCCCGTACTCCTCGTTTGAGATGTCATCGGGGTTGCGAGTCCAGATAGGTTTCGTCTTGTTGAGCTCCTCGTCTTCGAAGTACTTTTCCTTGATCTTCTTCTTTTTCTTGTCCTTCTTGTCCGCATCCTCATCTTCGCCGACATCCTCGACCTTTCCTTCCTAAATCGATGAATTTAACCAAGATACAAAGCTTAACCAACCTCAGATGCCTCTTCGGGCTTTTCCTCCGCTTCTTCGTCCTCCACTTCTTTCTCACGTTCTTTCTCCACGAGCAACTTGATTGGATAGCCGATGAACTGCGAGTGCTTCTTGATGATTTCTTTGATGCGGCGCTCCTCGAGATACTCGGCCTGGTCCTCCTAAAATAAAGGAATTTTCTCAACGATACATGCATAAATAAATACCTTGATGTAGAGAACAATCTTGGTACCACGAGGCACTTCTGGGTCGTTGACGGCAGTGACGAGGAAGCTACCTCCGGCCGATGACTCCCACATGTGGCAATCGTCGTCGTTGTTCTTCGAGGTCACAACTACCTTATCCGCAACCAGGAAAGCAGAGTAGAATCCGACTCCGAACTGGCCAATCATCGAAATGTCAGCTCCAGCCTAAATTAACAAAGTTAAAGCAACCCAAAACCAATACTATGCTTTAAAATCAACCTGAAGAGCCTCCATGAAAGATTTGGTTCCAGACTTGGCGATGGTTCCGAGGTTGTTCACAAGATCAGCCTTTGTCATTCCGATTCCAGTGTCGATGATGGTGAGCGTCTTGTCGGCCTTGTTGGGGACGATCTTGATGAAGAGCTCCTTGCCCGAATCGAGCTCCGATGGCTCCGTTAGAGCTTGGTAACGGATTTTGTCGAGAGCATCCGAAGAGTTGGACACAAGTTCACGAAGGAAGATCTCCTTGTTACTAAAAAAGAAAATAGCGGACGAAAAAGGAAGCTAAACCAAACCTGTAGAAAGTGTTGATGATCAAAGACATCAACTGAGCGATCTCGGCTTGAAAAGCGAAAGTTTCGCCATCACCAGAATTACCAGCAGCAGATGCAGACATCTAAGAAAGTAAATATACATAAGTGATGAAGCTATGAACGTGGACTGTTCAACGAGAAAAAAAACGCAAACGCAATCAGGTCGGGGAAAAGTTGCAAATGAAAACTGGTTCAACTTCGTCGCTGCTTGGTGCTTTTACGTACGACATCTAACGACAATCTCGCCAAAACTGGGTCATAAACTTTTGCTGAGTTAGCTGAATATTTTATTGCTGTCGAATTCAAGTATATAATGACCAAAATCTTTGAACGGATTTGGGGGGTGGCTACATTGCGCCAAATTTTTTCCACAACTCGCCATAACTTTCAGCTAACAAGTGGACCAATCTTTTGACAATCGTGGTTATGGCAAGTTGCGCAAATGACCCAGTTGCGCAAAAAAATTGGCGCAAAGTACAGTCGTCAAAAAAGTCTGGGCCGGCCAATGTTTTCTGATTTTTCTCCCGTTAGCTCGCATTCAAATAAATCGATCCCAATTAGTTTGTAGTATTTTGTGCCTTTAGGATGATATCCTTAGATTTTTGATTTCGCTCTAAATAGAATTTTTCAAGCTGCTCTTGCATAAGAGGGTAAGGTCCTTTTTCTCAGATTTTGTTCAAAGCTTCAAAACTGCCAGTAGCCTTTCATTTTCACGAAAAAAAAAATGAATAAATAAGTAATAGACGATCCAATGCCATTATAATTGGAACCACTTTTGATGGGATCCATTCATTCTTGAAATACGGATTTTTAAAAATCATGCTCAAATAAGCTTTTTCGATCATAGAACTTAGTTTAGTTCAAAGGATAGCGAAAAGCTAAATGGTTCATTTTAACAACCTTTGAAAATGCTACATAAAACTATTTGTGGTCAATATATTTGGATGTGATCTATGGACCAAGTGAACACTGACCTTGCAAGATTTTTTTGACGACTGTAGCCACCGCGAGGGGATTTAGCTTTCGGCCTTTGCGCCATCTTCTTTTTGTTAGAGCTACACAAATTCCTAATGTCTTTGTCACTTACCTAATTAGCTACTTCGGTGCAGTACCCGTCTAATATGCAGGTCCAGTCTGATGAGCCTGTTTTTATTCAATTGTTAAATTTCTGATCTTAAGTGTCCATATTACGTTTGAATTTGATATTTGCTAAAGCCCTTTATTACCCATTAACATTTACCGTAAACCCGTCGATGCACAATGAAAAGACTCATCAGAAAAACAACAAAATGATATAACGACAAATGAATTGAAAGTCCACAAAAGCGTACAGAAAAAGGAGATCTTTGTGAAATGATCGGTGCTGGAATTGGAGGCAAGAGTCGACATGAAATGAGATAAATAGCCGCTTCAACTGAAAATAGGAACATTTTATTACAATTGGAAAATAAATCGTCACCTGTGAATAGATAAAATGCGACTCCGACTTGGTTTTGCGTGATTGTACCATTATAAAGTAGGGAACATCCTTGAAAAATTTTGAAGCCTAAACGTTGAAAATTTATCGTTGGAATTAGTCTAAGAACTCCAATCAACTTCGAGGCACAAAGAAGTTTAAAATAACAAAAAATTCTACCGACGGCCATTATAATTAGATTCGAAATTGTCCATTTTGCCCACATCCAATCATACACATACATCTCTTCGGTGTTCACAGGATTAGACTAAAATTATCGTTTTTAAAGCTCGAAATTCCAATTTACTTGATTAGTTGCTATTTTGATGCCTAGATCGTGAAAGCGGGTGGCATTTGGCAAAAAAGTTGACGAATTGGCCTCGACACATCGACGTGGTTGAGAGTGAGAGATTCTAAAAATAATAATGAAATCCAATAGATAAACAAAATATTCATTCCCTTTGATAATGGCAAAAGCTCACCTAAAGCAATAATCGCGCTCCACTTTCAATTGAGAATGCTGAAGAAAGAGTAGCGGCACGTCGACGAAAAATTTCAATGTGACAAAGCAGAGAACAGCGACTGGCAACTGGAGAAGGGAAAACCGCATTGCTTAATAAGAAATTAAAAGAATGAGAGATTTTCAATGATATTTAGAAATTCTAACTTTAATATGCAAATTGGAAAGTGTAATTCAAATCTCACCTAAAGCTTCTTTTCTTGTGCTTGCACCCGCCATGTGTGAAATTTCGTTCCCTCATAAAAATGAGAAGCCTCAGGGAATATCGGAAAAGATTCGATCAAGTTGCCTAAAAATGGATTGGTATTGTAGTTTTGTAAATAGGCAACCATTTCGCATTCTCCCGCAAGTGAAACGAATGACTTCTTTAAAAGCGTCAACAATGTAGGGTGAACGAGCCACCGTTCCATGAGAATACGGATCGATGATCATCAAACGTTGCTCGTCACCGATACTTTTCCTGAACAAATTTTTATTTGTTCAAATAAAGAATGGCTTACCTTGACATTCGTCTTGCTTGCCCTTGCTCTATATGAATGGCCTCCTTCGTAAAGTTGAAACGAGAGTAGTAGTCAAAGTATCTGATCAACAATTCAGAAACGTGCATTTTGTTATTCGACTGATAATCTAGAATCGGCTTTAGTTTTTCCTATCTTAAATGTAAAATTACCGAAAGTCAAGTTCGAGATTGGGATTGCGAGTTGTCTGATAATTTGCTCAATCGGTAGATCACGGCCGACCAATGATGGGTGTGTTTGACACAAAACAGGAAGAACTTGCCACGGTGTAAGTGACTAAATTATTAAATAGATTACGTATTTGATTACCACTAATGCACAAAAGAAACCTGTTCACTTTGCAAAAAGTGCACAATCGTCATCACTATGTGATAGTTGCTAAGAAGACCCGCCTTACTATTTTTAACCTAAAGGCATAGAAATTTTTAGAAAATCCAGCCAACTACAAACCCCGCACTCCTCAAATAAGCGTCGAATGTAAAGCAGCATTTTGCCGAATCGTTTATCCGCCTAAAGCACATGAGTGAAATAACAATCTTCAAAACTCACCTTTAAGTAATATCGAACGAGATTCGAATTACGAATGGCCTGAAAATCGTTATCGGGAATCGAAATGTCAATTGATGATCCATCGGTGAATCTAAAAATATACAAGTGGCTCAATAAAAAAAATGCTTGATCAAATAAAGTGCTTAATTTGTTCTGACATATATTTTCATAAGGACTTACTCAATAACTAGCAGTGGTATCTTCAAGAAAGTTAACGGGATAACTCTCGACACTTCTTTATTGAGGATTTCGGGAGAATTTCGTCCAATGAGGGCCGACAAAGATTCAAATAAAGCCCTACAATAAAAAAAAACAATGTAAATCGCTTTGAAAACTTACCCTCGAAGATCTTGATTTGAGTGAATGATTTGCATAAAAGCGTCTCGTTCCTTCTTACTAAAAATCTTCTTATATCTGAATTACTTTTAAAATAAACTTCTTTACAAACAGCACTGAATCATAATCGGATTGCTGATATCCTAGCCCATAAACGAGAGATCCAATTGGAACGAGTATGACTTTCTCCGTATTGAGGCATCGCTGGGAAAGTGATTCGAATTTCTGCAAGGTGGCAGGTCCTATTTTCTAAAAAGCTTCTAATAAAAATTTTTCCATATTCTCCTAAGCTTGGCATAGCGAACAGTAAAAGTTCCCAAAAAATTTGAAAAAACTCAACCTTGTTTAGTTGTTCTTTTTCCTCAAAGGCAGCATCGATTTTGGCATCCAGGGTCGAGAGTAGTTCTCGATGTCGATGTTGAACGATATCCACAAAAGTACTGCTTCGGCTAACTCCAGCCGCAGCTACAATTAACTTGGTACCAATCTTTTAACACTACCACTCACTACTAAAACTAAAACCGTACTTACCACTTAATCTTCTCGCTGTGTCACAACATATCCAAATTTTGTGCGTTAATCGGCCAAACATCAACGGATTTTAAAACTAAATCATACCTGTGTTCAACTGTCAAACTGCTTGCTCGTATTTAAAATTACGAAAAAGTCATTGCAAATATGATACCAAGAATAATGATGCAATTACAGATTTACTAACATAAAAAGTTTATTCAAAATGTACAAGTTCAAACACAATACCCGAGAAAGCACAAAATTGAATACTACGTTAGTTTCCCAGCCTCAATCCGTTCTCGTTGTGTTGCAAAGAAATTTGAAAGCAGAGATGCTCCAGATTGAACTCGACACGTCGAAGTTTCCGGAAAATAGGCGTCCCGCAGCTCAACTTGATCGGAGATTGTATCTCTATAAATAAAACTAATTTTTAAGCACTACTTGTAAGGTTTATTCATGTATTTAGTCTTTTAAAAAATTACTTTTAACTTACTTTTTAACTACACTTCCATTGCTGATATCGAGTGCATCCTCGTGAAAGTTGATCCCACTGAAGTAGTCGATTAGTCTCACGTAAAGAGCGCCAAGCGAATCCATTGATTTCTCAAAACTTTCAGCTCCTTGATACTAAAACGAGCTCATTAAAGTCAGTAATTAATTTTAACGCTCTATTTCTAAAGCAAAATTTTACCAAGCGATTAGTTGCGACATCATAAGCTATCGTTTTCCAGTTGATGCCCGGTTGAAGATCCGGGAATGTCGATAATAATGGTGGATAGACAGCACAATCGAAAAATGGCACCTAAAAGTTTTCAGTTATTTGCAAAATTCTCCGATTTACTTGTAAAAAGTGAATTAACAAAGAAGTGACGTGAAAACTCGAGAATCTTCCTTCTTGAGATGCTAGCAATCCGTTCTCAGTCAGCGTTTTGAAGAGATGGATTCGAAGCATGAATAAACGATGGTCTAACTAAAAGGTTATTGATTTTATATTAGTGATTGTTAAAAAAAACTTACATTATTTGCTACTCGAATAAAGTTCGTTGATTTAAGAATTCTGGCATCATGAAATTGCACATCCAAGTGATCACCCGTTTTTAGCACCATTCGGACAATGGGCACCCGAGCCCAAGGTATGAATTCCTAAAAAATTAAAGCCATTATCCGATTTGTAACTGACTAGTTAGTTAGACTTAGACCTTAGGAAGCCTAGTTTTTTGAGCCTCAAAGCAGATTGTCAATGAAATACTAAATACTTACTGTAAAAGATCCACGGACAAGGTTGGAATTAAGCAATTTTCGATGACACCGGGCAAGCTGTTTTCTAAATAAAATAACAAGTTCAAAAAAGAAGGATTTTGCAAACCTCTTGAAATTTAAATCCTTCTCATAGCGATCAAAAAAGCGTTTCTCGTCAAAAGGAATTACGACAGCGTCTAGATCCGAATTCGATGTCATCAAACCTAAAAACGAGTTCTTTGTTTTTCAAGCGCAAATTTTACCAGACGCAATGCTTCCACATGGTACGGCCTTCAATTCTTGGTGCGTCAATGCGGCACAAACTTGTGACATCAGTGATCGACGCTGAAACTTAATAATGAGAAGCAAATAAAAAAATAGGTAAGAACAACGTTTTAAGAATAAAATTAGTACCTTTCAGTGAATTCCTTAACAAAAACTATTTTCCAAAGATTTAAGCAAAAAAAAACAAAAAATCCTCACTTTTTGCAACAGCTGTAGATCCACACGGTACTCCTTTTTGTAAAAACGTTTCTCGAAGTCATGTAGTTGTCGAGGGAATTCGGTACGAAGAAATGGCAACAATTCGCCGCATTTGCTTCGGAAAGGGTGGGTTGTTGTGGAAATGATTTTGTCAGCAATCTAAAAACATGAATACATTAAAAAACATTCGGCAAAAATAGCTCATCCAATATTTTAAGGTATTGGCTAAATTTTATTAGGTAGATTAACGAAAATAGGTAGGTTATTTTACAGCAAAGTTGTGCAAACTCTCAAAGCTAGATTGCTTATCCAAAAAAAAACATTTACCTGAATACTTGCCGGCTGTTTCAAAGGCATAAATGGTTGATTGCGGGTCGAGTGGGGCGGCGCTCTGTGTAACGACTCGTACTTGTTCGAAAAAGATCAAACTTTAACGGATTTCAACACAAAAAAACGGGGAATGGACAAGCATTTTGCACAAATTCCTATCTTTTGCTTAATTCCAAGATATTTTTAAAAATATCTAGCCAAATATGAGGTGAATTTCATTAAAATTTGTGCAAAATGCCTATCTACAGCAAAAACTTACAAAGGAAATCGAAACTTGAAAACAACAATGCGAAATTTTAATTAAATTTTCATTTAGCTAAGCTTTTAGCATTTTGATTGTTTAGCATTTCGATTGTTTATTTTTGAATTTTTGTTTTATTTTTATTTTCTCTTTATTTTATTAAAGTGTACTGTGCTTTTTCAGGTAAAAACAAAAATTTTTCTTCAAAAAAAGTAAAGCTCTAGGCCTGGTACTAGGTGATAAAATCAGTGATGGAAAGAATAAAATTGAAAAATCTAATAAAATATAATGGTTTAAAGGATGAACTGGGGAGTGGGACAAATGCGACCTTTTTTTGCGCACCCGGACATTGGCGCACCTTTTTTGCCGCACCTTGCCCATTAGCGCACCTTTTTTCGCGTTTTAAAAAAGCTCTAAAAAGCTAATATTAACCAATTTCTATTCCAAAAGTTGTTTTTTAGGGCGTAGAATCGAAATTTTGACATAACAGAGTGTGTGGAACCAATTTGAAAGACAAAACGGCTAGATCAAATTGCAGAAAATTGTCGATGTTTCTCTTTGTATAACTTCGTCCGTTTTTTTCCACAAGCTCTGATATGTCAAAATTTCGATTCTACGCCCTCAAATTACCTAGAAAAACAACTTTTGGAATAGAAATTGGTTAATATTAGCTTTTTAAAGCTTTTTAAAACGCGAAAAAGGTGCGCTAATGGGCAAGGTGCGCAAAAAAAGGTGCGCAAATGTCCGGGTGCGCAAAAAAAAGGTAGCATTTGTCCCACTCCCATGAACTGTGTGAACTCAACAAGAACAACAAGCTCGAAACTGTCAAAACGAGAGTCTAAACGATGAAAATCAAGAGATAAATTAGAACAAAGTTCAAAAAAAGTTCGTTTTTGATTTTTACGATCCAAACTGATTGGTACCGTCCTCGATTTTCTTGAACTCGTAGCCACCATTTCCGTCCATATGCAAGTAGTACTCGTGGTGGACCTGAAATCGTTTTTGTTTCTCCATTTTGAAAGTTTTCCCCGCTTACCCATAACGATTTTCGGTGAGAAACGGTGAACAGGGTGATGTTCTTCTCGCGACACAATTTATACATGGCACCTGAATTTTCGTGTTCACTGATTTGGGATTTAATCGAGAATTTGCTTTGAAAAGTCTTTATTGCCAAGGCTAGACCGAAAAGCCAAAAACTAAGGCTAGTCAAGCCAAAATAAAGCCAACGGACTTGAGTTGGCTGGCTTGGCCTTAGTCTGGATGAATCTCACTAGGGTAAGGCACGAACTGGCAGTGAGCTTTCGTTTCAGGATCTAATGCATCTTACTAAATCGACTACGGTGATTTTGAATCCGAAATCAGAATCTGCTAAAGCACGCAGAAAAATTGATTTGAAATTTCAACGGCTTTTTTGCTGCAGCCTTGGCTTAGTGGATAGTGGGCTTGATTACGGAACGTAGATTTTTTTTTACTCTTGGGTTCGAACCCTGCTGGTGCTAAATCTTCTGTTTTTTTGAAGTTTTAAGATTTCTATAAAAGAGTATCAATTCGATTCTGATTTCGAATTGAAACAAGTTCTGCTAGTTTTATTCTGGCACTGGATTGGTTGAATTTTCGGAAACTTGAATCCAAATCCAAAAACCCAAAAATCTTCTTACCTTCAACATCAACAGAGACAGCCGATGTGCACTCATCGAGGATCGCGAACTGCGGTCGATGATAGAAAAGACGAGCCATCTGGAAATGATTGTGAATGTCACTATGATATTATAGAGTGTAAAAAACAGGAGTATTTCACCGTTTAGACGGACGTTAAACTTTAGTTCACTATTGCTGTAAATGATCTACCGCAATTCTCTGTTTCTCTCCTCCCGACAGCACATCCATCCAATCCTGCACAGTTTCCCATCCTCCTTCTCTACTCAAAATGTGTCCCAATTGCACGTGTTCAAGCATCATCTCCAAATCCTCATCAGTCACTCCCTAAATGAAGTGATCTTATTGTAAATACTGTAATAGTACCCCACCCCCCTCGTACAGTCGCGTAGTCGCAAAAGTTTTTTAGTATTTCATTTTTTTCAAAGCACCCGTACTTTCAAAAAATGCGTCTTTGGTATCAAAAAATAGCTGAAATTCAGGGCTATTTTTTGATACCAAAGATAATGACGATGCGGAGCGTTGCGTAGTCTAGCTTTGGACGCGTTTTTCTCGACACTGGTTTAAGCTACAATGCGTGCTTAGGTATCAAAAAATAGCTGGAATTCAGGGCTATTTTTTGATACCTAAGCGCGCATTGTAGCTTAAACCAGTGTCGAGAAAAACGCGTCCAAAGCTAGACTACGCAACGCTCCGCACCGTCATTAGTGGGGTACTATTACAGTATTTACGGTAAGTGTATTCATTGCTCCGAATCTCTCCAAACACTATTTGCTTATTTATCAATTTAGTCAAATAGAAACCATTACGATGAATTATTCTATTAATTATTTTTCTACCGTAATCGATTCCTATCTTGTAAAAAGCCTTTATCAACAACAAACCTTTCTAATCATATCAAACGGTTTATCCGGATAGATCACTTGATCTCTCAGCGTACCCAAAGTCATATACGGTCTCTAAATTATCAAAAAAAAACTCTCATTGCCTTTATTTTCTTTATTTTCACAAACCTGTGGCACATAAAAAAGATTTCCCTTTGCCGGTTTCGTCAATTTCCCTCCAAACAATGGCCACAATTCGCCCAAAACACGGAATAGAGAGCTCTTTCCACAGCCATTCGGCCCACAAACGAGCACATTTCTTCCAGAAGGCACCTGAGTAAAGTTTTTTGTTTAAAAATTGTAAATCTATGTAAATCTATTTTGTGGTAATCTATTATTTTAAATTTTTAGAGTTAACCTCAAGGTCAAGCGATCTAACGAGCACATCTCCATTCGGGGTCACCAAGGGGACTCCTTGAAAACGGATCACATTGTCCCGGATGATCAATTCACCTAAGAATTGAAAAGTTTTACAAAAGTACAAAAGTAAGTAAGATAGTACTGTACAAGTTATCTAGTACGTTCGTTTGTGTTTAACGTTTTAACTTTTACCAGATCCAGGCACAAGTGGAGTATCGAGAGTGGGTAGGTGTGGAGATGAGAGTTTTGACTCGGAGATCATCGTTCTTTTGTAGGAACCTAAAGGGTAAAAGATGCTGAAAAGCTCAACAAACACATCCTATCGTACTCTAATAGAACGCCAAAATAAAAGGCGTACAGTCGCGTAGTCTAGGGAGTAGCGTTCGGGTATTTACAGTATCACTATTGTTTTGTAAAGATTACAAACCTCTACTTTACTTGATTCTTGATTGATTAGGCTTTAAGGTAAGGCCAAGCCTGGCAAGACAAGGTCAGAGTTCGGCTTTTAGCAGAAGTCAGCAAAGTCAACCAGCAAAGCAGACCAAGATCTGGTTTCCAGTCTGGCCTTATCTGCTGCTGCTGCTTGCTGCTTTTAAAGCAATCTCGTTCTTGACTCTATCCAAACAAACCCTTCTCCAAATCATCCAACACATTGATAAGTCCATCAACTCGAGAAGTGAACCCAGCCAATCGTGTCATTTCTCTTCCCGCTAACGCCAATCTTCCTAGCGCTTCCGCCAAACGGAACATCATTCGCCCCGAGTTGTAATAGTCCTAAATATTGAGTAACCAAAACTTGAAGTTTCTTTTTCTTGAATTAAACCATACCTGAATGAGCTCATTTTTGCTTTTCCCCATCATTCTCTGATCGTTTTTGTTAAAGAAAGCCCGGGAAACGGCGAACCTAAAGATAATAAATGAATAACCTTAAAACCGACAAACCATCCAACAACAGTAGCAAAATATTTCGCAACAATGTTATCAATGAATCCAATGTTGAATCTAAATTTAAAAAATAAACTTATTCATCTCCTTTTTTTTCACCGGAAAAGGATCACTTTTCTTAGATGAGTGACAAGGTTGTCAAAAGATGAAAGAATCGTTGTTTTTTCGCGCTCTTGTCCCTGGAAATACAGTAATCAGAAGATACAGTAAATCAGAAAGAGATTCTATTTGTTGTTTTTTTTTTGATAATTTCTATTAAAGATTCCTTACCTGATAGAAAGCGATCTCTTCACTATTCATGATGAGACGCGAGTTTACAAAACGGAATTCTCCCTCGAGCGATTGCTCCTCAACGGTGAGACGGCCAATCTAAAAAGTTGAAAGTATGACTACCGTAAAACTCTAATAGAAGCTCTCTATAGAAGCGTCGCGTAGTCTTACATTCAAAGAGCCCCTCTAAGCAAAGAAGCGTCTGCACTCTAAGCATGTAAGCCAGGTTAAAGTCCGCTCAGGTCTCGGTCTGGACCAGGGTCTTCTAAGTGCCAGATCTAGCCAGGATCTGGCTTCTGCTGGATTCTGGCTGACCCAATATTTCGCCCTGGAGGATCTGGAGACCAAGCAAGATCAGTTGAGACCAATTAGGACCAGGTCCAAACCTGAGCTGGCTTTAATCTTCCCCTCAAAAACTCACCGGTTTCCTGAGATTCGTGAGGAAAATGCCCGAGGCAAGAAGATAGAATCCGAGCATTCCGGGTGCTTGCCATCCCAGCGCTCCGCCCAATCTCGCCACATACAAAGCAACATCGACAAGTGGCTGAAAAGTATTTCTTTTTTTGCTTGCTAGAACTCGATAGATCTAAGAAAGCTTTCGAAACTTAAACAAACCTTCGAAACATTACTGTAGAGTTCGACTAATCCCTCGCAGAACTTCTCGAGATCCTGAAATGAGTGAATTCGGAGATTTTTTGAGGAGAAATACTTGAGTCAATAATTGATCAGCGTTCGCGATTCGGTTATCCAAATTTGACATTTTATAGAAAGTGAAGCCTCTGAAAATCTTTTATGATATCTTTTTTACGATATTTTTATGTTTTTATGATTTTATGATATTCAATCTTTCCTACAGTAATCTTTTAAATACCGTAGAGCTAAAAATTGACTGTCTTTTAATCAATTGGCTGTCTTTTTATCTTTTCGAATCAACAAACTTGAGATATTTTTGATATAAATGATTCGTCAATCGTTGTCGAAAACGGAGCTTCAATTCTGAAAGGGAAAATTTCAGTAAAGCGTTCACAACGGAAATCGCAGGCATTGCGAAGAAATAGTGAAGGACACCACGAGCGAACTCGGGCACATCTCGTTCGATGATCGAGCTGAAAAAAAAAGGGGATCCAATGTGAAGAATTCCCGGTGCCAGTCAGTTGTATTTCATTGTTTTCATTCGAACGTACGCTTCGATCTTCGTCGAGGTTGTGATCATCCACACATCGGCGTACGTTCGGCACAATAAAGTGATGGCAATTAAAACAAGGTAGAACGTCTGAAAAGTGTCACTTTCTCTTTTATTTTTATTTTTCAATATGAAATGTCCAATTTCAATTCAATTTCAATTCAATTTCAATTCAATTTCAATTCAATTTCAATTCAATTTCAATTCAATTTCAATTCAATTTCAAATCCAATTTCAAATCCAATTTCAAATCCAATTTCAAGAGCTCAAAAATAGACATTTTTTTTATTGAGCTTTCATTCGATTTTCAATGTTATTAAGCTTTTTTTTGACTCTATTACCGTAAATACTGTAATAGTACCCCACCCCCCTCGTACAGTCGGGTAGTCACAAAAGTTTTTTAGTATTTCATTTTTTGCAAAGCACCCGTACTTTCAAAAAATGCGTCTTTGGTATCAAAAAATAGCCCTGAATTTCAGCTATTTTTTGATACCTAACCGAGCATTGTAGCATAAACCAGTGTCGAGAAAAACGCGTCTAAAGCTAGACTACGCAACGCTCCGCACCGTCATTATCGGAGTGGGGTACTATTACAGTATTTACGGTATTTACTATTATTTAAATTCTACTATTCCTACGATTCCTACTATTATTTAAATCCTTTAAAAGTCTAAAAGTTGAACATTTTCCTATCCGAGAGTTGATAAATTCAAAAAAAAGTGACAAAAAATGAAAATTATCGTCTAAAGGAGGCTTTTCTATTGAAGAGGAATAACAAACGATATTTCTTGCAGTTTTGATACATTCTTATTGATTGATAGTTCATCCAAACCTCAGCACAGAAAAATCTCGGCAATAAAATCTTGAGTATTGAGCGAAGTCGACGAATGAACTCTCCATTCACATGTGCTTTGTCGCCATTGCCCGTTTTTCCGCTCTTCGTCACCACAGCTCGTTTTTTATTTCTAAAAAAAGTGGTTTATTCTGGCTTTTCATTGATACAGAGGCCTTATAAACGGATTTTTTTCGTGATGGCGAAAAAAAAATTTCACGAATAGGGGAGTCATAAAAATCAAAAAATTCTTACAAAAAGTCTAAAAATTGAGACACAAAAAAAAACAATTTTAACACCAGGAATGCCATCACTTAAACTTTTGCCATGCCCTCTTAAACTTTTTCAAAAAATCCGTTTGTAAAGGCCTCTTTCTTTTGGGACATCCTGTAGAATGTTTGTCTTTTCACGGAAGAGTAAGCACACTGCAAAGTGCACATTGTGGTCAAATTTTGTCATTATGATAGACTCTAACCGTCTATCATAATGACAAAATATTGTTCTGTGTGAACGCTTGTATCGATCCTCGAAATTCTTCATAAACCAAATCAAATCTGCATTTGTTTTTTCCCCACTGACACTCACCTAGAGGCCGATTTTCCATAGAATCTCCAAATCGAGGCGATCACGGCTAAACCGGCAAAACAGGGCACCGTTTGTCGGAAGGGTACACGAGTCGCCTCGTAACCCAATTTTGAGAGAACCGTCATCTATTAGGCACATATTAAACGGTCTAACATTAAAGCTTAATGAACTAAAGTCAAGAAAAATGCAAAACGTAAAAAAAATCCCAATTTTACTTGAGAAGAACACTAGGGAAATTGCCTCGAAAGTGAGATGTCAGAAAAATAAAATTTTTCAAGACAAATAAAAAGTATTTAAATTAAACCCAAAACTGAATATGTTCAAGAAAATGGTTTAAAAATTAATTCTGTTCATTTGAGAGAGAAAAAGAAGCTTTGAAGGGAGTGGGTACGAAAGCACAAAAATATGAGAATCAATGCTTATAGATTTCTCGTTTTTGCCATCCTTTCTCATTCCCATCTTTGGTGGGTGACAATTGGAAGAGAGAAAAGGAGTAAATGGAAAGAAAAGAGATAGGGATTGATCAAAATATAAGAAAGAACGGGACTGATAACATCAGACTACAAAATGATATCGCTCATTTGGAACCCCTGCACTCCAAGCAAAAAGTATGCATGGCATTTGATTTTTAGAGAGTCGTTTCTTTGATTTGTGTTCATAGAGTTTATTAAAAAATCAAAAATGACAACAAAAAAAACTTTTTTAAAAAGCTAAAAACCGCTTAAAAACAATCCCAAAATCGGACCTAACACATCTGACAATCAGTTTGCCTCTAGACTAAAGCGTTTCCTAAAAAGTGCATTTAGGCAAAGCTACCGTAATCCTGTCTTTATAGAAAGCTACTAAATTATCCTGGTTATCTTGGACTCTCAAACAAGAGGCAAGCTTTTAAACTAAATCTTACAAATAGCAGCCGGAGTACGGTAGCTTTTTCAGGCTGGATCTGATCGGTGACTTTTTAAAGCTGCCATAGTTCTCGAAACGCTTTAGTCGAAAGGAACACAGTCCATATCTAACTAAACCTAGATACCTATTTGCCTACTTGATAAGATTTTTCTGTTTATCGACAAGTGTCTGAAGTCGTTTCGATTCAGCCCTCAATCCCTCGAGTTTCATCATTTCGCTTTTCGCTCGACGCGCACTTCGCTCCTTTTTGTCGGATTTTGCCTGAAACAAGCGTCTATTATGTAACTTAGCTTTCATTTTGATCCACTCTACCAAAATAAAATTTACATTATAATTTAAATTTGCTGTTACAGCACACGCTTAATGTAACAGAAAGAGTTTTCCCATCAATACATTGATCCGGACTACAGTAGCTCATTAATACCAGCGCTTCTAAACATTTATAATGGGGTTACTGTGGCACTAAAAGTTACATTCTATTTGTTCAACAAAACTAACTTTTGGATCATTTGCATCCCTTTCGGCCATTTGATTCGCTCCTTTCACCACTTCAGTTTGCTTCTCGATTCGTTGATTTATGTGCTCGTTTTGCTTTTCAAGAAGTCGATTGAATTCCTCGCGATGTTCGTCCTATAAATTTGAAATTTTTAACGCTTAAACGCGCAAACTACCTGGATCTTAATATTGAGCTGTACATCGTATCCATGCACTGGATAAATGACGTATTCTTTCGACGATGAAGGTTGTTCCTAGATTTCATTTTTACGCACGCGCAAAAATCATTTACAAACTTGTAACAATCGCAAACCGCACAACGAATTTAACTCATTAAACAATGGATGGATTGGTGAACTTTCGTTTGAGCGAAGGAACCCTAAAGTTAAAATTGTTCTATGAAATCAGTAAAATAGCTACCATCAAAGGAAATTGTTTTCGGAAGATTAAGTTGAGCTCTCAGTGACCGTATCGTTGACACAATTGACAGAGTGAATCTCATTTGAGTATCCAGAGCAGGATTGACACGATTTGGTTCTTGCTAAAAACAAAGATTTTACTTTGGTAGAATATAGATCATATCGATCAACTATCGAATAGATTTAAAAGAAGCCTCAAACAAAATACCTTTAAAATAAAGTCGTAAAAATCGCAATCGTTCAGTGTTTTTGTTCGCTCATACATCGCTTGCGCAGCAAATGGCATAAAAATCGAGAGTTGGGCAAGAGACCTCGGAAGAACGTGGTTCAAAACAGAGCACACTTCGTTGATTCTTGCTTGGTCCTTTGACCAGAGGTATTTCTTCGTGGTTTCCTAGAACAAAAAGATGAGAGTACTTTTTGAGTGTTTTTAACTATACTAACCAAGTAAACATCACACAAATCGCCAATGAGAAAATCGAAGAGAGCTAGGAAAGCATTCGATAGCGACAGTTTCTCCATATGATCGTTGATTGCGATGAGTGTACCGTGTAATCGAGATAAAAGCCATAAATCCTAAAAGAATATGCTTGAAAGAGCAAAAACAAACCACATACTGTCTCATTGGTGAATATATCGGTAAAATTTCTCGTACTAGAGTTGTGCAAAATCAAGACATAGTTCGTCAAATTCCAAAGTTTGTTGCAAAATCTAAACTTCGTTGCTGGTGCTATGAAAAGGATAATAAGATTACCTTAATCCCTCGTCAACTAATTGAGACACGGCTATCGGAACATCGGTAGCAGAAACGTCATGCCTGAAAAACAAAATTTGAGCGATCTTTTCAAATGGTTTAACAATTTTCCCAAAAACTTGTTGATTTTACCGTAGTAGGGCAAACCGCAAAGCGTCTGCTCCAGATTTGGGGATTCCATTCGGATAGTTCTTCCGTAAGTCTTCTTTTGCCAGCCCTAAATTATGAGCTATTTTGGCAACAAAAAAGAATCCCAACCTATTTCCTGTTTATCCAAATTACTCTCGTCCAATCGTTTCAGCATTTGCTCAAGAGAAATTCCATCTAATACATCCAATGGATCGATAACATTGCCAAGCGACTAAATTTGAAGTATTATTCATGTCTATTGTTAATCTTAAAAGAGTAAGAAAAAAAAACCTTGCTCATCTTTCGCCCACTTGAATCTCGCACGAGACCATGCAGGAACACGTTAGAGAACGGGAGCGTCCCATTTGTCAAACTAAAGAGAAAAAAAAATGAGCCTGTAATTAGTTAAACCAACTGTAGTGTCATGGCGATCATCCGAGTAACCCAAAATCCAATAATATCGTGGCCGGTTTCCATGATGTTCAGTGGTGGGCTTGTAAAGTGAGGAATCGTTGTTGATGTGGAACTTGAGCACCAACCAGAGACAACAAGCGGCACCAGAGAAGAGCTAAAATGAAGGTTCTATAAGCGTGTATTTTTGCATCGTATTTGTTTATGGACATCAAAAATTGACTAAACTCACCTAAACCATGTGTCCAGAACGTCACTCTCTTGTCTCAAATCCTCCACGTGACATCCTAACGTGGTGGCTGCTTTATTCGAATCGCGTGCAATTGTCCACTCACTATGCCATAATTATTTCAATTTGTGGTGATCACTTTCAACCTTTCATCGGTGACGTCTCCCGTAGTGAAAGCCGGAATTCGATGACCCCAGTACAATTGTCGACTTAAACACCACGGATCCGTGTTTTCCAACCAGTCGATTACTCGCTGAGTTTGGCCCATCGGAGCGATTTTCAACTAAACAAGTTGATGTACTACGATTTTCCGCGAACTTTTCTTACTTTTCCCCTTTCAATAGCTTGAAGTGCTGCCAAGTGTAGCGGTTTTACATCGAGATTCCATTGTTTCATGAGTCTTGGCTCTATCACATCGCCGGAACGAGAGCAAATCATAACCTCAAGAATAAAACTGTTTTAAAGAGTTAAAAAGTTTAAAAATTTACCTGCGCATTTTCGTGTTTCATCTTTGTGCCGCCTCGATTCAAGTCTTGCAGTAATTTAATAACCTAGAAAAACAACGTAAAATTTACTTTTTAAATGCATTCACCTCATTTCTCGCATCGAATCGATCTAAGCCGTCAAATTTTGGATAAGTTCCCGGTGTTATCAATCCATGTTCATTAATACATGAGCTGAAACATCTGAAAATATTAACAGCATAATCAGTAGTTGCCTTGTTAGGGTTGTAATCTCATCAAGATGTCTCGAAACAATATCCGCATCCAAACGATCGTGTTCTGGTGTCAGTTTGACAATACCTAAATTTCTTAAATCTTAAAGATGAGGAGAAAATGGAAAAATATTCGAAACAGTTGTATAACGCAAACCCTACCAGTTCCTTTATCAATTAGAACAGCACGATCAGCGATTACTGGCATTTGTCTGTCTAGTAAAGGGTGCTGAACCAAGGTGTGAATCAACTAAAAGTTCTTGATCGATATAAATCAAGAGTACAAACATGTGCATGTCGAGGATCATCCGGATGTACAGCAAGAGCCACATCAGCAAAACAAGTCTCGGGTCGAGTCGTGCCCACTTCCACAGTCCTAAAGAAAGTCAAAGTAATTTTTAAAAACAACATACCATTTGTTATCCATCGTGCCGTAACAGACTTTGTACATTACTCCAGCCTCAATTGATCGAGTTCCTCCGTTTGATGATGGTATAGAAATTCGACCTGCTTCGACGCGATTTACTTCCTAAAAGTTTATTCTTCAGACATTCAAAAAATAAACTAAAAGATCTATATTTAAAAACATTAATGAATCACCTGGTCGGATAGGGCTGTTTGAAGAGATGGACACCAATGTACAAATTGTTTTCCTCGTGCAATGAGACCATCCTCGTGTAAACGGCAAAATGCCTCACTAACGGCACGGGAGAATCTCTAAATAAAAATCTTAATTTTAAAGATCTATTGCCCATTACCTCATCCAATGTGTAATACTGGCTTGTCCAATCGAGAGAGGCACCCAATCGTTTTAGTTGCTCGGCTATTTGATTGGAATTTCTTTAAAAAAAAAAGCACTTAAAAAATCATATTTCACAAGATTCACCTTTTAGCCCATTTTTTACATTCTTCAACAAATTCCTCTCGCGAAAGATCAATTCGGCGGAGTCGTTTCTCTTTCCACAACATCTTTTCGACAACTGATTGCGTGGCAATTCCGGCATGGTCGAATCCCGGAATCCATTGAGTCTGAATGACAAATAATATATTTCGTTTTGAAATAAAAATTACATTTTGAGCAAACCTAAAAACTCTTACCGAACGCCCGAGAAGCCGTTGTTGCCGTACAATCGCATCTTCGACAGTCACCGTAAGTGCATGGCCAAGATGTAGTTGGCCGGTAACATTCGGTGGAGGAAGCACCATTCTAAGAAAACGAGTAGATAGGTAGGTAGCCAATTGGCACAAAACCTAACAGCACTCTCTTATCTTCGACTGTTTCAAATGCACTCAAAAAATACCTGAACGCCACATTGTCTCTTTTAAGATGTGCCTGCGCGGCTCGTTGCGCTTTGTCAACATAATTGGCATTAACCAGCGAGACGTCAAATTTACTACTAAAAATAAAAGTCTATGAATTTAGCACTTTCTCAGACATGAATTTAGAACTTCGAAATAGCTACAGTAACACCTCTAAAGTCTTAATCGCCAAAAAAAGTTTACTTTGATCCAGGTTGAGTTGAGCACCCCCTATCGTGTAAACGAGCAAGCAGCTTTTGCCTCTTCCAGGCCATTCTGTACCTCATCTAAAATGTGCAATCAACTTCCACACCTGATTTTCAATGAATTTTTTCCACCGATACCAACTTGTCATTGATAACTCGCCATTTTTGAATCTCTCAATAAAAATGTTTACTTCAACATTCACAATAACAATGAAAGTACAGGGAATAATCAAGGTAGTAAATTTTAGCAATAACTAGAAAAATATTAAGTGCACATAAGGGAATTAGTCAATCATGATGAAAAAAAGATGAAACCCGAATAAAGTTTTGAGATAGACTGCCAATTTGACAGAACTTTGATCTACACAGTGGGGGTGAGTAATATGATGAAGAAAAATACAAACAAGCACCAAATGAGTACATGAAATAAAGACCACCAAGAGACTTACAATTCCTACAGAACAAAGACAAGTCAAGTATCAATTTAAACGCATTTTGAAAGGCATTTTTCAGTGAGTTGATCGTTTTCTTGCCTCGGCGATTTTCGATTTGATCACTGCCTCAATCGCTTCAGCGCATTGGTAAATAGCGGATCCCTGAAAGGCATTAATTAGCAATAAACTATAGAAATAACATAATAAACTTGGAATATTTTGAGCGTACAATTGTAATAGCTAAACAAACCTTCTGATTGAAAAGCTTTGCATTCGAGACCATCAGCTGTAAATCGGCGTGCAAGTCGATATGGCTACTATAACACTGACTCCGAAGTCGATTCTCAATGATTGACAAATCTAAAACAACATTAATAGACAATTAAAATATTTTAAGGATTACCAATTGGATTTTTCACAATTTGATGATAATTTGGGAATTCGTCAACGTCAACGGTTTCTTTGAATGGCCATGCGTTGCGATGTTCGGAAACGGCTTCAAAAAGACCCCAGAGAAATGAGTTCCTAAAGAAATAATAATGTAAGAAAAATTTAAAAGGGTAACCTGGACGAATGCCGTTCAAATTGTTGATTGCTATGCTGTTGTTGTTCCATATGGCTTTGACAGGAGGGACAAAGATAGCTCTCAATTTGTTGAGCATCTCTGAATCATCGACAGTTTAAATATTTTTTTATTAATGTTCTTACCGTTCTGTGATACCGACACATTCGGGATGGTACCATCCAGTGCAAGAGTCACAACCAACGTAAAATCTAAAAATATTTCAGTTGTATCGACTCAACTCAACAAAATTTACTTTTCTTCGTTGTATGGAGTGCGACAGAGGCAAAAGAGCTCGTCCTTGGGTTGGATGTCAGAAATTTCAAAGTGTTCTTGACCCTCCGTCTAAATATTTGAATAAAATTTGCTTAACCTTTAGAAATCTACCATTTGTTGATCGTTTAAGACGTCGACCTCCACCTCTTCCTCCTGATCCTCGTCCTCCGTCATTTCATCAGGATGAGATCCAGGATCATGTTTCACTTCACCACGTCCAGCATCATCAATTTCTTCGCTTTCTTCATCTTGTGGTGAGCGGCAATCATGACATACAAAGCGGCTTAAACGACGAGCCTAAATATCAATAGATTTAAGTGTAGTTAGAAAGCAACAAACCCTCTTCTCACTTAATCCAATGCATTTTCCGTGGAACCATTGTTGACATTGACTGCAAGCAACATAGAATCTAAGAGTTATTAATTAGTTATTGCATAAAAGATGCCCATAATTTGTTGCACATTTTGAAATCCTTACTTTCTGTCATCAAACGGCTGTCGACAAATGCAATGCAACTCGCTTGGATCAATCATATTGCGAACATCATTTCCCTCTTCCACCATCTTTTTCATCCTAAGATAGGTAATTTTTGATTGTAAGTTATTTTAAGCAATACCTAGCCTCCGCCTCTCGCCTTCGTCGCTCACTTTCGGCCTTTCGAGGTCGTCCGCGAGATCTGGCCAAAGGAGGTGGAATGTGCATCAGGACTTTTCCTTGTTGCTCATCATCATCATCATCGGAACTTTCCTAAAAAGTAATATTTAGTTCGTGACCGCTCTAATATCAAAATTCTGAGGTCTAAAAGTCAAAAGGAGTACCTGTTTGCTGCTTTCTCGACGCATTCGCTTGGGCGACGGTTGACGATGAGAGGAGTCTTCCTCTTTCACATCCTAGAGTTTAAAATTTTTAGACTTAAAAGTTAATTCAATTTACCTTGTCGGCCCAATCAACCGAGTCACCACCCAGGCTAATATCGGCTGGATTCATAGCCTGTTGTTCCCTTTGATGCTCTCGATGACGCTGCTTGTCTTTGTCGGTAGGAAGTGGACGTTTGGTGAAATCTAAACACTTTACATAGTTATGAATGATCTACAATGCTAACCATCAGAGTCACGGAGAGGATTAGGTAATTTTGAGCGGAGTCTTTTAGCAATGGGTTCATCATCCTGTTTGCATTCAAGCAAACGCTTTTTGGGTGTTAGAAGAATAAGCTGAGGGGTGGGTTCTTCGGGTTGTTTCCACACTGGGATCTCAATGTGTAGCTCTCCAAGATATGGATTTGATGGAGATACAGCCATCAGATCAAGGGAATAGTTACTATTCAACAAGTCCTTGAGTGAAATATCTTCACACTCCGATCTGGAATCTTCATCATCTTCTAAGATGAACTTATTGAATGGGGCGAATTGGCCGCGTTCATACTCTTCATCGCTGGGTTCCTCCAATTCAATAACCTTTAGGGGAGAATCTTTACCCGAAGCATAGCCAGAATCTTTCGAATCCTCTTCAACAGAGGCAAAATTTTGCTCAATTTCTGTAGATAGACTTGAATTCGAATGATAGGTACGCAAAGGGTGGAATGGGGAGAACATTGATGGGAATGAATGACATCGAGGCATCGATGTAATCGGTGAGCATATAGCTCCAACAGTCATTTTTGTAGAAAACTGACTAAAATAGTCGTGAGTCTGAACCGAAGAAAAATCAAATGCAAGAATGAAGCATTCGAAAACACCGGGTTCCAGCCCTTAAATAAGGGGTGGGCGGAGAGCACAAAGAACTACCACGATTAGAGTGCCTCGGGGTTTCCCCTCTTTTCCTCTTTTCCCCTTTCTCCTCTTTAGAACGTTCTAGAACCTCCCCCACTAGACCGGATCTTTCTGTGATGTTCGCTCGCTGTCTCTTCCTCTTTCCCAATGCCTCATCGAGCATCCATCTGTACACACCAGGATGTTTACGCGTAGAGGAGGGTCACCCCAAAAATGATGTCACTTTCCGAAGGAGACAGCATAGTGGAAGAGACGCAGTCAGCTGAGAGACAAATGGTGCCGAACCAAGAGAGGGATGAAAAGAAAAAGGGGCACCATTATGGGGGCTACGAAAATGACGTCAACTAGATATTACAGTCAAGAGAAACCCCGAAACCCCGTAAACAACATTCAGAGTGAAAATGTTATTGCGAAAACATGCAAAAAACGAATTGCTCTTTGGGGTGTGTCTGGATATATCCAGGACAACATTTGAAGGGTTTCATTTCGAAATCAACCGTACGTTTGTTTGATGGTCGTCCTCGAGCACGGCGCCACGGGGCCAGCATACCAAGTGAAGTTTCAGCTTGCGTCTCAAGTTGACTAAAATTTTCTTGAATAACTATATGATTAAACAAAGTTTCCTTTCTAGCTCTAGTCTAATAAATAGCAAACAATTACCTCCGTCTTTTGTTAATTTCTTTGCGTAAATAGTCCAAATGTTCGGATAGCATAATCTCGTTGTGCTTCAGATAAACCTTTCGAGCCCTAAAATTTTTGAAGTCCAATAATCGATTAGAAAAGCAAACATTTTGTATTTCGGCTTATTGAGGTGCATCTTATACCATCCATAGTGCTTATCCCATCGACATACTTGATTTACAATGTTTTCAAGTACCTGAATTATTTCAGTTAAAATTAAATGCGTACTGTGTTATACTAATTTGATTGTGCGTTCATCCGCCGTATCATCAGTCGATGGTAGAAGGTTTCGACAAAAGGGAACCGAATCTTCGACGGCGGCTCCTTGTGATAAGCTAGCTGGTGTGAAGTCAAGAACTAAACCAAGAGAACAAATATTAAAAATATAGAAATCGCGAACCTGAATTTGAGAAAACCCCTTTCGTGGGTAGTCTGTTTTCTTCTTCAAGTAGCATCTTTTCTTCTTCTCTAAATCAGAATGCACAATTTCGGAAATTTGTTGATCAACCCACTTTGCAATTGCATCCCGTATAGCTCGTTCCTCTGCCACATTTCCCTCGAAGTCAAATTGCAAATTTCGATTTATCAAGCGCCTAAAGATATACATATTCTTGAAATTGAATTCAATAATAATCTTTATTAAGTAGTAAGCAACTCAATTACCTAGAAAAACGATCATAAGTAGTTCTTCTGGGTATATATTCGCGCAACGGTGATGGATTTCGAATTGATGACTGAAGCGTTTGAGGAAAACCGTATCGCCGAATCCCGCTCTAAAACAAAAAAATAGGCTAGACCCAAGAAACTAATCAAACCATTCGCTGGGCGAAACTGATTTGCGGACGTAAGTTTGCAATCCTATTATTGGAGTAGACCCCACCGTCAGCGTGGCTAATATACGAGTCTTCAAATAAGCTTCGGGGGGTCTAAAAGGGACATTTACAGTTTTAATTTCATTAAAAGAGCGCACGTGTTGCTGAAGTGTAGAAGTTCTAAATTGTCCACCGGAGATTGAACGAATTGTTGACCCCGATGTAAGCATTCCACTATGCATTCCAGTCGCAGGCATTCGTTGTAATAAGCTGAAGTTAATTTTTTTAACCTCAAAGACTCGATAAAATATACCGTGGAGCCATACTTTCTCGATGCGTTACAGGTCGGAGCAATTGTGTAGAACCATCGGGTCGTCTAATCATCAACACTTTCTTCCGCTCATTCTGTACTCCGTACGGAAACGACATTTGTGATGCGGGAGAGGCACGAATAAGCCGGCGGCTGTTGACTTGGAGCTGCGGTGGTCCGGTGTCATATCTGAAGGTTTCAAACGTTCAAAATCAATTGAGCTGCTAGTTTATGCAGATCAATCAGTTTTTCATCTGCTAATCTAACCTCGGAATTATCGGCGGCGTTTCGTGATCCGCATCGTTTCCCATCTCCATTTATTAAATGCAACCCTGGAAATGTTCAACTTTGTAAACCGGACACAGTAGTTCAAAAACAGGTGGTCCAACAATTCTAATTGTCTAATGAAAGTGTTCCTCGGTTAAAGACCTCTTTTCAACTTGGACTTTTATGAGCACCATTTATTCAATAACATTTCCCATGTTAAACAATAGCAACAAAAAAATGAAACACACATATAATTATGAAAAAGGAAGAGTAAAGCACAGATAAGGGGCTGCAATTGAGGTCAGTTCGACGATGTTAAATCAAAATGACTACAAGATTGCTATGCACAAAATACACGTATGTTTTATGGGATTTACACGCAAATCTGGAGAAAGGGCTTTTAAAATTTACAACTGGTTTTCCAGTTCTCGAAAGTATTAAAGCAATTAAGAGTTTAAAGTCTTCAATAAAAGGACAAAATAAAAAATTATTAAAACAATGTTACAATTTCTAATTATTAGAAGTTATTCTGTTCGTTCTTCGGCCGTTGTGAACGAATGCACCCCATTGGGCAACAAGGCGGGACTCGCGAGCCGATTTGGTGTTTGATTAACATCGATGGGTCTCATCTAAAAAATCAATTAAACAAAAGAATGTATTTAAAACACCTGTTGAGAGGGCTGAGACAAGACACGGAATGGAGGTGTCGAAGTGCGAATGAAAGTACCCGGACCGGCAACCACACGATGCTGTGGTTGGATAGGTGGGGGCGCTTGGACACGATGAATAATCCTAAATACAAATTTCTCGTTTGCTAGAAACAGAATATCAGCTCTGCAAAATTATTAAACCTAAAAATAAAACAAACCTAGGTCCACCGATTTCTTCTCTTGGGCCGCTAACCGGTCGCAAAATTTGAGTGGTTCCATCAGCCTTCCGGATCATTATTAATCTTCGTCCACCAGAGCTTGGAGGCAAAATGTTTCCGGGAGGTGCTCGTAACATGGTTCGAGGTGGCTGTGAAGATTCGACAATCCGTGATTGATTTCTGAAAAATTAGTTACTTTCTCCAAACAATTTTTGAAACGTACGAAGAAGTTGGTAAATAATTTTGAGATGAACATCCATTGACTTTTCCATTCTCCAAAACTCTAGGCTCGAACGGTCTTGATGAGACGATATTGCCTGATGAGATTGCCTCCTGAAAATTTTATCCTTGTAACCCATTAGAAAAACAAATTGGTGATATCTACCACAATTACCAACAAAATTGGAAAACTTCTATATTAACCCCCACATAAAAAACAGTCGAAAACAACAGCACTAAAGTAAACAACGACGTAAAACAGAAATACAATATTACGTAAACATGCTAACAACAGACATACAAGATGCAAAACGCTGACTCTTAAATCTAAACAGTTCATGATAAAATATCTATCAAATCATCATTGTCATCATTTGCGACAACTTCTTCCTTCACTTCTACTCTTTGTTGAATTGCGGCCAAATCACTTTCATCGATCGTCGCCAATTGCAAATCATTGTCCAAAGAGGGTTTGAATTCGTAGGTTTGTTGATCTTCAGTTATACAATTCACAGGCATGCACGCTACTTCTTTCAGATTTGGGTCGTTTTCAAAAGTTCCAACGTCGAGATAGGGAATTTGTTCGCCTCCTTGACTCATTGAGTGGTATTGCATTGATGTACCATTATGGCTGGCGTTTTCGTTGCAATCATATGGCAGATAGGTGTCCACAGCTGATGACCATGGATTGTAGTATATCATTGGCTCTCCAGACGCATAATCAAGCCCGTTCAAGTAAAAAGCTTGCGGCATTGGTGGGGGTGCATTAGTGAAAGTTGACGTGCTAGGAGCTCCCCTCCTCGTTCCCACACGACAACCACCCCGCCCACCATAATAACCTCTCACCTTTGGTGGCGCCCTTCTCACAGAAAAAGTCGGTTCGCCAATGCCGTTCGAAGGTTGTTCGTTGTTCTCGGTTAGTAGAGTACGTTTTGGTTCAGGTTCACCCGTCTAAATAATTCTAATTAACTAGAGTCAGAAATCCTTTTGCTTAACACATTCGCGACGACGCTATTTTGGGCATACAGTCGCGTAATCGTTAACTGTTTTACTGATAACTTGGTGAAAATTCAAAGATAAACTAAATTATTCTAGTCATTTGATAGCCCTGGAGCTCCTCTTGCAAAAAACTAGTAAAGTTACCGAAAACTTTTTCCAAAATAAATAACAAAAGTCATTAAAAGCTAGAGTTGATGCAAAAAATAATCGTCATTAGTAGGCAAACCTCAAAGTGTCCTTGAGGGTTTGTCAATTGATGTTGTTGCGGAGTAGAGTTTTTCTAAAAACTTAAGTTTTGAATCGAACCCGAAATTTACATCGACATTAGGTAGATCGGCCACGGCTCGTTTGTAGTCTTCAAGGAATTCACCCTGCAAATTTATGGTTTTTAAAGCCATCCAAAAAAACAACCTTCATAATATCCTGATCAAGTATTCGTTTTCGGACAACCTTTTCCTCGATAATGGTGTTGGTGCCATCTGGATTCTTCCTTACCTAAATACGCCTTTTTAGTTAATTTCTTAAATAATATGTTACCAGTATTTGCCTGACAAACGCATTTGGATTTTGGGAATACGCGGAGGTGGTCGGTTGTGAGGTCAATGGTCGGCCATTATTCAACGGTCTTTGATTTAAAAGAGGAGCAGAGCGGTTAGCAACGGGCATCTAAAAGTGGCATAAGCTTGACCTTTTACTAAATCTAATACCGGGCGTGGAATATATGATGATCCTCCTCTAGCTGTTGAATAAGGCGCAGGCGAGTGCATCGCTCTCTAAAACGGATAAGATCTCCAAATGGTGCAACAGAAAAATTACAAACCGGCCTGGGATCAGAGCGCAAAGACATTGTCGATGGTGGAGGCGGCAATCCACGTTGCATTGGTTGGCTCCGAAGCATCGTTTTATCAACAACCTAAATATTATCTCATTTGAAGTCTAGGCATTTCTTTAAAAATGTGTACTCACTTGTACAGTTCTCCTGTTGCGATTCCGCCAATAGTTCGTAATTTCCCAAAGCTAAGCAATATTTGTGTAAAAAAGTCCAAGTATGCATGTCTTACCTTTAATTCAACACCATCAATCCATCTAGTTTCCACGCGCTTTGCACCACGAGCTCGCAGGTCTGACTTTTTCACCACAACTGACTTTCGCTTGCGATCTAAAACAAGCAGCAAATGTGATGCGTTTGTACAAAAAAAATAGCATTTCGTGCAACATTGCAAAACTTACTCCTACTACTAGTTCCTACAGTGCCATCATCTCCGTCATCTTCATCAATCATTGTGATTTCAACTTTCAATTGGTATCTAAACAGCAATGAGTTGTGATAATATTGTTGAGCAAACCTCTCATAAAAACCGTCTGGAGGCATTTCTTTGTGACCAATTACAATTCGGCTTTCGTCTCGATCCAACAAATGTTGTATAACTTGTTGTGTTCTTTCTTCCTAATTGAAAAGCTAATATACATCTCAATTGGCAAGTTTATACATCTTTTGTTTCCGTTTGTAGATCCGCCCATCTAACACAGGCCCACAGTAGCCGAAGTTGAAGAGCCACTGACTGCAACGATCTTGCATGCAGTGTTGACCACCTAATGAGCTCATAAAAGAGAAAAAAGCAAAAAAACTACTTCCAACATAGCTCTAAATGTGGTCGCGGGCATGGATAGTTCCAAACATGGTGATTCGACTAAAATTGAAGATTAAAATCCAAACATTTCCAAACAGAACCTTGAAAGTACGATTGAAGCCGGGGTAATACAAAGCCGAGTTTAGGCCGCCTTGTCTAGCCATTTTGCGCAAATATCTAAAAGAACTTAAACTTTCAGAAAATTTTCGAAAACACTCACAAAGTTGGAAGAACAAGAAGACTCGTCGCCTTGTTGGCTCTTTGAAAGCGGAAAGGACTAGGAAGTGGAAAAGGCGAATCTTCTCCGAGTATTTGTTTCTAAAGTACAATTGTTGAAAAGCCAGCAATCTTTAACTGACCACATCAGGTTTCTTCAATACTGATTGAGGATTACGCGAAGAGACAACTCCAGCAGTTCCGACAGTAGCAGATATATCTAAATTTTCTAATTTTGAGTGAAGACCATGCGTCGAGTTACCAGGTTTAACATCTTCTTGTTTCACTTGCAAGCCATTTTGATCTTTAACCTGAAATCACAGTTTAAGAAATCAAAACAAATTTTTGCCAACCTCCTCATTTGTTACAGGGGGATCAATGAAGAAAGAGTTCAGACTAAATAAAAAATACTGAAATATTTTATTTTCAAACGTACATGTCAAGATCTTTGACATCGCCATCATTTTGTTCCTGATTAGAGAGAACAGCCCCCAAATCTAAAAGTGGCTAATTCGATTAATTCTGATTTTATCGTACCACTTTTTTCATTGGCACCCCATTTTACAATCTTTGAGGTGATTAGTTCTAGACGGGCTTGTTTCTTCAATTCGTCTTGCGTGCTATTTTCACCAGCATCCTCGTTCATCAAAAATGTCGGTGCTTTCATCCAACTGAAACAGATAAAAAATAATCCTACTGGAAAAATACTTTACTTTCTTTTGTGAGTTCGGCTTTTCCAAATCCATCCGCCTAGTGCACCTTTTCCGTTGATTCGATATTGTTCATCCTAAAAGGTACTTAAGTTAGCTAGTGGATTTTTTCAAACCTTTTGCCGCCATACTCCATGTTTAGGTGGGCCACCCAGTTTTGCAAATTTCACAAAAATAAAATCTTCATCTTCGGGAGCTGCCGTTACCAAATTCTAAACATTTTTGTGTTTTTACGATAAAGAAATGCTTACTCTTTCTTTTTTTTTGCGTTTCTCCTCATCTTTTGTTCTTGCTTCGCGGCTTTCCATGGTAGTTTTGATAAATCTCGTCATGCCCAGTCCATTCCACCTTGAAAAACTTAGAAAAGCAAACTTTTAAAATATACCATTGCGAAATAAACACAGGCTTTCGTAATCCACATTCTAGCCAAAGTAAAGCTTCGCGCAAATGACGAACTGATCGTGTCGCAACAATCTAAACAAAATGTTTTCAGTAAAATTCTCGTGAACAAACTTTAAGCCAGTCCGGCTCAAATTTAGGCCATAAACGATGATACAGTTCAATTGGGATCTTTTTGGACAATGCAAGCATCTAAATCTATGATGTACGTATTCATTATTTTTTCAAACAAACCGTGTCTTCAAGAATGTAACACGTGTTGATCTTGCTAAAGCCGGAAGCAGCTCTCTTTTCAACCCACTAAAAGCTTTCATAAAGCAGCTCTTAATTCTCAAATACTTTGAATGCGCCCCAATCCTCGAGAGAGAAACGTAGACACAGATACTTTTTACGATCACTCTCCCGTTTCCTTTGGGATAGAGGTTTTGCTAGATCTTCTTCACGGTGATTTCTGAAGGAGAAAATGTGAAAATTCTTTAATTGTTTATCTACCTATAGTTCACAAAGTAATGATCATCAAATCCCAAACGGTATCCAGAAGAGACATCACTAGCTGGGTACTTCTGCGAACGATGAAGCAGCACTTCGTTTTCTAGAAACAACATTTTTAATAAAAAAAATTCGTTATACCTGGCAAATTTCCACTCCAAAAAGCGCTTGTCAATCGACCTCTAGTAATTCCCATCATATTCTCGAGATTCTCGGTCATGCTCAAATTTCCCGACAAGACTTCCGCCTAAGTTATCATGGTTAATCTAGGTATGTTAGGTGCATTTTACCTCATTTTCATCCTCATCTCGCAACTTTGCGGTCTCCCGATTGTAACAATTTGTTAAAATTTCAGAGACACGATTTGCTAAAAATCAATAAAATCAATACGACTTCCGACACAAGTTTTACCGTTGTCGAGATGTAAAACCGCTTCTGGAACCGTAATTGTCGAATTTTTCTCATACAGAGAACGAACTCGTTCAGCTCGGCGAAGGCTCGTCACCTCAATAGTGATAGCCATTTGTTCAATGATATCATTAAAGATTTGCTGAAAACAGATGGACTTTGATAGTTTTGCGTCTTGTTTCTTACATTCATTTTGTCCACTAGCATCTTTTCATAATAGTCATGATCCAAGCGAGAAAGCAACTCGTGAAACTGAGGTAATGTTGAGTAGTAAACGAGATCATCTGGCGATGAGGGATCTTGCCTAAAATAGGTAACTCTTTACAAAGTAAAAAAGGCAATTGCTCACACAAATAGTCTCCTGGCGGTGAACCAGTAAATTCGAGCATGCCGATCTTTTCCAAGAGGCTCAATCCGAAGTGGAGTTCTATCGCCCAACTGTCCAAATGACAAGCAATCCGAAATTCCTTTTGCCTAAAAGCATTTCCTGAAAATCGATCTCATAAAACTACCTGATCTTTTTGACAAATCGGACAGAACCACTTTCCTTCTGGCAGATCAGGACTGTCTAGACAAGTCGGGTGGTAAGCTGCTTCACATCTAAAACAAACGAACTAGCAACGTTTCCCAAATTCACCAACCCATCACACATGACTATATCTCCCAACTTTCCACATAAGCGACATATTGATTCGGACTAAAAATGCAATAAAAGGTGAAGGACGCTCAATCACATACCACGATCTTTCCTTCATTTTTTATGATCTCTTTAAAAACGGAGCTCTCCAGGAAACAATCGCGCAACCATTCAATCACCTGAAGTTTCACATTAGATTAATTGATATTCTGAAATCTACCGTCAATCTTGTTGCCGCTGAAACAAAGGGGTAATCATGCACAGAAAGTGCTTCGATCACATTTTGCGGAAGATGTTTATCTGATTGAACATAAAGTCGTAACACCTAAAAAGCTCGTATGAAATCAAATTATTAATGTTGCCTCCGCATATGAGAGATGATCTGCAATGAGCATCAGAATGTTCCAGCAAATGTTGGTGTCCTTTTCGGCCAATTGGACTTGCTTGTCGTCGTCCTCTCTATAAAATCAGTTATAAAAAAATAAAACACAGACCAACCTCCAACATAAGCGCATTAAAACAAGATGCAACTCGGCTAAGAGCATCGAGTTTTCGGAGGATAAAAATGCTGCACAAAAATCTTCATAGAGACACGGTGAAAATTGTAGATATCTGCTATAAACACGAAAGAAGTCGTAAAGCTAAAATAAAAATAAAAACAAATGTTACGATAAAAACAACCTCTGTTACACGAATAATGAGATCAATTGGTACATTTAAATCTTGACTAGAGTCAGGAAGCAATAATGGCGGTATTTCATCTGGGTCAAGATCTGCCCAGGGCGCTATTGAAGAACTCTAAACAAAGAATATATATATAGTGACGAATTAGGATTCAACCCTACATCTGCTTCGTCGTGTGGAAAGCTCATGTTATTGAAATCAATGTCATCTCGCTCGTCTTCCAGCAAATCTTCCTCTAAAAATGTAATACATTTAAAAAATTAGATAAGTTTCGAAGTTTTATAACACATACGAGAAATTTTATCCTCTTCTTCATCATATTCGCTTTCTTCGCTATCATCGGCTTCACTGTAGTAGTCCTCGAAATTTTCTTTCTTCCGTCCAGATTTTCTGGTTTTGACGACAGGCCTAATATTAAATTTTTCAAAATAAATGAGGAACTTTGCTTACTTTTTCGGGGCGACCATTGGCTTCGTTTTTGGCTCCACCACAGTTGATTTTTTGGACCTGCTAGTTTCTCGTTCCAGCGAAGGCAATTTAAATTCGCCAGCAGAAACCTTTGCTTTGGCATCCTAAAATATCAAACGAATCATATAATCTACTATTGTTAGTTTTTTCAAGTAATAAAAGATAAGCCTTCACCTTTCCTTTTGGACGAATTTCGCTTTTTGCTGATCGAGTTAGCTGAGAGTGTTCAATTGATGCATATTCTTCTGGCAACGAAGTGCGCTTGCCGGCATTGGATCTGAATTTTAACATGACTTTAAGAAAAACTATATTATACCTTCTAGGACGACCAGCGGCTGACATTTTTTCTCGAGACTCGCAACTTCATATAGTCAATAGCCTGAAAAGCACGGTATTAGTACTGTTATATTCATTCAAAGAAAGAAATTTCTAAAAGAAAAGGAACTTTGTACCAGAATAAACGAAAAGGGTGTGATACATGAGCAAATGCCGTGAAAAAGTTAAAAACCCTCACCAATACACAAAATTTAGTTTTTTGGTTTTTTTTTGTGAATTTTTGTTTGCGATCAATGTTTTGTGCTTGAAAATGAAGTTCAGAAATTGTCTGAAAATTCAAATCTCGACCCATTAGGAGATGTAAATAACAAAAAAGCACTTTCGAAACTATTCACTTGACGAAAAATGTTCGGTGAGAAAATTTTCACAAAATCACCGAATAATTCGTTCAAGATTTCATAGCGTACATCACTTTCCAACAACAATTATGCAATAATAACAGCAACAAGCCTAAAAGAAACAAACTTTAGACGATATGTATCTAACTGTCTGGAGGAGCTAGACAGCTAGCATTCTTTTCGGGACGTGACGCAACACTCTTTCTCTTTCCCCGCCCTTGAAAAGGACATCTTTTAGTGTGCAAGCCAGCTTGCACTGCGCGGACGTTGGTGTGATAAGTTTATGTAGGTCGCAACTAAATCTCCGGATTATCGAAAAATTAATCCTCAAACAGCGATGATATGAAAATTAAATAAAACAGTTGTTTCCCAACAAGTCAATCAATATTTCCCTAGCCCATAGCCTAGTCTGCGACATTTCGTAATGTTTGTTCGTTGACTTTTAAATAGCATTGGCTGGTAAATAATTAGTCTACAAAAATATCTGGTAGTACGAAATAAATGTCTTCTCGGCAATCCCAAATTAGAAAAAAAAACAAAGAATCGCAGCACGCTTTGGATTCCGGTTTAGGCTGCCTTTGTTTCTTTTATGAACGATGCTGATTTTAGCTTTTTATCCAAGGATATATTGCCTGATCTGTTAGACTAGCCTACAATTATATTTTATCTACGATGCTGCTTTTTATTTTTACTTACTTCCTTTATACGATAGGTGACGGAAATAATTGATTTTGGTTTTTATTTTGGAAAAATTAGAGGCCAACACTCGACTGATCAATACAATCTGTGCTCGTGATCCCACACTGGCTTATTGTCAATCGCAAATGACCAAGTTGGCTCTGACTTTGTAGGAAAAAAAATAGAATTGAATAGAAAGCAGCGAGATCAACCGCCAACTAATCATAAGAGAAACGATGAGGCATTTCAATCACATGAGGATCTTGATCGTTTTCTAGTCCGATTTTCTACAGAAATAAAATCAGAAACTCACCTGTCTAGGTTGATGATTTCGAGATTTCAACCCTCTCTCCAGTTGAAGACACTACTCCTTTAGCTCGTGAATTCAAAAGCACAACTCCACTACCTAGACCCAACATATTGCAAGTTCCGAAAAGTGATGCTGGTTTTAATTTAGCTTAAGCTATACTCTCTTTCCAAATCTCCAAAAGGATCACAAAGAAAGTCGCTATTGTCCTCTTAACAAATACACCTTCCAAGTCACTTGTACTCCACAAAAGAAGCTTCGCTATGATTTGCAGGTATCCTAAATTTTGCATTGCCATTAGCAGATCTTCAGGTGTTTTGTCAAGACTATGCTGATATTTGCGGTGTGCCAAATACCAACTTATACCCCTCGCGAACTGGCAGAAACAATAATGACGGACGGCCAGAAGTAATGCTTTTCGAGATTCTAAAACCACAAATTTGATAGGGTTATGGTCAGAAGCAGAAAAACGGAAACTTCGGCCTTGGGACCAGCTTTGCCTTTGGAACGGGGATGTTACCAGGTACAAAAACAACAGAAATTAAAACTTTTTGTTTAGGGTTCTCTGTTGTTGGATCTCAGGGAGCGGATATTGGAAAAGAAAATATGCCCTTCTTGAACCAAATTGGAGGCATCATGATGAACAACGGGGTTGAAATCGGTGCTACCGGGAAAAAGATTGGACAAGGACCGGGAAGAACGATCGACGCTCTCGACCGGGGGTTGGCAAAGATCAAATTTTCCACAAAACACTTGCAGATTCCCAACGGGCAATGCTCTGTTCGGCCAAGGCGATCCAACGGCGGCAGACCGAAGAGCGACGGGCGAATTTTTGAGATCGTTTGGTATTCCAAATGTTGCAGGACTAGGAAAAAGTTACCGTCAACAAAAGTTACAAAAACCAAACAGCTTTAGTTCTCAAAGCTCTAAATCCACCCCGACCGAATCGTCTACCATCAAGAGGCTTGGGATATGAGCCTGGTTACGGAGCGTTAGACAAGAAAGCGCCCCTTGCCTTTGGAAAAGTAATACAGAAGCGTTTTATTCCAAAGTTTCGTTTTTAGGTTGACCATGACTCGGTTAATCTCCCAGGAGGTCTTGGCGATTTTGAAATTAACAAAGGAACTGGAATGGGCTTTGGAAAATGAGCTTGGTAATCAAATCATCATTGAAATGCAATACGATCGAAATAAATCCTCCAAACAAAAGCTTTATTACAGCTATTAAGACATGCAAACGCAAAAATTCAAAGCAAAACGACAGGTATATCACCCGTATAATACATTATTAACACAGATTCGGATATCAAATAAAGCACAACAAATTTAATTCTCATAAATAAGCTTTAATAAACAGGAAAAGCATCTGAATGAAAAACGTCCACAATGAGACCCAAAACAAGGTGTCTGCTAATGAAGTTGCTGTAGGAATGGGCACGGTGTGAAGCTAAAACAATGCTTAAAAACCGAAAACCAACAAAACGTACTTGGACCGTCTGATCTGCAGAAAGAGATACCAATGCAACCTTCCATGAAGCGGCTGGACCAGGGTATTTTTGGAGTTTGCCTAAAGTAGTTTGTTTGCAAAACATTAAATTCTATTTTCTAACCGTTATCATCAGCAACGATGTCATTTGCCTGTCGTTCGATGAACTCCAGTCCGGTCACAAAAATGCCTAAAGACTTGATTCAATTTAATGGCTTTCCGTCAACCATGTGTGTCGAAGTTCCAGAGAAGCGGCTTTAGGTCATGCGTATCGAATATGCCAACACTTCCTCCTAAAGTCCCGACACCAGTGTAATCACCACAAGAAGAGACGGTGAGACTCGAAATTGCCTAAAACCTTTTTTAGTAAACAATTTACATAATATTTTTACCTGTTTAGCAATTTCCCGTAGCATGATAATCTTCTCTTGATTTCGTTCCTTGCTAAACACCCACAATCCAAGGTAACAATTTGATTTTGAAGTCCTAAATAGCAATTAAAATCCAAAACAAAAGACAAACTACCGTTGAATTTGATTATATGCAACCACAAAAACATATCGATTGCCATCATGTGGAACAAATCGGAGACTCCGAACCTAAAGGATCATCAGTGTTAAAGCCTTCACAAAAAAAGCAACTCTGTATTTTCCTTGGAAATCATTTGGTAAAGGCACTTCGAAAATTTTTCGACCAGTATGTGTATCCCATAAAAATGCCTAAAAATGATTGCAAAATAGTGTATAAAAAAACCCCACTAACCTTGCCATCACCAACTGAGGCGACAATTGAACCATCCTGCGAAAGATCAATGTCGTCAACATCTGATAAATGAGCCGAAATGTCTACAATCGGTTCGTGTCGAATTCTAGGGTCCTATGAAATAAGTTAAAAAACGTTTTTTAAAAAATGCAACTCGATTCGAATCCAGTGCTTTGATGTCCCATATTCTGATGTGTCCATCGGAACCGCCTGTAGCAAGACGTTGCCCACCACGACTTCGGTCAAAGCGCACGCATTTCTTAACGCCATCTTCTTTAAATTTCGTATTTTTTCCCTACCTGGTACGCATTTTCTACTCGTTCGTCTGTTGTTAGTCTCGCAACTTCGCGTATTTTAAATCCGAGGTTCTAAATCGAAATAAGAAAAGTTAGTTTTAAATTTTAAAACAAACCAAGTTTTTAGAAGCAGTAGCATTCGCATCAACATTAAATCCAATGGTTTCATAGATATCGCAGTACTAAAATAAACAAATAAGCAATCGTTTGTCCAATAATAAACCTGATCATGTCCAGCTGCAATACGATAAACGCCGGCTTGTGGTGGCCCATATGGTATCAAATCCAGGTTCATTGTTGCAAAAGAACCCGTGCTGAACTAAAAACAAAAAAATAGCATTTTTCTTGAGAAAAGACAGATATTGTGTTGTCAGTTACCTGTGTTGTCAAATTGGCGGTGACTGGAAAAGTTCCTTTTGAATCAAACATAAGCAGAAGTGCCTAAAATCTTGCTTAAACTCTTAAACGACAACTCCGACTCCTACCTCCATATTGTTTAAGACTCCAGTTTTTGCGGCTCCTCCGCCACCAGCAACAAACAAATGTCTAAAAGTAGAATAAGTGAATTAAAGCCTTTAAAGTTCTACCTTGGACCCATTCGCTTCACAGAGTAAATCGGAGCCTTACACGAGGCAATGACCGGAGGCGGTTTCTTCTTTGATGACAATCCAGAGCCCATTTTTGAGGAAGTTGCTGTTTTCGTAGATTTGAAATTCGTAACACGTAAATCCCAGCAAAATCAACAAAGGTTTATGACGTTGAAAAGAAAGGGGGAAAGCTAGATAAACTCCAAGTCAGCAGAAACGCCGAGTACAAATGACAAGTGAAGTATGCGAGTTAGAGGAGAATTGTTGAATGTGAAAAACATGTAAAGGTTTTCGTGCTATAAAAATTGTAAAAAACTTTATACTTTATATTTTTGCGCTTTGATGGTTCTCTTTTTAACCTCTACTTAACTTTTCTACTTTAAATGCTTACTAGACTTGATAATAGACCGTTTAGTAAGAAAAAGTCAAACACGAATCTTTTCGAAACTTTTACGCAACTGATTTCTTGTGCTCACTTCAATGCTTTATAAGAAATTTATGGTAAAGCTATTCAATTAAAAAGTTGGCTTTAAAGGGCTTACATAATTGTAAAGATATTCGGTCGAAGAAGTTGCTTAAATAAGCAAAATTAAATTTCTCCATTTACAATTTTTGTGGTTCTGTTCGTTGCTGAATGCTTTACGTAATGAATTTTTAACCAAAAGTTTCTGTTACACTATAAAATTGTTCCTTATTTCAGCAATTTCGCTTGATGTTGAGCAATTGCTCCCGATTTCTTCAATGTATCCCGTCGCCATCTGTGATTTCAACGGCCTCGGCTGCGGGCAGATGGTGGCCTCAACCAGAGTGAGTGTTTTTCGGTTTAAAGGATTTAAGGGTTGAACTAGTTGCTATATTTTAAGAGGAGTAGAAGATGTTTGCTCAAATAAAAAAATTAATGACTCCAACTATGGCCACTTCAGGCGGCGATCGTTCTCAACAGATAAACCAGTTGCGCTGGAAAATCGAAACGTAATCATTGTCGAGACACCCCGAGGAGAAATACAACTTGATAAAACAAAAGCCGCTCCGCTATTCTACACACCACGCGGGAATGGAAAAAAAGACTCTTTCGCTTTGGTGCCGTGGAAAAATGGAGAACAAATGGCCAACTATCCGCTATTTGAAGAATCTATCCAAAGAAGCAAAATCCCTTGGAATATCTATGATGGACTTACAAGCGAAGAAAGAGGAGTTTATCTTGCACATTTGCGAGCAGTCGAAGAACGAAGATTAACGTACACATGTCCCGTCACAAAAGCAACGGTGATGACAATTTCTCAATTAATATTCAACGGAAAATGTTGTGGAAACGCTTGTCGACATTGTCCATACGAGCACGAGAATGTACCCACCGATAGAAAAGGAGAAAAGATTTGGAATGGCGTTTATTTTGTGTAGTATAAATTTTTGATTTTTTTTGTCAAAATTGAGCAAACATGGGCTACCATTATTACTTGACATTATTACTTTGGTGAAAACTAAACTTTTGTTTTAGTTATGAAATGTCAAAGCATCGGTCCCGACCCCCAACAGTGGGAATTCATAGACGAACACGTTTAGTGGTTGGTTTTGTTAATGTTTTAAAGTTCTATTACAAGCAGGTTTTATCCGTGTAACCTTTTGCTGTTTAGGTTGTCGACAATTCAACACTTGGAAAGGAGGCACATGCGAGCGGTAAACTGGCCTATTGCATTGACACATATAAACAAGGAAAGCGTCAAAAGCACATGCCCAAAGCAGTACTTGGTGATAAGGTTGGTGTTTGTTATCTAAAAGCCTCATTGAAATTTTGATTATACCTAAGAAAATTTACAATAAAAGATGCAAGATACGTTTGTTTAACATAAAACTTGCATTCCCATAAATGTACATTTCTAGGTTCTCGTCGCGATTCGAGGACAGATGAGAAAAGCATTCGTTGTGGGCGCACACGTTCATAAAGATCATCTGCAACACGGAGTTCCCAGCACTGATACGAATAATATTGGTAAGCAAAGTTATGTGGTAGTTGGCAGTTTTTGAAAATCCTACTTTATTAAACAAATTTGATTTTAGTTCTACTTGATGAAGAGGGAAATCCACTTGGAAATCGCGTCGTGAAACCCATCCCAGCAAGGCTCCTAGACAAACGAGATCACGCCCAATTCGCCAAAGTTCTTGCATTAGCGAATAAGTTTATTTAGTGACAAATTGTTAGTCTGGTAATTATCTTTCGTTATTTCTTTTGTTTTCTTTGTTAGGAATTTTTTCTTGACTGATAAATTTTTGCGTGATCTTGCAGGAAAAAGACAGCCCTCTTTTATTGCACTTTTTGATGGATGTCATTTAGCTGGATGTGTGTAAAGTCGACAATAAGTTATCAATCAAGATGTCGGGATTGGATGGCACGTGCCTTTTTTACCGTCCATCTCATTTTCAAGCCACCCATATCACTAGAATATTTTTTATTTGATATGCAAAAAAATGCTTCAACAAAAAAAGGTGAGTGCAAAAGTAAGTGGAATGTTACGAGTTTTCGAATTTCTGCTGTATCTGTGAACTTTGGTTCCAGGTAAAGTATGTCAGATTCAAGAGAATATACAGTACCGAGCAAAAGTCTTGCAACATCACTTTTTCAAAAAAATGGATGAAATTTTTTCATAGAAAATGCCACCCGTTCGTAGGGCTTTTTTTTTGTTTTTAATTAGAATAATACATGCACACTTTATTTACAAAAACAAATTTGAAGTTCAGCGTAAAAAAAAAGTAAATGACAAAACTACTAAAAAATACCCTAAAAACTGGGTGCAAAAGTCTTGCAACATTCTATGTTTCTCATTTGTATTGTTTTGAAATTTATTAATTTACACTAATTTTTGTTTTTTTCAGATGCCAGGTACCTACTTGACGTCTCCCGAAAGAGAAAAAAATCATGAAAGCAAGAAAAAAAGGACTTTCTCGAGCCGTTGTCTCCGATCTCTTCAAATGCGATCCTTCGACCGTTTCTCGCATTGTTTCAAAAGCAAAAACAACTGGACTTATGCCCCGAAGAAAGAAGAAAGGACGGCCAAGAAGAACAACAGCAAAAGAGGATCGAATACTTGTGATGGCTTCCAAGAAGGATCCGAACATGACATCAACTGAGGGAGCTCGGCTGATCAAGGATGTTGCAAACAAGGATATCTCTCGATGGACCGTTTCTCGACAATTGACTCAAGCAGGACTGTATAGCCGGAGGGCTGTACGAAAGCCTTTGATGACCGCTGGCCACAGGAAACAACGGCTTCTATTCGCCAGGACGTACCAAAGTTGGACAAAACAGGATTGGGCCAACGTGATTTTTGTCGATGAAACAAAAGTGGATATCTTTTCTTCAAAAGGCAACCACTTGATCAGACGACCCATTGGAAAGCGAATACTTCTTAAATATGTGCGACCTACAATGCGAGCTGGCAGAGGATCAATCATGTGTTTTGGTAAGCCTTATTTCTAATAAATACATTAATTTGTCTTTTTCTAGGGGCAAAAAATGTGGCAGGTCCGCTCGTCCTCGTCCAGTCAACCATGAATGCTCGCCACTATATGGAAATACTAGAACGATGTCTACTTCCATTTGCTCAGGATCACATGGCTCCTGGATGGTTTCTCTACCAGGACAATTCGCCGGTCCACAAGAGCAAGCTCATGATGGGTCGCACGGTGAATCTCTCAAATGGAGGAAAAGCTCATCTCCCTGGGTGTTTTGCCCTTATCCCTAATGTTTTGTTGGTCAAGGTGCCCCTTATGTCGCCTGATTTAAATGTTATTGAGAATTTATGGGCTTACGTGAAGGCAAAGTTGCGAGGAAAAGACTTTCACACAAAAGCTGACTTATGGTTCTACATACGAAAAGTTTGGAGCTTAATTCGCCCAGCAATTCTTCACGAATCAGTCGACTCAATGCCTAAACGACTTAATGAAGTGATTTTGGCAAAAGGTGAACCGATTGAATATTAATTTTTGATGTTTCTGTATAATGTTGCAAGACTTTTGCACCCAGTTTTTAGGGTATTCTTTAGTAGTTTTGTCATTTACTTTTTTGTTTTACGCTGAACTTCAAATTTGTTTTTGTAAATAAAGTGTACATGTATTATTCTAATTAAAAACAAAAAAAGCCCTACGAACGGGTGGCATTTTCTATAAAAAATTTCATCGATTTTTTGAAAAAGTGATGTTGCAAGACTTTTGCTCGGTACTGTAGTCACTGGAATTTTTGGATTTAGTCGATTCTCAAAAGATCTTACCTGACAGGAAAAATTTACAAGTATGGCAACTCATAAGAGTTTACAAGTCTACCATAACACATTACAGCTAAACATCTTTCCCAAAACCTAATCTCTCATTCAACAATGTCAAGGATAACCCAGAGTCTATCTGCCCGAAGTTTTGTGGTGGATGTGTGGGCATCGCTCCGCCCCCATGGGGTCCCCGCGATGTCCCTTCCCCTTTTGCAAGTCCTCCCGTTATCCCCTTCCCTTCTATGGCCTCCTCCTCCCCAAGGGCATCCTTCCCCTCCCTCCATCCCTTCCATCCACATCTCCTCACTTAAAATATCTCGAGAGGACCCAGTTTTCCCCATTGTCTTCACCACGCTTTTGTCTCCCATACATTCTTCGCACCCATCCACCCATTTTTGAACTCCTCTGTTTTTTGAGTCGAGCAAATGCTCATCCGAGCATCGCACCGAATTTTTCTTGGTCACAAACTTTGACCTAAAGGATTCGGCTTTTAACTTTCATTTACTGTAGCTAAGACCAGTTACAACAAATCAGAACTGGATCAAACCCCGCAAAATTTGCATTTGAAGTGATTTAAGAATGCTTTTCTTAATGTCTTAATGATAGTTTAAATGTTAATTCGTTTATTTAAATTCCAGAAGAGCGCGCGGGGTCAATGTTCGAGCCGTCGTTGCTCTATGCGGCGAGTGAGCGAACGTCGGTCACTTTCGATGATCAAGACATTCGATCACAGATATCGGTAGAAGAAAAAAAAATTCAATTTTGTCACTACGCTACTAAAGGCTTTCATTGCGCCTTTCTGCGCTACGTAAAGAAAATACTATTATTTTGTGCAGATTTTTGTTAAGCAACGTTTATTGTTAGTATCGTTTATATCGGTAAACGCTCTGCTAAACAAATGAAAATAGATATGACTCAGAAAATAGATGACTTTCAAGAGAATGAAATTTCTCTTGAAAGCTATCTAGCTAAAAGATCCACGTTTTAGCGAGGGCTAAAACGGGTTACGGTCGAATGTACAATCGTATTTGATCTGCTTATCAAATAATCTCCAATCATAAATTCCATTTCAGTCAGGGTGGAATGGAGATGATGACCAGAGTTACGCGGAATTGATAAGCACCGTGCCGGCACATTGTTTACAACAGCCACAAGCTGAGGTTCGAGGGGAAATGAACTATGACTGATCTATATCTATATCTATATCTTTATCTATATCTATATCTATATCTTTATCTATATCTTTATCTATATTAACTAACTACGCCTTTACACTCTCTATATTCAGGTAGAAATGACACTAGAACTACACTGAACTGGTTGCTCAATTGAAAATAGATATGACTCAGTTTTCTGCAAAGAATTTGCTGGTCATAAGCCTTAGAGCAAATCGATATGCTCAACAATAACAAATCAAACAGAATTGCTCATTACTTTCATACCGATTTCAGGCTCTCTCGCGTGCTTTCGCCTCGAACTCCTCCCTTCCATTTCTTCACATAATTTACTCATTCATTTTGCTGAACAGTCGTGTGCAATGTCTGTCCGAGCATTTCTCCCAAATCGACGACATCACGAAGATTCTCGCATTGAATCCACGGTACAACAAGAATGCGTATCCAACACAGAATATAGGTGGGGATTTGTGTTCGTGAGACAGCAATGACACCAAGATCGTGCCAAGATAAAAATCCAAACGGTTTTCAAACTGATCAGTGACTTTGAACCTTTGAAAAGCTCCAAAGCCTTTCCGTGAGCTAAATCATTAACTTTAAGGCCGGCTACAATAGTCTAGAAGTGGCACAAGTTGTGGAAAGTGGGTAAATAAACCGTAAAGTTTTTACAAAGATCTTCCATGAATTTGCCAAAACTCCGAATTTCTTTCGGCAATCCAATCCAACCCCAAAAATTCTGTGAATCAAAGATCCGAACTTTGAAAACTTGCTTTAACATTTATTCTCAAAGTTCACAAATCCCCGAGTTGCAAAGTTTCGGTGGGATTTTTCAGAAACTTGGCGGTTTATTCTAATGGATTTAGGCGCTAGATGAGAAAATGGGAAAGGGGGAAGAGGTGAAAACTAATGAGTTCACAGCAGCGATTCTCTCCATTTTTTATTTTTCCGAATTCAAAAGAGATTCTCTCTTGTGTGAACGGGGCAATTTGCTCTCCCGCTCCTCCAATCTTTATTTGAAAAAAGAAAAAGAGAAGAAGACCCAGTTCTCACCCCCCGTTTTTTCCAAATTCTCCTCTTTGATCTTCAATGGAGATCGGAGATCGAACATTAGCAAGTTCTTTGATTGGAGTCAACAAAATTCGGGCAAATAGGCGTTAGATCAACAGCTGGATTTGATTGAGTCAAAACAACTGAATGATGGATGAGGGGCTAAGCAGACGAATGAAATATATCCGGGTCGGCTTTCGAACCCGCAACCCCTCGCTTGCCGGGCGAATGCTCCATCAATGAGCCACACCGATACATATCCCATTGCCGCCACGAGAGGGCCTTATGCCTTACTGCAAAGATTTTCCGGTCAATCCCAGTTCAGAGCTGACCAATACGGTTGACAAGGCTTGTTAAAAGCTAGCTTTGGACCTAATTTTGGCCCTGGCTTGGCTCAAGTCTTGGACTCAGTGCGTAGGCGTCTCACGCAGCACTGAGAAAGTCTATTTGTGAGAGTTGGCTTTAAGCTCACCCCCTATCAAATCTCAGCCTCGAATCAGATACTATTAGGGTCCTGGTATTCATGTATCTTCCGTTCAACTTAAACGGAGACTTTTTTTATTCATGATTTTATTTAACAGATTTGGATTCATTTTTAAGTCCTTTTCCTTTTTCCATACTTTCTTGTCAATCCCCCTCCCATTTCCAATATCACGTGGTGTCAAAATTCTCTCCCAATTCCCTTTTTTATCCATTTAGCATCGGATTGGATGACTCGGTCAACAAAAGAAAAGGAAAAGATTCCGAAACATTCATTCAGATCTTTGCATCCATTTCAAACAAGCAGAAACAAAGCTAAAAGCTTAAAAAGATCTCCTTTCTTGACTCGAAAATGTAACTCTCTTCTCAGCCCCTTCCTCAGGGATTTCCGGTTATGCTTGAGGTTTTCGCAAAATGTTTCGAAAACCTAAAATTCGGATTTTTGATAGAAAAAGTGATCTCTGGGATTTTTGCTGATTTGGGAGATGCGATTAAAGGAAATTTTTTTTGAAAATGTCTTTTTTACGGCTTCCGGAAAACAAGCGATGATTGAATGTATAATCCACATCAAGAAAGCCTAAAATGTTGGACTTTTGGTAGAAAAGGGAAAGCTTAGAAATTAGTTTTGAGAATTGCGTAAATGACTCTTGATATTTGGCTGATATCAGTACAGTAGTGAGGTTACAATGCTATGATTGGTGTTGGTAAGGGAAATCTCTTAATATGAGAACTGACACAGCAGGCTCAGGCACTTACTGATGGGAAGCTGGCGCTTCAAACTACAAACGCTTCTAACTTGTTTCAAATCTGCCGCATTGACATGACCTTGAGATTCTCTATTTTTTTGAACTATAGATCATGTCAATCCGGCAGATTTGAAGCAAATGAGAAGCGTTTGTAGTGTGACAGTTCGTAATTTTTGTAGTTTATAGTGTCTTTAGCATAGTGCAAGTGCAGTAGGAACCAATCAAAGTGCAATAGGCTCGAGTACAGTGGAAATGCCGTAGCTAAAGCTGGTACCAAACACGACTACTAGTATAACAAGCTTATCAGCGAAAGTCCAATAAGAACCAAGCTCAATTTGATCAAGAAACGGTTTACCGACTCAAAACCAATCAAATCTGTAGTATCGTTAATTTTTACCAGTCCCCTGAAGTGAAACGCACTCATTAAGTACAAAACTAGACCCTGTAGGTAACTTTTCTTTGTTTCTTCGCTTTCTTTTCTCTGTTTTGCTCACCTATGCATGTGTGGATGAGTTAAGTGAAAAGAAAACCAAAAAAAACGAGGGATTTGTTGAGAGGGATGGCTTTTCCCCTTAAAAGAGCTCAACAGCGTGGGAATAGCTCGTCACATTTCTGTGTTAAACGAAAAAGATTGGGGGATTTGCACACGTTTCGACGAGCATTTCAAGCGAGGCTCGCGAGAATTCGAAATTTTCAAATCTCTTCACAGAAAAAATTTCCGCTAAAGCAATGCTCGAGTTATCGGGGTGGGAGGGGGAAATTCATAGTTTTTATGGACTTTCATCGAAAAATGAAGGGTTGGGTGGGGAAGCGTGAAATGCGAACGGGAAGTCCCCCAAGTCCTCCACCCTCAATTGCTCTCAAATGCCACAAATCTCAGTTTCACACAATCAAGGGGCGGGAAGTTTACTACAAATTTGTGAAGCTTTTAATCACTTGTACATAAGTCGTAACATAGTCAAATGTAAACTTGGCACAATCAGTGCGGAACGAATCTTTGATTGAAGCTAGACAACAACCTAATCTATCCAACTGCCGTTTCAACTTCTAATTGTAAGCAATGTAAACTTTGGAGTGTAATCTCTCTAGTTCGCCTACAGTATCCCAAAAGCGGCGCAAAAATGCAAAAACCTCGCACAGTATTCCAGACTAGACCTTTGACTTTAGTCCATGACCCAATGCGATATCTGCGAGTCTAATTTTTGTCACAACGATCCTCCTTTTTGATATAATCAACTCCTACACCAGGACATTTAACAAAGCAGCTCAAAAACGGAAGTTTGTAAAAGCAATCCCTCTTCACCGATACATCAATTCCCAGTCCATACGGATACAAATGCGCGTTTGTGGGAGACGTTTTTTGAAAAGAGAGAGTAAAAGAATGGATGGATGATCCCCTCGTTGCACTTTTTTTTCGAATCCTTTTCCCTTTTTGAGCAGGACTTGCGACGTCGCAAAAATTTTAAGGAAAGGATGGGGAAAGCTGTGAAGAGGATTAAGAAGGGATGGAGGGAGAAGGAGGAGAAGGCACTAAACATCCACAAACAGATTGCTCATTTTGTTAGAGGACAAGTGCGATCCCTTATTTCACGACGATGTCCTCAATGGGGGTGAGGTGAGGGGTGCATTTTTGCGCAAATGATAAGAAAAATTCTTGGGTTAGACCGTTTAGTGTTGGGTTTAATGCGTTATAGTAAAAAATAGAGTATATTCCTCTCGATTAATGCGTTTTCTAAAATGCACCTATTTGAGAAAAGTACCGTAGTCAAACTGCCAGCTTCCACTCGATCAGCCCAATTTTGGTATCATTGAGTGAGCATTATAATTTCTCATCGAATGATATCAAAATCGGACGTCCTAAATGTAACCTAGCCGTTTGACTTTTCTCAAATAGGTGCATTTTAGAAAACGTATTAATCGAGAGGAAAACACTCTACTCAAAACGGTTAATGGTGAATGAAGGGAAGGGTTTTTAGATTCTAAGGATTCTAGCTAAGTGGCTTCAACAACATCTAGATTTTACAGCAGTAATTTGCAAAATGCAAAACGCAATTCGGGAAACCTCCATCTTTCCAAAGCAGTCCCATATCGGCCAGCCAATCATCGAAATCCTTGTCACTCTTGATCGCGAGTTTGGAACATTCTCTTAAGAGGCTAAATGCCTTCAATTCAAGCCTAGCCGCCGCTGCTAAACCTGCTTGCGCCATACACTACAGAAAAACTTAAGAAAAGTTACAAAACTGAGAAAAAGGCGTCAAAAAATAGAAAAATATCGAAGCCCCATGTGTAATAACATCAAAATAACAAAAAAAAATCATAGTTTGAAAATATCACCAATCGACTTAGCATCATCAAAAAACCCCCCAGTGTAAAATTTCAATATCTCGAGACGAGTTTACACAGATTGAGAAACGAAACAAGACGAGTTTAGAAATTTAAACAAGAAACACGGGCGGAACAATATAACGGGAAGGGAATGTAGGGAGAAATATGATTTTATGCTCTTTCAGGATGCACCATTTTTGTTCTGTAACAAAAAGTATTCAGCTGGAGTGTTTGGATTATAGGGTGGCTGAACTACCGTAGGCTTGGGAAAGTGTATAAAAGGAGAAAATTTAGCACAAATTTTCATTCTGGTTCAATCGTTAGCAGAGTTTCTAGTTTAGTATAAGATTCTGCTCATTCGATAAACCATCACCCTGAAATTTCGGAGTATAAAATACTATTTTGTGCTATGAGCGCTAGAAATAGCGTAATGAAATAAAGCTTTCGAAGCAAAGCACAAAAGATAACCTTAAAACGCGCTACAAAAAGGAAGATAGATTTTGCAAAAGGAGGAAGAAAACTTAAAAAACGGACAACATTCACGATTGAATGCAGAAAAATGAAAAAAATGACAAAAAAAAACTATTTTGTGATTTTGTGCGGGTACGGTAGCGCATCCACGCTTTAGAAAGCGCGCCGCACCGCTTTCGCGCCAGTCCCTTAAAATCGCACGTCAAGCCATATTTCAAAGCCCAATTCAAAGTTTTAGGCCAATTCAACAGTAAGATTGAAATGCTAGAAAAAGCCAAATGCATATTTGGCTTTTTTTGCCAACCTTGGTTACTCGTCCTACCAAACCTGCCAACCTTGGTTACTCGATTTTTCCATTGAACAACAATCCTCGCTTCTATTTAGATAAACTAAACAGGTACTTGACCAATCTAAATCATTTTTACCCATCCTAGCAAAGCTGGCATTGCCTCAACTCAAAAATAGATTTCTTCCAATATCAAGCTCATGTCAGTTCAACTACTTCCCCGCATGAGTCGGCGTGTTGTTCCTCAGAAATTCGTTCCACTTGTCTTGCTCTCGCTGTGATGAGAGGAAAACACTGACCCTTTTTTTTTCTTATATACATAAAAGAGAAGGGAGTGAGGGTTCCCTGGGGACAAATTGCACCCACATCTCTCTCTCTTTGGCCAGCATTTTCATTTAAACTCGATCACTTTTATCTCAAAGGAAAACGCTTTGCTTGAGTAATCCGAAGAAGAAGAAGAAAAGGATAGGGTCAGAGTGGCCCATTTTAGTGAAATCTTTATGGGGATTGGAAGGGGTAAAAATAAATGAATTTGCAAAAGCAATAAATGCAAAAGCGTCGTGTTCAATGTAAACTTACTTCATAATATTTGTAAAGAATTTTTAGGTATATTATGATAGTTAAACAGTACGATAGCTTTTTCTAAAGTGAAAGCAAAATTATGGCATATCTTTACTATTGTGTTTCCTAAAACGTGTCAACTTTTGAAAACTATTGTGCTTGAAAAACCTTGCTGCAGGCTTAGCTCTTAATAAGTTTAGATACTTTACCTAAAGAAACCTATCTAAACGAAAAGACTTATTCATCTAATACCAATCAATTAATTAATTAATCCATCTTTTCAACCTCCACTTGCTGAAAAAAATTTCTCAGTGATAATTTGAAAGTGGTTGGACGTGGATGCTTCTTGAGGAGATTCCCTTCAGTGCGAAGGAATTATCCATTCATTGGGAGGTTGAAGAGGGACTCCCCCTTTCCCTTCATTGTTTTCTCCTTTCCAATACTTCACTCATCTACTCGTCACCCCTTCTTAGCAAAAAAAAAGCTTCTGAAAATGTCTCTAGAGAAACCAGTGAGCTTTTTCTTGGAATGAAAAGACGGGGAAGTTATGTATCCATAAGATAGTTGAGTAGAACACTTCTGCAATGATGGTCAAGATCTGACAGGGATCAAGAAGTGTAGAGTTGGCTTTGGCCAAACTAGACTTTGGCTTTGGTCAGACCAGGCTTTGGCTTTTGCCAAACTCCAAGCCATCTTTTGCTTTAATCAAAGATCTTTAACCTAAGACTTTTGTCGGTATCTTTTTACAATAACCTCAAACTATCGATGAACATGCTAAAATGTTGCTTTGATGATAGATGTGTGACTCAATCTCTTTCCCAAATCCAATCCAACTAGAAAATCTCTTCTCGTATCCCTCCAAACCGAGCCATGAGTGCAAATCGGATTCTAATTGAACTGGAGGTCTTAAAATGAAAGTTTCGTTCGTAAAAGAGCTCCATGCAAGAAACGAAAAATTTTATTAGTGTGGTCTTCGAAAAATCGAACAAAATAGCATTTGGATTTCGGGATTTGGCCTTAATCAAACCGAAAATGAACAGATCTACTTCTAATGCCGCTAAAGTTTTGTTTTATCTCTAGAACTTGCTAAATTTATCCTCAATTTGATCAGCTCAGCTCAGTTAAGAGAGTAAAGATGAGTGGGAAAAGAAAGAAAATCTCTGATGAAACAAAAAAGATCGAAAAGATGAGTGAAAATCGAATTTCACGCCTTTCTACTCACTTTCTAATTCACAAGTCGAGTCAATTTCCTCGAAAAAACAAAACATCATCGAAAAGTGGATTTCACGAGAAGCACGTTCACAAAAACATTATAAATAAACTAAACATAAACATAAAAAAGTTAAAAATGACCGGAGTGGGACAAATGCGACCTTTTTTTTGCGCACCCGGACATTTGCGCACCTTTTTTTCCGCCTTGCCCATTAGCGCACCTTTTTTCGCGTTTTAAAAAGCTCTAAAAGCTAATATTAACCAATTTCTATTCCAAAAGTTGTTTTTCTAGGTAATTTTAGGGCGTAGAATCGAAATTTTGGCATAACAGAGCGTGTGGAACCAATTTGAAAGACAAAACGGCTAGGTCAAATTACAGAAAATTGTTGATTTTTCTCTTTGTATAACTCGGTCCGTTTGTTTCCACAAGCTCTGATATGTCAAAATGTCGATTCTACGCCCTAAAATTACCTAGAAAAACAACTTTTGGAATAGAAATTGGTTAATATTAGCTTTTTAGAGCTTTTTTAAAACGCGAAAAAAGGTGCGCTAATGGGCAAGGTGCGGAAAAAAAGGTGCGCAAATGTCCGGGTGCGCAAAAAAAGGTCGCATTTGTCCCACTCCCATCAAAATGTTAAACAATCAAAATGCTAAACAATCAAAAGCTAAAAGCTTATTCGCATTTGTCCCACTCCCAAAGTGACTAAAAAAGATAAATTTTAAAAATTTCATTTTTATCTGACCACTTGTGAATCATTATCAAAAATGGAGTTGTCAAATGCAGATGAGCAAAAATTGGCATAACGTGATGAATCCAATGCTTGAACTCTAAATAGACGAGGGAAAAGCAGAAAAAAAAATTGAATAAGGGATAAGGAAAGTATTTCTATAAGAAAAAATTATCTAAAATTTGAAGAATTGAAACAATTTATAATCTAAAAGCAAAACAAAAGAAATAGTCAGTAATTTTGTTTTCAGACAAGCCAACTGATGTGAAAGTGCAAATGTACATCGAGGGAATGTCGTCATTTCGGGCACAAAGCATGGTTAGTTTCAATTTTATCGAGAAAAGCTCTGAAATGAGATCGAATAGATTTCGTTAAAATTTTTCGGAAATTTGTTAAATTTTAAAATTCTTTTCCATTTTAGGATTTCCAAATCGACATTTATTTGCAAGAGATGTGGGTGGATGAGCGATTGAAGCACAACAACACGAAAAGGATTCTAATAAAAGATCCCAAATTGTTCAGGTAAGAGAAGTGGCTTGTCGATCGGAGACTATCGTAAAGTCTAGGGCTTAAAACCATAACAAACTAAGCTTACCATAACAAAAACTAATCTACCATAATTCAGCTTGATCTGGCATCCCGATTTGTACTTTGCGAACGCGAGAACGGCCAGCTTTCACGAGGTGAGAGAATGAAGTGAATGAAAAATTAATTAAAATCAATTAATCAATCATTTTCCACTCAAGTCTATTCATCTGACGATTCGAGCAATTAATATTTTAACCAATTCAGGTAACTATGCCAAATTTTCTCGTTTGGATCTACCCCAATGGGACGGTTTGGTACGACTGTCGAGTTTCCGGGTCGATTTTGTGCGCCCAAAATCTAGGTATCCATTTTTCTAAAGAAACCAATGATCAAACATCATCAAAAGAGATCTTAGACCTTTTCTCAGCTCCCCAAAAACTGATCTTCTTATAAGATACGCGTTCAATGTTCACTTTTCAGCCAAATACCCTCTTGATCGTCAAATGTGCTATCTTCGGATACTTTCATGTAAGTTCTCTATGTTTATTAAATGTTAGATCACCATGCATCATATAAGCACAATTTAGAAAGCTTTCTCAGCTATGACACATCAGGAAAATAATAAATAGCATAAAATTACGACAATTGCGACAAGTTTCCCAGGAAAAACCCGTTAACTGAAAGACTTGAACAAAATAAAAGTAAGATAAATAGTAAAAATATTAATTTAAAAGATTTCATGGCTTGAGATCCGGATCGAAGCGACGGGTGAGACAATGATTACAGCGATTTCCAGCGATTGAGTGACTAAGTTGACGGATCTTCTCGTATGCGATTTCATACTCATCTGTGGTTGAAGGATCTAAATTAAAAGCTTAAAACTTTCAGATTTTATTTTCCTAGTTGAAAACTTCAATTGCCCCGGGATTTATCAGCTTCGTCATATCAGCTCTTACATAACTTATTCCTAGTTGAAAAATCTTAAACCAAAGCAAAATTTTGTGAAACTTACGGGTCGGAATGAACATAGATTTTGTCAGCACAGACGATCCTGCCGCCTTTTGATTTGCTGGAGGCACGTTCACTCCAGAATTTAACAATGATCCACGCATCGATTTGGAGCCGGCTATTGACGGAGTTTTCGATGGCACTGATGTTTGTAGGGGCTAAATATTAAATTTTTAAAAACAAAATATGTAAGAGTAACCCTTGAAACTGATGGAGAAGCGGTGGTTAATCCCGGGATTTTCCGTTTAGCCGTCTTCTCGTATACCCCACCATCAGCATCTAGAGGAGTCATTGTACAAATTAGATTAATTGCAAGGTTTTAATTACAAAAGCTAATTCTCTGCGTTGTTATGGAAACAATAGTCATAGAAAAACAATTATTTATCAGCAATCGTTCAAAATACTCACCTATACCGTTCCTTCCAAAAGTGAAAATGGTTGTTCTGAATCTGATGGTGCGCTGATTTCCGGCCGCATGTTGTTCAATGGCCCTTGCCGTCACCGTGTCATTATTTTTAATTTCCTGAAAAGAACTAAAGGATATTTGAAAGAAAAAACATACATTGTTCAGATTTTTCGACGGCGGTCGGAAAGTGTTTCGAGTGGCATAGACCGTTTCCTAAAACAAAAGAATAACAGTAATAGAAGCAAAGCAACCTCACCTTTTTGCCTCCGCAGTTGGGTGACTCGATATAGGCAAACTCTCCTTTCGAATCAACGCTAATAATCTAAAATTATCTCAAATCACTAAGAAACAAAATCGAACCTTTCCGACACAATCGCAAATTTGCGGCTTTTTGTGCCATTTGGCTGACATGGCTTTATGAGTGATCCCCGTGAACGACAAATCTGGGCCCTGAGTATTAGATATTGGATATAATCGGTTAAACAAGTAAACAAGTAAATTTGGCTGACATAAAACTATAACTTTCCAGCTTTTATAACAGTTTGTACAGAAACGCTACAAATCTTAAAAACCAGTTTCCATGACCACCCGCCAAATGCAATTTACTTCAATTTTTTCAATTTCACTCCAGGGTGAAAATTTTCAGCTTTAAACGCTAAAAAGTATATGACAGACGGGCGCACTGACGTTTTATAAATATTGGCTTACGCTTACGGATTTATAAGCTTACGCTTATAAATATTGGCTTACGGAAAACGCTCACTTCGTTCGCGTTTTTCGATGGCGACGCTCTTTCTTTCAAATGACTAAAACTACCATAACCCATGTTAAGCCTCGCCCCTTTTTAAAAATGAACCTAAAAATCAGATTCCCCATAGCTGAAAACGCCCGAGAGCAAAATATCGCGCGCAAAAGCTGAATACTTTGCCTTTTAACCGATAGAGCAAACGTAATTACGGACTGTCGCGTTTGCGCACAGACAGACAAACAGACAGACGTCTTTTCTGCTTTATATATAGTAGATATAAAACTAACAGGTTCCCATTTTCGCGCTGTCACCTGCACCAAATCGCCATTGTTTACGACTTTTGCGTGTTTCACGATTTCAATCGGCACATAAACCGAATAGGCAACGTTGCTGTTTTCTGACTAAAATGCGCGTAAACATTTTAAACAAAATACCCAACTTTTAATCTTAAAACTAAACCCTACTTTTAATTTGACGACCCAATATTTGTCGTTTGCGAAAGCGATTGCGCCAATGCCCGAAATCTCTTCACTCATAACACTGAAAAAGAAACATTAGTTGAGTTTTACCGTGTCAAAAAAAAATAAAAGATGAGCTGGGCTGGAAATGCATGAAAGTCACAATGCTTACGCGATGAAATTTGAAGAAAAGACTACACACACGCAAAAAAATGGCCGGGTCAGGTGAAAGAGAAAGATAAAGAAGAAAACGACAGAAATCTTCTTCCAATTGACAAAATGATTTAGACGCTTACGATAATGAGCAACTTATCGTTTCATGGAATGGAGATAATCCGATTGAAGTTAATAAGGTGATCAAAAAATAGGTATCAGTATAATATTTTGATCTCAGGAGATTCGAATGCCAGACATGCGATTACGAGACATTAAATGGCGTGTGAGAAATGATCCTTATGCTACAGGTTGGTCTTACTAGTACCAAGGGCTTTTTACACAAAAATCAACTAGTCCTGTTGAGCAATTCTTCACTCTTCACTTCCAGGTGTCTGGTCATGTGCCTTAGCCGAATTCTACGTGGATCGCGAGATTCTCCATCATGTCATCCAATCCTACATCCCGACAACACTAATCGTCATCATTTCGTGGTTCTCTTTTTGGTTAGACGTTGAAGCAGTGCCTGGTAAAAACCGGATCTTATTTGATTGATGATGAGGAAACAAAAGTTCAGGTCGAGTTTCTCTTTCAATCACCACTCTTCTCACATTGGCTACACAAAGCTCAGCCGCTAGGATGGCCCTGCCGCAGGTATAACGAATTATTTTTCCAATTCTCTTTTGGCGTCACCCCTTTGAATGCCGTGCGCCATTCACGTCCCCGCACAGCGCACTGTTGATCACTTTTCGTGAAGCATTATGGACGAAGACTTACAAAAATGAACTGAAAGCTAACTTACTAACAGAGATGCAGCAAAAGCCTGTTACTTACTTTAGGTACATTAAGATCTTTCAGGGTAATAAAATAAGCAAAATAAAACTCAATGGTTGAAACTCTTTGCAGGACATAGGCGCCGGTGTTGCAATCGACGATGAAGTAAAGAAATTCAAGATCTCTTTTTTTCGATATGCACCCTCGTATTTACACCTCGTGAACGCACCCTACCCCAACAAAAAAAAAACAGAAAACAAACTTTTGCCGAAAAAGCAAAAGCTCCTTTTTGAAACTTTTCCAACTATCCTTTACGTTCCACGCAAGCCAACGACCACAGCCTTTTTAAGTTTTTTTTTCTCTAGTTAATTTTTTCCTTTTACTAATGAACACACCAAAATAGGATATCCTTTTTCTTTTATTTTCGAATTTTTTTCAAATTTTCAACAGTGCGCTTAAAGAGGTTGTGGTGCTCTCCGAAAGATGAGAGATTCTTTTGCGGTGTTAGTTCGCTCCGAGAATATTCATTAGGCTTTTGTGATCAAGTTCGACTCTGTTATTGAGTCTAGAAAAGCATTTAGATCACACTCAAGATTCCCCCCACCGAAAACCAACTTGTTAAGTGATTCGTCCGATTTGCAGTGGCCAACGCCTACATTAAAATGCTAATCTATAGAAAGCCACAGCCTCTACAGCGCTATTAATGGATAATAAACTCAAAGAAAAAAACCTTCTATAGGCATCCTACGTGAAAGCTATCGACGTGTGGATGGGCGCTTGTATGGCTTTCGTTTTCTCGGCGATGATCGAATTCACCGTTGTCAACTATTGCACAAGACGAAAACAAACAAAGAAAAATCGCGAGGTTGAGTGAAAACTAAATCAAAAAATATATCCATTATAGGCTCGAGGTCTAACGCAACAAATTCAAGACCTAGTACGAGATTATCGCGAGAAAAGGGAGGCTGAAAAGAATGTAAGTATTTTCTGAAAGAATATAAGTATTTCTAAGTATCTTCTCACTTTTAAATGTTTCAGCAAGCCCCAAATCCCGTCTACGAATGCTCGTTGATCAACGGTGATTCGGGTTCAACAACGGTGCTTGCAAAGAGGCAAATCCGAGAAATGAATCAAGCTCCATATTTCTTTCAAAGAAACATCCTACCATCAACGAGGAGAAAAAAGCTAGAAGAGAGGTAACGAATAAGAGTCAAAAAAACTCTCATGTAAATCCATCATCAACGATTCTTCACTGATAACACTTCTTTTGATCTAAATCTAAATCTAAACTCAATCCAATACAAGAAACTAAATAACTCCCTCTTACCTTATCAACTTATATCCATCCAATCTCATAATAATTTCCATCAAAATCCAACTTACCCCACCCATTATTAGTCCATCAAGTCCGACGACAACGCCAAAGAAAACCGGGCGTCAAATGAGGCAAGAGAGGTAGGTAGAAAAGGATGCACAAAAGATCTCAGATCTCGATGTCCGGTAGACGAGAGAAATTCCCTCGTTATCGATAGCTTTTCCTTAGCGTGCCATTTTCAACATTTTTCCCTCTCTCACTTCCCACCTATCCGCGTTGCTCCCAATCAAAGCATGGCCGTGTTTTTTTTCCCCTCCCATCTTGCAAGCAACGATATGCTAACCTTTTTTTTACCCAGTTTGCGTGAAACCTCTCTAAACCGTGAACTAAAAAAAAAAAAGAAACGAAAATAGAAAATTCTCATTCTAAATATGGTCCTCTTAGCGCCACGGCTCGAACTCGCTCGAAACTCGAGGAAAGGTAAATACAAAATCGTGCATATAGAAACGCTGATATCTAGCCGGTTTTTGCGAAAAAAAAAATAATGACAATCCTTTTCCAAATAGCTACACGTTCTTGAAACGAATAACCAAAGCATTCCTAAATGCATGAATTTTCCCCCCTTTACCCAGCTTTTTTTATAAACGGTTCAACGTTTTGGATCTCTTTTTCTAAAGCATACGACTAGAGTCGACTAGAGTAGAGTCGTTATTGTCCCAAACAAATTCGGCTTTTTTTTTCGCTTGCTTAAGGTATTTTGTTCAAGCTTAATAAAGTTGGCTTCTAAAGAGCACAAAAAAGTGTGAGCAAGTTTAACAAAACTAACCACGAATTTAGTTTGAGACAATCGTAGATCCAAAAAAATCTAGTGAAATCTTGTTGATTGTTTTCAAAAAAAACAATAGGCATGGCAATAACGTCTTCCTTTTTTTTATTTAAAGGGCATGACGCAAATTTTCCTATTTGACGCATGAGTGAAATCAATAATCACGGGATGAAATCAAAAACCCAAATTTTCAGAATCAACCGAGTCGAGGAGAATCGCAAATACGCGCAAATGATCGACCGGAAGAGTCGAGTGTATTTCCCGCTTGCTTTCATTATTTTCAACCTTATCTACTGGGTCTACTATCTATACTTTGCCGATGATCACATTGACGCCATCGAGTAGAGATTCCTACCAAAAAAGAACAAACAATCAACCTTATGTGGACTTAACACCTCAAGTAAGCGGTTCTCCTCGTTGCGTGCAAAGTTGAAGTACATCGAAAATCAAAAAGTAAACTAGAACTACCGCTTGATCACTAAACCGATTATTTCTGTCCAAAGCTATAAAAGCACCTAACTTTAAGCTCACCTCACCAATTTCAGAAAACAACGTTCAACTCGATACGGGCGCTTTGTAGAATCAACAAAATGAACATATCATTTTCTCCTCGTCAAAGACTTTCTCTAGTTATGGTATTTCAACCATAGGATTCAGGTCAAAAAGTACGGTAATAAAAATTTATTATAAACTCTAAAAAAATAACAAAATAACAATTAGAATCAACAACAAAGGCACAAACGGTAAAAATTAAGATTCATTTTTTGAAGGCGCTTCCGTTGCATAACCCGCCGCAATTCCGGAACGTCCCTCGGTGACTTTAAGCTAAAAACACTTTTATAAAGAATTTTACGTATTTCATAAACCATTGTTAAAACTAAGCCTTGCATTTTCTTGAATATAAATCTTTTCAAGTTTACCTCTTCATCGATCCGTATACTATCGTCGAGGCCATGCCATGTGCGTTCCTTGAAGTAATCGCCTAAAAATAGAATTAAAGAAGTTAAATTTATTTTTATGGTTATTTTAACTCATAATAACTAGACCCACCAGCTGAATACAGAGCAATTTGTTTATCCGTTCCATCCGGCTCATCACTTTTTGCCGTCTTGCCTCCATCGACGCGAATATTCCCACTGACGAGACTCACCTCAACCCTTCCATCTTCCTCATGCTCGCCAATCTGATCTTAAACAAAAAGTACTTGTGAATCCAAAATTCAAACCATCTAGAATCTGTCCAAATTCGGCACTCCATCCCGCTTCGGCAGCCCAAGATTTTGTCGGATTCAGCGCCATCTCGGCCTAAATGAAAATTATACATCTATTTTTTGTGCTCGAGAATGTAAAATACCTCAAAAATTGAAACAACCGGCTTGAAGTAATCATTTGTCTCAAGTAGTACACCAAATGGGCAAGAGATCAGCACAAAAGCGTCGATTTCTGAGAAGTTTGACAGCTTCGCGACATTGATCTAAAAATAAACCATCAGTTTATGCTTTTTGTTCAAGTTTTTTTTCGCTCGGAAACCCATAGATGTATCTTCAAAGAAACTAATTTTAAAGACTCTCCGCCAAATAGTGAGTCATTCTTGTGTTTCACAACACTCTTCAAAGAAAAACTTAAATAGTGATCAAGAGAGTTAAATAATTTATGACATCAGCGTGATCGGATCAAAAAGGGTTCAAAAAAGAACAAGGAAAGACTTTTCGCGGCTCTTCAAGGACACAGCGATATAAATAAAATCGTTTGCGATTTCAGTGGATCAATATCTCATTTTGTTATTTTTTAAAAACCTATAACAAATGTACTCGCTTATTGTGCTAGCATCATTATTAATCGGATCCGATGCCCTATTCGGTTTCGGTTTTGAGCAGGTGAGTGACTAAGAGATATATCATCAAAAAAGCTATATCGCGCAACTCTAGACTGTCTCTGTTCGAGGACGTCTGATGTGCAATGGTCGACCAGCACAAGGAGTCATTGTGAAAATGTATGACAAAGATCTTCGTAAGTAAACGAAAAACAATGCTTAATACATCAATTTTCTAGTCTTTGATTCAAAGATGGGTGAAACGATTACGGATAGCGATGGTTTTTTCAGTCTTGTCGGACATGGTCATGAAATCACGTAAAATAACATCTAACTTCTCTCAACCGTCTAAAATTTTAGTGATGTTGATGCAAAAGTTAACTTTTACCACAACTGTGAGAGCAGCGTGTTGAGGGTAAGATTTTTGCTTTCATTTTTAACGTACAAGACCAATTTTAGTGCAAGAGGAAATTCTCCATCTTTATCCCCGATAAATATATCACTCGAGGAAGTCACCCCAGCATGACATACGATTTTCATCAGGTACGAAATATCGACGAATCTTTTCTACTATTTTTAGATGGAATTGGCCGGAAGATACCCCGACGAGAGCCACGATTGCTTACACAGACGGAGATAGTTTTTGTCCATTAATTGTCAAAACTCATTTCAATAAATTCTTACCTTGCCGACTGAAATCGCATACGCCTTCTTTGAAGCAGTCTGACAAAGCATCCGAAGTCTGGTGACAGCTTCGCGGTGCCCTTTGATTCCAACAGTTCCAACGACGATCCCAATCTGAATTTGGTCAATTAATTCGAAAAATAATCTCCCTTGCCAGAATTTTCAATGTGTTCTTAATGCAAAAAGTACCGTTCTTGCATCACGCAATTTCTCAAGCAGAAAAAGCCGACGTCGAAGTTGTCGCCACGATGAAGATCTGGAAAGATATCTTTAGATCCACAATTGGTTTACATATAAAGCTAATAAGCTCTTTTTTATCAATTTCATTTTTCATGGAAAACCCTCAATGAAATGAGATTAACTCCTTATCTTCAATTTGCAAAGTAGACAAAATGAAAGTGATAAGATCTCTCCGATCCAGTCACGGATACTTGAGTCTCCTCAATTTCGAGGACGATTGACCCGCCATTGTGTCCGCACACATGAGTCAAGGTTATCCAAAAGTGAAACAATACGACGCGAAGAAAATCGAAATGAGAGAGAAAAACAAACTGTCCAGATCACGATCTTCATCTTTGTTCTATTGCTTTTACCCCCTTTCACTGACTGTGAGAGGGAAACAAGTTTTTTTTTGTCGTCTAGTGAGAGTGAGAGGAATGAGTTTGACGTCTGACTGACTGCTTTTCTCCGATGCTCATTTAAACTCTGCAGTTTTTCTCAATGGAGTGGAGCCCAGGTCACACATAGTTGAGAAAGGGAAAGTGTGTAAGCGATCCGAGCAAAACGCATTATAAAAGGGTGGTGACATGGTGGGGACTCGCTCAGTCCAAGCCCAAGCAAGGAGTGAGAATGGCTCGTCTACTCGTGACTCTTGCCGCCACTGCTAGCGGTGTCGCTATTTTTGGAGCACTCGTTTGTGTTGCCTATTTATTCAATGACATCAACAATTTCTACTCAGAGTCACTCGAGGACATGGCTGAGTTCAAGGTTCATTTTAAGCTTTCAAAAATTTGTTTAAAAGATGCCATTGTACAACCTAAAACAACACTGTCAGGTTGCAAACACGTAATAAGTAATTTCAAAAAAATTTCAGGCCTATGCCAACGATGCGTGGTCTCAAATGGTCCTAACTACCGCTTCTTCTGGTTCTTCGGCGGCTTCTCGAAACACCATATTCGGTCGCCATAAGCGTTCGGGAGCTGCTTGCAATTGTGGAGAGCAACCCAACAGCTGCCCACCAGGACCACCCGGACCCCCAGGAGCCCGTGGAGATGATGGATCTAATGGAGACGCCGGACAGCCAGGAAACCCCGGACAAGCTGGACTCAAGATTCCAAATGACAGCTATGATGTCAAATCATGCATCGTCTGCCCAGCCGGACCTCCTGGACCACAAGGACCCGATGGTGATTCTGGACCAGCTGGACCCGACGGACAGCCCGGACAAGATGGAGAACCAGGAAATGATGGACAGCCCGGATTCCCTGGACAACCTGGAGACGCTGGACAAAATGGAACCCCCGGAAACGCCGGACAACCTGGAGCCCCAGGACAGAACGGTATTGCCTGAAAGAAAACAAAACTGTTTATTTTCAGGAACCCGTGGACGTGGACAACCCGGACAGAGAGGAGCCCCTGGACCAGCTGGAGCCCCAGGACAGCCTGGGCAAGGTAACAACAAGCAAAAGAAATACTCAAGTATCAACTATGATACTTAGATGGACAATCTGGACAGCCAGGAAACCAAGGCCCACAAGGACCCGAGGGACAACCCGGAGCCAATGGACAGCCCGGACCCGATGGACAGGTGATTCAATCAAAATTAGTGAACTTTAAATAGTTCTAGTTTCAAAATGTCACTGAATCTAGACTAAAACTTGTGCACAAAAGTCATCAACCCTAAACATAGAGTTGATTTAGAGCGGACAGCCCGGAACCGATGGAACCCCCGGCCCAGATGCCGCCTACTGCCCATGCCCACCCAGGTAAACTTGATGATATTGATATAATATTAACAATATGTCCTTTCAGGTCATCAGCCATCGTCGGTGGACCCTCAAGCGGAGGATATCGTCGCCGTCGTGCTTAAACATGCGAATAAAGCTTCTTTTCTTTCAAAAAAAAAATCCACGTTTCCATCTAGAGCATTTCACTTTTTTCTGCTACATGCATTTGACAATGAGTTCAGTTTCGGAGAATTTTATTGTCGACAAAATCTGGCAAGCGATGCTATTCACACACAGTCAAGGCTAACGGGAATTACGCAACCAAGAGGCGAAAAACAGCAAAAGAAACTTGCCTAGTGGGTTCCCCGATGGGATGGTCGATCCTCAAGGTGACAAATGAAAGAATCGCGAGAATTGGATGGAGGAAAGGAAAAGAGAGACACGGTTAGCCTTATTCCTTGCCAAAAGCGCCTAAAGGCAAAGAAAGTCCTAAATGTTCCTGGCAGCCTCAAATGATTTGTATAAAAGGGCTGCGAGGTGGAAAATTCTCCGAACTCCGTCAACATGAGCGTCAAGGTATCGTTTGGCTCATCCGATTTGGAATTTAACTTTGTTCTAGGTTATTGCTACTTGCGCATCTTTGGGTAGCGCCATTGTGCTAGTGAGTGCGGTGGTCAGCCTAGGGTATCTCTTCAATGATATCCACTCTTTCTACTCGGAGGCCGTTTCCGATATGAGTGAATTCCAATTGTACGCCAACGATGCCTGGACTAACATGGTAAAATTCATTTAAATTCTTAAAAACACTAGAGAAGCATTGAACACTACCTAAAAATAATTTTCAGGTTAACAGTATGGCTGGAACAACCGCCAGTAATGCCAAGAACTTCGATACCATTTTCGGACGACACAAAAGGTCAAATGCCAAATGCAACTGTGGCCCTAAACCCAACGGATGTCCCGCTGGTCCACCAGGACCTCCAGGAGAAGGTAGGAGAAAAATACTAATGTCTCATACTACCACTCTGTTAATAATAAGCATCCAACAATAATATTAAGCCGGCAAACCGGGAGACAATGGTGACATGGGAAAGCCTGGAAATCCTGGTATCAAAGGAGTCGCACAAGGAATGTCGGATACACCCAGTGGCTGCATCAAATGCCCACCAGGACCTCCCGGACCCCCTGGACCCGAGGGAGCCGCTGGAGAATCAGGCCCAGCTGGATCAAAGGCAGATGATGGCAAGCCCGGAGCCAAAGGTCAAGATGGACCCGACGGCGAGCCTGGTGATGCTGGAAAGAATGGAGAGCCTGGCAAACAAGGAGAGCCCGGAAAAGCCGGAGAAAATGGTTGGTCTAATTTCAAAACGTTCCTGAACCAACAATCAAACTTAATTTTTAAATCACGAAAAATTTAGGAACAAAAGGCAAAGGAGCCCCTGGACCCGCTGGAGCACCAGGACCAATTGGACCAGCTGGAGGAGCCGGAGCTCTGGGAGCAGCAGGACAACCTGGCAAGGATGGAACCCCCGGACCTGCTGGAAACAAAGGAAAAGACGGTGACAAGGGTCACGATGGAGAGGGTGGAGTGCAAGGAATTGTCGGAGCCCCGGGACCTGACGCTGCCTACTGCCCATGCCCTCCGCGGTCCACTGAGATCATTGCTAAGGCTAACGGTGGAGACAAAGCTACGGATGCTGGCTCTGGCTATGTTTACCGAAAATAACTCAAGAAAATTTGCTTTAATAAAATTTTTAAATGAAAAATAAACACCTGTCAAATGAAGTCGCTCCTTGATTTGGTTCATAGTGAAGTATCCCTGAGCAATGTGGGTAGGTGAGGAGAAATAATGGCAACAGCGGGCTCTTCTCATCGCCAATGAAGAGAATGGTCGAGGATTCGGTAGCACTTGCAACAGATTTAGGCAATACTCGTCCTAACACCATTTCCTAAACAATTACATCGTTATCGAAACACCTAAACAAAAATAAACCTCATTTTCTGAAAGTTGAGTTCCCAAAGTAGCTACTTTAGCCACAATTGTTGGGTGGCGTCCTGCCAATGAAAGTTTTAATAAGCAGTCATCTGAAAATTTAAAGCGTTCGAAATTTTCTATAAAAAATACGAACCTATTGCATAAGCATATGGGGCATCGGTTAAAAAGATAATTTGCTCTTCCGTGGAAATCTCCGTGATTTGATCGCGAATTGTACTCACAAATTGATCAACGTCAAAAGGAAGTCTCCCAAGAACATATCTAAAAATTATTGTTATCGTTGTTAAACTAAAATTTAAACCTAACTGGGATGTTCGTAGAAGGACTACTCAAGCAAGCATCGCCATAATGTACAATTGAGTCACATGATGCGTGTGCGGCTGCGATTTCATCGACACAACAGCTAAGCATTCATGTAATGATAAGAGGTAATAAAAATTTCCAATACCTTCTATATGACGTATCAGCTAGTATAAATGTCTTCGCCGACGATCGATCCTCAATTATTCTGCTCACACCACTTGCGTAATGTAGAAAGGCATCCGGAAATTGCAAGGCCACTCGTTGATAGTTATTCTCTTTGATCCAGGAAACCGTTGAGTCAACTTCGAAGAATAAATCAACACTCGTAGTCGATAACTAAAGAAAACTTTTAGAATGATTTGCATAAATTTTTCAATTTTCCACTTGCTATACTTTACTTGTAAAACCAATGAATGCAATTAAAAATCACCTGAAAATCTTGCGACACTTCAATGCCCAGATTGCTCTCTTTTATTCGATCATCGTTTGAAAAAAGAACTGGCTGGGGTCTCGTTTCACTTTCCTCCATCACCGCCTAAATTTATTTTTAAACAACAATAGCAAAACAATAAAAGGAAAACAGAACAATAAAAGAGATCTTAAAAATTCATTGCCAACTGAAAACTTTCTTTGGGATAAGCACACGAAGATCTCGTTGTGCAATCGCTTCTTCCAATTGGTCGAATTTCGGCAAACCGACCGCCTTTTTGGACAAACCGTCAATTTCCCCAAATCCGACCAGCGATGGCTTTGAATGTAGCATTTTTTGGGCCACTCGAACAATGTCTTCGTTTGTCACATTGTCAATCAAGCGCATCGTTTCTTCGGGTTTCCTCCGATGACCATGTGCAATCACTTGACGAGCCAAGTCCTCAAAAATTACTGGTCGAACCTCTAAGTTCATCATTATTTGAGATTTTAATTGCACCTTTGCGCGACTCAACTCATCATCGTCAACTCCTTCGCCCAATCTCAAAAATTGATCGGCAATCACAATGAGTGCCTCGTTGAGATTATCTGGTGGGCAAGATGCCTGGATACAAAATAAGCCAGCATCCGAATAGGAATAGTTGAAAGCCGTACATCTGTAAAGCCAATGACACCGATTCAGCACATCAACATAGAGCCTTGTAAACATCCCTTTCCCAGGCCCTCCAGCAGAGAATGACCCACCGCCACCGAGTAGTGCTTGTAGAACACAAAATGGAACAAAGTCTTCACTCCTATAGCCGGCTCCCTCAAATCCCAAAGCCACATGTGCCAAATGTGGATATGGAGTCCCAAGTCCAACTTGTGATAGATCACATTTTTTTCGAATCTCTCCACCAGTGTATTGTGTAGTGCTTTGATCGATTTCCGGCACTTTTTCATGAAGAATTGATTTGTCTAACGCCCAAGTCGAAGTTCTTTCATCGAAATATGTTTCCGCCAACGAGTAAAACTCTTTGTGCGGAACACCGACTCCAGCCAGGACTATCCGATTGGGAGCATAGTATTTTGAAAGATAGCCGAAAATTCGTTCTCTCGATATTTCCGAGAAAGCCTCCGGATTTCCATACTTTGAGAATCCCAAAGTATTCGATCGAAAAGCCGCCTGATGAATGCGATCATTCAGAAATGGTTCAATCTCGATTTGTTCCCCCAATTCTTTGCTCTCAAAGTCACTTGCCGAAAATGCATCCATAATCTCCTCTGGGTGGATTTTTGGTCGAAAAATCGCATTTGAGATGATCTCCAACATTTCGCTCAATCGATCCCTGTGACATGAAGTTGCATAAATGATTGTGTCCCTTGTCGATTGGCAATCAACCAATGCTCCACTCTTCTCCAAAACTGAAGCAATTTCCTCCCGCGAGCTGTGTTTGAGTGTTGAAGCGAATGCAAGTTTTTCGATGATATTGGTGAGTCCTTTCGGGTGAAGTGCCTCAAAACGCGATCCACTCTCGATGGCGACGCCGACCGTGCAAAACTCTCCAATATACTCCTCACTGGCTACTCGGAGTCCATTGCTGAGTTTTGACATTTGTGTGTCGAAGGGAACATATGCGTGAGTCGAGTTGTCCGTTGCGCTTTTCACCGTCGATGTTGAGTAGGGCAAAACGAGATGTTCTTTCAGGCAAACTTTCGTTGGATCCTTGATTGTGCTGTAATGGCGGCATGATCGAAGAAGCGCCTTCTTCAACATGATCTAAACACATCAACATTAGTATTAAACTCAAACTCAATAAAAAAAAGCTCAAAAGTGAATTGAAGAAACGGCTCATGAGGTAAGACAGCATATTTTATAATCTAAATGTAGAAAGGACTCTCAATACTATTGACGCCAAATTCGACAGGGACGTTTAAAAAAAGCAGAGGTGAACGTTGAAGTTAAGAGATTTCTCTCTTTTGAGTAAACTAATCGGTCCAAAATGAGTCTAAATGTTATTTAGTGAAATTTCGCCTAATCTAACCAAACCAAAATTTCATCAATAAGTATCAAAGTTGTTTTATTACGTCCATTTCCGCGCAAAAGATACTGGCCACAATCATTTTATTAAACCGCCAATCTTATGACAATGAGAATTCAGTATGGAACATAAAGCAAGTGGAGAAATACATTATAGAACACAAGTGGTAGATTAGAGTATTGTATGAATTCATTTCGTAGGTTGATCGGTCCAACACGACACGTCACCACGACTAAGCGGCCTTCGACTTCACGGGCTCTTCGGTAGGGGCGCTAGGTAAAACAAAATATTTGTTTGGAAACGACAAGATGTCAAGTTTTGAGCTTATTGCATGAAAAAGCTTACGTGTATTGATGCTCTTGGCAGCAGCTTCCTTCTTGTTGTGGCGCTGAGACTTCTCGCCAGCGGGTACGGCTCCCTTGGACACAGTCTTTCTAAATAAAAATGGTTTTTAAAACTTTGGATCCAGAAATTAGCGCAAATGTTCAAAAACAACTTACTTTCCGTCAGCGGCTCCCTCGTTTTCTTCTTCACTCACACCACTGTCCTCCTTCTCCTTGGCTTTTTTTTTTTAAAAAAAAGGGCCACCCCCAAGTTAAAAAAAAAACAAATAGGGCCCCCCCCCCCTCCCCCCATTTTTTTTTTTTTTTTTTTTTAAAAAAAAAACCCCCCCCCCCATTTTTTTTTTGAAAGGGGCCCCCCCCTTTTCCCCCTTTTGAAAAAAAAGGGAAATGAAGAAAAAAAAAAAAAAAAAATAAAAAAAAAAAAAATAAATTTTTTTTTTTTTTCTAAAAAAACCCAAACCCCCAACACCCCCCCCCTCTTTTAACAAAAACCGAACCCCAAACCCCACCCCCCAAAAAAAAAAAAAAACAAAAAAAAAAAAAAAAAAAAAAAAAAAAAAAAAAAAAAAAAAAAAAAAAAAAATTAAAAAAAAAAAAAAAAAATTTTTTTTTTTTTTTTTTTTTTTTAATAAAGAAAGAAGAGAATATAATTAAATAAATTTTTTCCCCTTAAATTAATAAAAAAAAAAAAAAAAAAAAAAAAAAAAAAAAAAAAAAAAAAAAAAAAAAAAAAAAAAAAAAAAAAAAAAAAAATATTTTTTTTTTGTGGATTTCGGAAAAAAAGAAGAAAGAATATAAAAAGGAAGGTTGACAGCTCCTTCCCCAACAACTAAAAATAATATAATATAAAAAAAAAAAAAAAAAAAAAAAAAAAAAAAAAAAAAAAAAAAAAAAAATAAAAATATTTTATTTTGGTAGTTAGTATTTATATTTGAAAGGGAGAAAAAAAAAGGAAAAAAAAAAAAAAAAAAAAAAAAAAAAAAAAAAAAAAAAAAAAAAAAAAAAAAAAATAAATAATTAAATAATTTATTATTAAAATAAATATATAAAAAAAAAAATAAAAAAAAAAAAAAATATTATAATTTTTAATTTTTTTGTTGGTTTTCTTTCCCGGGTTTGGTCCCCGGGGTATTTTTTGCCATCCTTGTATTTAAGGAGTTGTTTTTTTTTTTTTTTTTTTTTAAAATCAAAAAAAAAAAAAAAAAAAAAAAAAAAAAAAAAAAAAAAAAAAAAAAAAAAAAAAAAAAAAAATTTTCCCCCAACTCCTTTACCGTCCCATCCTAACAAAAAATAAAAAAAAGAAAAAAAAAAAAAAAAAAAAAAAAAAAAAAAAAAAAAAAAAAAAAAAAAAAAAAAGGATAGAGAGGTGTGGGTGGATTTTGTTTTTTTGGTTTTTTTTATTTTTTTTTTTTTTTTTAAATAAAATATTTAAAAATAAAGAAAAAGGGGAAAAAAAAAAGAAGAAAATAAAAAAAACAAAGCACCCATTGATCTATAAAAACGAATACTTGAAACTTCAGTAAAAACTGCTAACTGCTATGACTAATCTATAGGCTGCTACAAAATTACTACGAAATATGAATAAAGCCTACATAAAACTACAGTCGACTCCCTATAACGAAATTATATAGCGGAAAACTCTATATAACGGCATGGAATTTTGGTCCCGGCCGACGCTAAGCTATATAAAACGGCACTCTATATAACGGAAACATTTTTTGGTCCCTTCCATTCCGTTATAAAGAGAGTCGACTGTATTATGCACATGGTAACTACTATAAAATATGAAATAAACGATGCCAAATCAATTAAATTAAATAACGAAGTCAAAAAACAATAAAGACACGAAAAAAACTCACGAGTAGTTCAGAAGACATCGAGGCCCTCGTCGATCGGAAGAGATGGAAATGAGAATTAACAGTCAATTTTCGTTTTTATGAAAGTTTAAATGGAAATTTCCGATACTCGAACGTGAATTTGTTCGATTTACAATACCTTTTTGCGACCTTTCCCCGAGAAAATCCTGGGTTGGCGCTTTAAAGCGTGGTAAAACTACCGTATACCTCCTAATTTGCAGCTGTAAAACAAACGCGGAATTTCATTCTTGTTCTTCAGTTCTTCTTCACTTTATCCGCATTTCTCAAAAACTGTGCAACAGATCGAGATCAAATTTTGGCGTATAATCAATAAAACTTCGATACTTATTAGAAAAAATTTGAGAAAAAGTTTAGTTTTTTTCAAAAGTTCGTCCGAAGATCCATCTCATATTCCCCAATACTTTATTCAGGATACGAATGCGCAAAGGTTAATACACATGAATTGTACACATATATACGAAAAGGACCAATAGAAAGAAGAATGATATAATGTTTATAATACTTGGGTAGCACAGATAAAGCGAACTATACGGTTCAACTAGAACTACAACGTGCTGTGCGTGAGAGAGGAATCGAAGGTTAAGCATTAAGCACCATAAAATCAAGATCAACTAGAACTACAAGGTCACGTCACTTTCATCGTACTTCACCAGAAGCGGAATAATCGGATGATCCCTGAAATGAAAGAAGTTCTTATTTTTGTTTTTAAAAGCAAGAGCCCAAAAACAAGACAACTCCTCACTTGATGTGTACGACGCGAAGTGCCGATTTTGAGAGTGTCATACTGGGGAAATCGCTCCAGCGCGTATTCCTGAAGTCAAAGCGTTCGCACTAAACCATAAAAATTACTGGTGGCATTCACAACTTTGGGCCCTTTTCCCAAAGATGTTGACTCTTTCACCTTGTTCGTCGTTCGTGATCCATCAAATCCACCACACGCAATCAGCTCCCAGCCAGAGTCCACATTACTGAAGGGCGAAACGGCAAAGTTTGATCGTGTGATTGACATATCGCTCGTCTGGTGCCATTTTCCCTCTCGAATGTCGCAAAACTCGAGGCTCTTCAAGCGATTTGTTCCATTGTAGCCTAAACGAGCCAGTTCCAAATCAATTATTCAAAAGAATTCGAGTCTAAGATCAAAGCATACCTCCAACCGCAGCAATCACGTGATCATTGATGGACACAGCGCCGACTCCCGTCCTTCTGGCGTTCATTCGTTGACTCAACTCGTGCCTAAACCCAATGGAATCAATTAAAAGCTGCTGTAAACTCAACTTACCATGTGTTATGATGAGGATCATAGATTTCACAAGTGTTGTGAATCTCGACTCCATCGAATCCGCCGACACACACCAACTTCCCGTCTTGCATGCGCACAATGGCAGCATCCGATCTAAATGTTTAAAATTCACTTATCAAAAAATACTTTCTTACCTTGCTCGCTGCATATTTGCCACTCGACACCATTGATTCTCCTGAATTTTGTACACTTCGGCACTTCGCATCCTCGCACTCCCGTTGAAACTAAAACGAGTTGTTAGTAAGCTTCATAGCACAAAAACTAACCCTCCAGCTGCAAAGATATGATCTTTGTCGTATGCACAAGCGCTAACATAACATCGATGTTCGTTCATTGCTCCCCGATCTTCCCATTTCTAAACAAAGTTTCTTAAAAAGCACAAAAGTACCACACATACCAAAGTGTCCATGTTGAAAGAGCGAGTGTGTGGAAAATAGTCGGTGCCGTCAAACCCGCCAACCACAAAGAGTTGACTCCCAACAAGCACCTAAAACCAATCTCTTCTTAATCTCAGTCCAAAAACGCCCACCAATCCATGATATGCGCGATGTTGTTCAAGCATGGTGACCGGAGCGGGAATCCATTGCTTCGATCGCTCGTTCCACGTTTCAATGACATTTGTTGGACCCGTCGGTGACCAGCCTCCTGAAGTTTACGTAGTTAAAGAAAACTATAAACCACTCACCAAGTGACAGAAGAATGCTTCGTGGGACACGGGCTTTGAACACAAGATTGTGGGATCTAAACAAATCATAGTCAATGATAAAATGCTAAACATACTTGTCCTCGGCGTTGAAGCGCATGTGCTCATCGGCAAAACTTCGAAATGATGCGGCTTGTGCGTAATCTTGTGTCTAAACAAGGAGTTGATTTTAAATTTGTAACTTTAAGCGGACAAAAAATGCGAAACCAAACTTACCGCAATCCATCCTTTGACAGCGGCCGCTTCTTGGTTCGTGGCAATGTTCAAATTCGGTTCCAGCATCAAACGTTCCATTTCAGAGCATGTTAGTTGTTTGTACTCTTCAGTCTCCAACAACTAAATCAACAAATGTAACATTGACTGACGTTTAGCGATAAAATTGTTAAAAAGCTTACAACAGGGAAATCCTTGATCATGATGCTCCAGATTTGATGCGCAAGTGGAACGCTACGCCTTTCAATGAACCTAAAGTTAGAATATTGCAGTAATTGGCAGTAAATAAACCTGTAAACGGCGATGATTCGATCAGCGGTAAGTTGACGAATGAGTGTATCGGAGAGACGCATCACGAGCTCGTCCATTGACAAATATGTGGCCGTATCGAGCACCTAAACAAAGGGTTTAGAAGATAAAACTTGCAAACGATTTCAAAATAAGCACTCACTCGACAAGTCGTCCTGAGTGAGAGTTCATCGAAGTGTTCGCTCGAGTCTCCATTGGCGAGCTTCTCGCATAGTTGCACACATTGTGTCAAGGCTTCGGCGGTCACGTTCGTGAGGCTAAACAAACAAATATTGACCACTGCTAGAATCGAATGCTTACTTCACGACTCTATCCCGTTGTTCGGTCCAGGGTCCATCGAGCAGTGTCCGGAAAAACATCGAACACTCTTCCACCGATTTTCGCGGCAAGTAGACCTAAAGTATAAATGCACTCTTGCTCTGTGAGCAAAGAATTCAGCCAATACTCATACAAACCAATTTACTATCACCAAACCATCAAAACAAACTAACCACTCGGCTGTCAGCCGTTCTCACTTCGATTTGCTCGTTTGCTTGTTCATCTGCAGGAACGGGTAGTGGGAAACGAAAATTAAACGCTCGAGAATCGAAGGATCAAAAAAGAATTACCAATCAGTGAATTGATCGAGCAACCCTCCTGGGTCGGCGGTCGCACCACCGAGGACTTGCAACTCGTTCATCCTGAAACAAAAAATTTTTAAAATAAAAATAAAAATTTAACGAGAATTGCACGCAGGACTCTAAATTACCTCAGAAAAAGTCTCCGGACAGGAAAAGGCTCATTAAACTCCTTTTGAGCCCTTCTTATAGAAACATTACAGTGAAATACACTATCGAGACAGCGACTTCAAGCCTCTAAAAGTCGGTCTAATACGCATTTTCCCAAGCTGCTCCCCCTACGAAATTCGCGACCTACGCAAAAAAAACTACCCCAGAAAAAGTGGTTTTGAAAAAAAGAGAGTGGCCCACCCCAACCACACAAGTACCGTCAATTTAAGTTAGAAAATGGATATTTCGTGATTAAAAATGATTTTGGCTCTAGTTTTGACCTTGAAAAGTGCCCCAATAGTCGATAGCTTGAGCTCCATATAGTGAAGTACACTATACTAGATACGCGCACTTTGAAGCCCCGAAACTCGGCTTAAAACGCCTTTTCTGTCTTATTGTGTTTTTGAATCTATGTATAAAACTACCCCAGAAAAGTGGATTTGAAGAAAAAAAGTGACCCCCCCAACTTTATTAGTACCAAAAGTTCATTTGAAATCGGAAAGAAATGAAAAATACTTTGGCAACTCAATTCAACAGAAAGAGTGAAAAAGAACCCAAAAAAATTAAAGCGCTTACCAAATTGGAGAGAAGAGAAGTCGAGCCAGAAGAAATGATACATTCGAGTGTCGGCCGCGCTATTTATTTGATCATTAAATGCAAATTTCCCAAGTCCAATGTAAATTTTGCAAGCAGACAGACTGTGGGAGCTTATAAAAAAGCTTATAAAAAACGGTTTTGTCCAATCTAAAGGGTTAAACTTTACACCAAAGTAGGTCATTAAAGGTACCTTTAAGAATTGCGACCTTTTTCCAAGAAAATCCTGGGTTGGCGGATTAAACCCTGGTAAAACTACCGTACCCCTAATTTCTTGTAGAAAATCAAGGGCGAAATTTCATTCTTTTTGCGTATTGCACTGTACTTTGGGGAGTGGGACAAATGCGACCTTTTTTTGCGCACCCGGACATTTGCGCACCTTTTTTTCCGCACCTTGCCCATTACCGCACCTTTTTTCGCGTTTTAAAAAAGCTCTAAAAAGCTAATATTAACCAATTTCTATTCCAAAAGTTGTTTTTCTAGGTAATTTTAGGGCGTAGAATCGACATTTTGACATATTAGTGCTTGTGGAAACAAACGGACGGAGTTGTACAAAGAGAAAAATCGACAATTTTCTGTAATTTGATCTAGCCGTTTTGTCTTTCAAATTGGTTTCAAATTCAAATTGGTTCAAATTCAAATCTAATATTCAGGGCCCAGATTTTTCGTTCACGGGGATCACTCATAAAGCCATGTCAGCCAAATGGCACAAAAAGCCGCAAATTTGCGATTGTGTCGGAAAGGTTTGATTTTGAGGGGTTTCTAAGTGATTTGAGATAATTTTAGATTATTAGCGTTGATTCGAAAGGAGAGTTTGCCTATATCGAGTCACCCAACTGCGGAGGCAAAAAGGTGAGGTTGCTTTGCTTCTATTACTGTTATTCTTTTGTTTTAGGAAACGGTCTATGCCACTCGAAACACTTTCCGACCGCCGTCGAAAAATCTGAACAATGTATGTTTTTGTCTTTCAAATATCCTTTAGTTCTTTTCAGGAAATTAAAAAGAATGACACGGTGACGGCGAGGGCCATTGAACAACATGCGGCCGGGAATCAGGGCAATGTCAGATTCAGAACAACCATTTTCACTTTTGGAAGGAACGGTATAGGTGAGTATTTTGAACGATTGCTGATAAATAATTGTTTTTCTATGACTATTGTTTCCATAACAACGCAGAGAATTAGCTTTTGTAATTAAAACCTTGCAATTAATCTAATTTGTGCAATGACTCCTCTAGATGCTGATGGTGGGGTATACGACAAGACGGCTAAACGGAAAATCCCGGGATTAACCACCGCTTCTCCATCAGTTTCAAGGGTTGCTCTTAAATATTTTCTTTTTAAAATTTAATATTTAGCCCCTACAAACATCAGTGCCATGGAAAATTCCGTCAAAAGCCGGCTCCGAATCGATGCGTGGATCATTGTTAAATTCTGGAGTGAACGTGCCTCCAGCAAATCAAAAGGTGGCAGGATCGTCTGTGTTGACAAAATCTATGTTCATTCCGACCCGTAAGTTTCACAAAATTTTGCTTTGGTTTAAGATTTTTCAACTAGGAATAAGTTATGTAAGAGCTGATATGACGAAGCTGATAAATCCCGGGGCAATTGAAGTTTTCAACTAGGAAAATAAAATCTGAAAGTTTTAAGCTTTTAATTTAGATCCTTCAACCACAGATGAGTATGAAATCGCGTACGAGAAGATCCGTCAACTTAGTCACGCAATCGCTGGCAATCGCTGTAATCATTGTCTCACCCGTCGCTTCGATCCGAATCTCAAGCCATGAAATCTTTTAAATTTAGCTTTAAAGCTAGCGTATTTTTACTATTTGTCTTACTTTTATTTTGTTCAAGTCTTTCAGTTAACGGGTTTTTCCTGGGAAACTTGTCGCAATTGTCGCAATTTTATGCTATTTATTATGAAGTGAACATTGAACGCGTATCTTATAAGAAGATCAGTTTTTGGGGAGCTGAGAAAAGGTCTAAGATCTCTTTTGACGATGTTTGATCATTGGTTTCTTTAAAAAATGGATACCTAGATTTTGAGCGCTATTTATTGATCTAGACCAAGACTCAAACACTACACATTAACGACAAATTTATGCGTGAATCGGTAATTCTTGAGGTTTTTCTCGGTGAAAAGAAGATTTTGGTAGTTTTTGAGCTCGTAGATAAGGGAAATGATGCAGAGAAGGATAAAAGATGACAAATAGATGGTGACCATTAGCGGTTGGTCGAGCTAAATTGTTGAGTAAAGTTCTGAAGCTTCTTGCGCTAAAGCTGCTACATTTACCTACTATAACTTTTCTGTATATTGAGCCACAATTGGTTGCTTTGCGAATCCATTTTTCTAGCCAATTTTGGTCTTGAAAGCTCAAAAACTCTTCACTTACTTTAGTGAAACCCAAATGTCCGAGAAGTTGCGCGAAAATGCCAAAGAAAAGAATCGGCAAGAAAAGACACTGAAATAGTGTTTTTGGTTTTCTACTTTATCGTAAACTCACCTTATGAACAATGCTCACAATGAGTGGCGGTTTGCGATTAAAGAGAATTCCCAATAGCAAAAGAAATGAAACGAGACAGCCCACCAATAACATCACCCAAATCATAAAGAGGCCCACGCTAAAATGTGGATACAGTAATGATACCGTATAAAGTTTAGCTGAATACTTACCGTAAATACTCTAATAGAACGTCACCTCCTCGTACAGTCGCGTAGTCTAACTTCTTTTCAGAAAATAATTTTTTTTCTCAGCTCCTGGATTTTTCCCAACTACACTTTTGGTACGAAAAAATACTAAAATATCAAGGGCTATCATTTGACATCCAAGCGCACACTATAGCATAAAGCAGCGCGGAGAATGAGACGTTCAAAGTTAGACTACACGACTGTACGAGAACGGGACGTCCAAAGCTAGACTACACGACTGTACGCCTGTCATTATAGGGGTGGCGTTCTATTAGAGTATTTACGGTACCCTATCACCTCAAGTTTGGCTATAAACAAACTGTTTTTAACTTTTTAATCCTTCTTTCTTCCTTTCTCTTCCCCCCCTTGTCTTTCGCTCTTTCTCTTGGTAAGTTAAGGTAGCAGATAGCTCAGTGGTTAGAGCTATTGCCCGGAAAGCAAAAGATCGACGGCTCAATCCCCTCACCTAGTTTTTCTATTTTTTCTTGCCAATTCCTTCACTTCTTTATTACGAAGAAATATATGTATGTCTTGATAAGACATACAAAACTCACATAATATCAATCTCAACACTTGGGCTCTGAATTTTGTACGCATAAACGATGGAAATGTGATAGACGAGAATACTGTAAGTGAGGAATTGAAGGCCTGCAAGAATCCATAAACCAATTCGAAAATAATCGGTCTTCTTGAGATCATCTTCCATTTGCATCATTTTTGTTTGAGGGAAATTTTATCACAAGAGACACATCGACACTTTTGTTTACAAATTTGTAATCAGAGCTTTTAGGGGTGAGGGAAAGCTATACAAAAAGTGCTCTATTGAAATGATCATGAGGTTTGTTTTTTTTGAGATTTCATCTATTCTGCTTTACAGTAATTTGAAAGTAATTCAAGAGATTTAGGCTATATGCAGAGACGTATGGTAGCTGGACTTTCATATAACTAGAGTGTGTTCCTCATATACATTTCAAGTGTCCCCCTTTTGCCCCCCTAAGTGTCCCCCTCAAAGTGTCCCCTTTGTCCCCCTAAAGTGCCCCCCCCCCTAGTATCCCCCTATTTTTTCATATCAAATCACAACTTTTTGCTCTCCAAATGTGCTTTAAGTTTTTAAATTTTTCATTGATCATTGAGTTTAAAAAGTTAAAGCACATTTGGAGAGCAAAAAGTTGTGATTTGATATGAAAAAAAATAGGGGGATACTAGGGGGGGGACACTTTAGGGGGACAAAAAGGGGACACTTTGAGGGGGACACTTAGGGGGGCAAAAGGGGGACACAGGGGAGGGGGGACACTCGAAATGTATAGTTCCTCACGAGTAATGCGTTTTTTAAAACGCACACTTAGGAAAAATTACCGTACTTTTAGCGAAAATTATTGCAAAAAATTGGGGTAGGCTAATTTCCGCAATTTTATTTGCGCAACTCGTCATAACTTTCTTCTAAGTGAGTCAATCTTTATGATTTTGGTTTCATTTTGTAGATCTCAATAAGTGTAACAAAATGAAACCAAAATCATAAAGATTGACCAACTTAGAAGAAAGTTATGGCGAGTTGCGCAAAAAAATTGCGGAAATTAGCCTATCCCAAAAAGTTGGCGCAAAAAAATCACGAGCCACGACTTATATACGACTCTTTTTAAAGATATTCAACCGTTTAACTGATTTGGTGGCAAATTCCCGTCAAATGTAAAGATATTCAATTTACTCGATGTGTAAAGAGGATTACTCGTAGTTGCTCGACGAAAAAACGTCGATTAATCGAGTGAAGAATTACTCATGCAGATTTTACTCGAGTAATTACTTCCTCGCGAGGAACACACTCTAATCATAACCGTAAGCGTCGGCGTTTAGGCAAAAGTTTACGAGTGTTTTGAGGTAAAATCTCTAATCTTTCAAGAAATCTGATAAACCAATAAGGGTACATCAAAGGAGAGAGAAATGAGAATGGCTATAGATCCCAAGTTTTCAAGTTTCAAAAGAAAACTTAAACTTTATCCAAGGTCATTTTTCATTTTTTTGTGTTTTGCTCTTATTTCTTTTTTCTAATGTTCCAGACATCTCAAAAAATGACATACAAGGAGAGAGAAATGAAAGAGAAATGAGAATGACTCTCACACAGTTCATTATCGACAAAGTCACCAAAAAATTATGGCCAAATTGATTCTCGTTTCACTTTTAATAGTAAGTGATAGCAGCTTGATAATTAAAATAAATTGATAATTAAAATTTGAAGAGCTTTAAAGCGTACAAAACTTCAAGTGCCTTGAAGTTTTGTACGCTTTAAAGCTCTTCAAATTTCAATTGACACATAATTTTTGATTTCTTTTTAAATAAATTTTAGTTATCAATAGTTAAATAAGCGTCAATCGATCGTCAAATTTTCATAGACCTTTGATGTAGATCAAAGGTACATCAAAGGACCTTTGATGTAGATGTAGATGTACCTTTGATGTAGATGTAGATGTACCTTTGATGTAGATGTAGATGTACCTTTGATGTAGATGTAGATGTACCTTTGATGTAGATGTAGATGTACCTTTGATGTAGATCAAAGGTACATCAAAGGAGAGAGAAATGAGAATGGCTATAGATCCCAAGTTTTCAAGTTTCAAAAGAAAATTTAAACTTTATCCAAGGTCATTTTTTTTTTTTTTTTTCTAATGTTCCAGACATCCAAAAATGACCAAGGAGAGAGAAAGAAGAGAAAGAGATGACTCTCACACAGTCAAAAAAAGGCAAATGATCCGTTCACTTAAGTAGGTGAGTAAATAAAGCTTCAGACTTTTACTGTAGCCGAGATCCGGACAAGTATCTCGGAGGTGGAGAAAACGTTGCGACCCCAACTTGACGCATACAAAGAGGCGGTTTACTCAAAAAAGTGAGTCTATCAAAAGCTGGCTAATCAACCATTGTAATCATCAACCATTTGGACAAATTATCGTGCCTTTTTATTTTTAAACTAATTCAGTTTCAAAAAAGTCGTCGACTTCTACCACTCAAGCGCTGTGTTGGTGGAAACGGGGAAAGCCGTGTACCATACACCAGAAAGTAGGTGTTTAGAAAGCCAAAAAACTTGGGATTACGGTATTCAGTTAATGAAATAAAGTCTAGAAATCGTTGACGCAATCCAGAAATACTACACGGAGACGGGAGTGAACGTGAAAGCGCAAAGTTTGGTGAGTTTTGTTGACGAAGTTGACGTTTCTGGGTTTTCTAAAGCGTTTCAATGTGATTACTTTTTTTTGATCTGTTTTCGCACTCAGGTGTTCCTATTTGCGCAGATCACAACCTGCTTCCACATTTCTCTATCCCTTGCTATTGTCATCCAGTGTTTCCTAGCTTGATTGTTCCTGGTTCGAAGTCTTCGACTTGCTGGTGCTGGTGGTGGTTGCACTCTAGCCATCCTTTCTCTGACCGTCTCTGCCACTCTTGTGCTCCACCTCGTTGCTGGTCTTCCGATGGGCCTCTTCTGGTCTCGTGGTAGCCACTCTGTGATCCATATCGTCCATCTGTCGTCTGTTCTTCTGGCTACGTGGCCGGCCCATCTGAGTCTTTTTCTCTCAATCACTTCCACTGGATCTCTGAGTGGCTACCACAAGACCAGAAGAGGCCCATCGGAAGACCAGCAACGAGGTAGAGCACAAGAGTGGCAGAGACGGTCAGAGAAAGGATGGCTAGAGTGCAACCACCACCGCATATCCGTACTAATGTGATTACTACCGTAATCTTTCTTCCGATATTTGAATTGAATGAATCAAAATAATTCGAATACTGAAAGAAAGGTTACGTTAATTATTCATCTTTTAAAAAAAAAACCACAAATACAATACTTTCATTCAGATCGATTCGGAGGAGTTCTCGGGTGGCGGGAAAATTCTCTCGTACAGCAACAAATGGACGATGCATAATTCGAATGAAATCCTCAAAGGACCCTACTTTCAGGTTCTAGATATATTTAGCTGTTAAGTACATAGATTTCAAATCTTTTCGCAATCAATTTAACACCTTCACGATAAAGTCATTTTTGACTTCGCTGCTTGGAAGGGAATCACAGTCAGCTTGGGCTGAAGGGAATCACAATCAGCTTTTCAGTTTTACTATATTACTATACTAGTGTGCAGTATAGAGTTAATTCTAAGAAAGCTTGGATAATTTGTAGCAATCAGCAATCAGCAATCAGTAATTATTGAATTGGTGAATTGAAAACTGCGGGACTTTGAACTAAAATTTATTCAACATAAAACCATGAATTCATTCCAAATAATTTCCATTATTATTGACGACTTCTGCCCATTTTACAGGCAATTTGCGGATTCCTCTTTCGTAGGATTTTGGTTTGTGTGTGAGACACAAAAATGGATGGAGTGGAGACTCAAAAATGGAGGAATGTCCCAGTTTGAGCACTTTCTTCAAAAGAAACCCATTTTGGTGTCAATGGAAAAGTTGTAGAGAATCAAAAATTAGGCTTATAGCCAAATTTCCAAAAAGATACACTTAGTAGTTTCGCTTAAAATGCAAGTTTTGTGAAAATTCGTAAATTTTGCATTTCTTGAAAACCAGTTTTTGAATCGTTCTGAAAATTTGGATATGAGCTTCATTTTTGGTTCTCTACAACTTTTCCATTACAACTAAAATGGGTTTCTTTTGAAGAAAGTGCTCAAACTGTCACATATGACAATAGCCGGCAGTTTTCAATTCACCAACCCAATATATTGACTATTTTAACGATCATTTGATGCAGAATGAAATTACGCATCGAATGACACCAAAAACAACTTAAAATATAATATTCATGCAAAATGAAATATTGGTCAAAATACGGCTGAAAAAATGCCTCTGCTGAAATACGGCTGAAAAAAAAAAAAAATCTCAGCCGTTTCTTGGCCGATTGCTCTGAAATTTTGTCTACAAGCTGAAAATTTCGCTTTTTATTTGTAGATAAAATTTCAGAGCAATTAGACAAAAAACAGCTGAGAAAACGAAGGTGGAATTAGGTTCGAGTTGGAATTTTCTCATGTCTAGTAGATTTATTAAAAATTTGTTAAAAATAGGTCACGAATTTTAAAAATACCGACTGGGGCTACCAGTGGTGAATTTATCGCATACACGAAATATATCAATCACAATACAACGACACACACAATACTAGGCTATATCTTAACTTAACCCACGTCATGACAGACGGCTCCCTAACCCTAAGCTCAATGGGGAACTAAATAGCTTTTTTGGTGGTGAAGGGAAGATGACGATGAAGGAGTGGCTTGTCACTTTAAAGAACTGGGGCCACAACCACCAATTTGTTAAAAAAAACTTTAGATCTGGGTTTTAAACGACGAAAATCAATGGAAGATTTATCATGATGAATTCTCGATTGCTGAAAGAATTTCAAAAACGAAATAATTGATTTCATGTCGTTCGGGTGATAAAGATTGCAAAAAAATGAAGAGAAATCTCAAAAATGGAATTGATTTTCAGCGATTGGAAAAACAAGGGAGATTGATTTCAAGATTTCAAGCAAATTGTAAAAGTAGCTGTAGTTTAATGCCTTTATTCAATAATCATTTTAAAGAATCCCCTCAATTCAAACAATCTCTGGCCTCACCCGGCAACTCTGCGTCCAAATTTAGCGTACCAATGTCAAAAATCTAAATGATTTCCTCATTTTCTTTCAATCTCCAGCTTCGAAACCTTTTCCGGTGTTGCACTTTCCGAAATGAAAGCTTTAGGTACATAAATCACCACTTTTCTCCAACATTCCTGCAAATAATCTTCTCAACAACTCAAAAAAAGCAAGTTCTCATTCTATAAGCTGCAAAATTTAGCGCTTTTCCCATATTCCCACCTTTGTATCATCATTGCAATTATGCAAGATGTTGACCTTGGGATTTATCCATCCAATTTCCGAATCATTTCCTAAATTGAATTCAAACCATATGAAATATAGATTATTGAAAGATTTATTAGGGGGTGGGACAAATGCGACCTTTTTTTTTGCGCACCTGGACATTTGCGCACCTTTTTTTTGCTGGAAAAGGCCTTAGGAAAGGTCGTAGAGCTTTAAAAATGTTTTCATAAAAGGAAATCGTATGCGTAGATTCCGAATTTCGACAAATCAGACCTCGCTGACACGTCAAATTTGGGCTAAAAGGCAAAAACTGCGGAAAAGCGTTAAGTTGCGTAGTTTTTGCCTTTTAGCCCAAATTTAACGTGTCAACGAGATCTGATTTGTCGAAATTCGGAATCTACGCATACGATTTCGTTCTATGGAAATATTTTCGAAGCTCTACGGCCTTGCCTAAGGCCTTTTCCAGCAAAAAAAGGTGCGCAAATGTCCAGGTGCGCAAAGAAAGGTCGCATTTGTCCCACCCCCGATTTATTACCTTGGACTTTAAATATCCCATCTGCATTGGTGAGTGTCTCCATTAAAAGATCGTCCTGGAAAAGTCCAAAATCCTCTTCCCAAAATTTTATTCGAGCATTTTGATACGGTCGACCATTGCACGTGAGCTTACCCTAAAGCTCTGAATTTGTATTTAAAGCTGAGAGCACAGGGAAGTGCTACTTAGTTAGTCTGAAAGACATAGCGTCATAGTGACATAGACATATTTTCGTTACAAGTAACTTGTAACGAAAATATCTGTCAGTCCTTTAAGGTTTCGTGGACCCAGAAAGGGTGTGTTCTAGAATTGTAACAAAAACATCTGTCGGTTCTTTTTTGCCGTTGACAATTTAAGTTTTTTTTTGTGTTTTTCTCAACATCAACCCTCCGCTTTTGACTATTTTGATTATCATTCAATGCAGAATAAAATTGCGCGTCGAATGATATCAAAATTTACCTTAAAATGTATTAACCATGAAAAGTTATGAGGCAAAAGGTTAATCCCCGCCCATTATAGGAGATGGTTTAGGTTTTAGCCAATAACTTTGCATAGATATTACATTTTGAGTTAATTTTGATATCATTCGACGGGCAATTTCATTCTGCATTTAATGATAGTTAAAATAGTCAAAAGCGGAGGGTTGGTGCTGAGAAAAATTGGATAAAACTTAAATTGTCAACGGATAGATGGACCGACAGATGTTTTCGTTACAAGTCTATGACATAGTATCAAATCGTTGTCTATGACATAGTATCAATACGTTGTCTATGACACAAGTCTATGACATAGTATCAAATCGTTGCATGACCAACCGCCACCGCAGCGCTTTGCGTTGTCCCAAGTGCATTGATGATAGAAATTAAAATTAATAAAACAAATATAATAATATGAAAGTTTAAAGTAAACATTAAAAAAAATGATTTTTTAATGTTTTTAAGCAATGATTTTTTTTGGGTGATTGATAGAAAAGTTGCTTTTCATCGCTGTCATCGCTTGAGCTTGTCATCGATTGAAAACTGATTGTGAAAAGGAAAGGAAGAGATAAAACTCGAAATCTCATTCTCATATCTAATCCAAATTTTCTTTAAAAGTAAGTGCTAAAAAAAAAGGAAATGAAACAATTTGCAGTATTGTCTAAACAGTTACCAAACATTATTATATTCTTAATAATAACATTTTTATATTCTTATTCTATTTTCTCTAAACATTTGTAAATGTATCCACGATAAATTGATATCACTTTAACAATTCAATTTCCATTCAAAATCCCCAAAAGAATCATTCGCTTTTGTGTTGTTGGTCTGTGATTTTTTTCATAAAAAATTCACGCGCCTTTTTTGTCGTTTAGCAACGTTTCGTTTCATAGATTTTTCCCCATAGTTCAATCTGGAAAAACTTGTATTCCCTATTGTTTTTAACATTATTATATTCTAAAAATTATTCTATTTTCTCTAAAATGCAATCGGTTAAACAAACCGTCTCGCAAGAAGTCCAAAAAGAGCTCAAATCGGCAGAGAGTGGGGAAATTCTCGAGCCAAAATCAACAGCACCACAACAGGCTCCTGAGAATTTGCCTAAACCTATTACTGAGTCAAAATCAATCGATCAATTGCCCCAAGCTTCAGAAAACTTGGGGAAATTCGGGAAAAATGCTAAGCCAAAACCTGTAGTTTCGCCAAAACCTGTAGTTTCATCAAAACCCCAGAATCCGGATCAATTACCCGACGAGGAATCGGAGGAAGAAGAAGAAGAAGAAGAAGAAGAAGAAGAGGAAAAATCAGCACCGAAACCCCAGCCACCTCCAGAACCGCCAAAAGTGATTGCAAAAGAGAAACCGGAGGATTTATTCGATTTGGGTGAACCGATGCCTTCTGAAATGCCAATTTACGCTAATGATTTACCGATTTATGGGCCCGAGAATCGACCCGATGGATGGATGACACCACCGGCAGAAAACGCAAAGAAACCGGATATTTGGTTGGTAATCGATTGATATTTTATGGATGATGATTGCTGTTGATTCACTTTTTCATCAATCATTGAGCAAATCTAGTTTTTGGTCTATCTTTTATCTATTGACACAAAGATCGGTTTCTTTAGCTAAAGTGTCTAAACCGAGTGTCAAAATCATCGAGTCGTCACCCTTTTTGACTACCCGACTTTATGCTCTCAAAAACAACCAGACATAAGTCATTTTAAACTCTTTTTAATGTTATTTTGCAAGAGAAATAATTGAAAACATAGTTCAATTAGTGAAGAGTTCAATTAGTCTGACGAAACAAACAAACAGTTCAATTGGTGCATTTGTTGGTTTTAAACAAAAGTACGAAAATGAACGAAAAGCCTTTCTGGACAGCCTAAAGTACCTAAAATGCTCATAGTTTCACAATTGACATCAATAGCTTACTATTAGCTCTATTAGCTCTATTTTCTCCATATGAAAATTGTTTACCCAACCGTTAAACCCAAATTCCCGTGCAGGTTGAATCCAAGTGAACCGCCGACAAAAGCAACACCTGGACCGGAGGGTTGGAGATCATCTAGCCCAATTCCACCCACTCAGCAACAACCACCTCCACGAAAAGTGCCTATACGGACAAACAATGATCCGGTCATTCATCGATTTAAGCGATATGTAAGAGTGCCGAGACCAGTGAGAGCACAGAAAACACCTGGTAAGTGATACAGGCTGGATTTGCTTAAACATAACATTTGCTCTTTGTTTAGCCATTCTTTTATCACTTGTACAGGCTAATAGGTTTTACTTATAGATTTGCTTAAAGATTTGCTTAAACATTTGATCTTTCTTAGTCATTTGACATCAATTCTTGCCATATTTATGTAATTGTTTCAGTCTGAACAAAATTTCAGAGCCAACTTGGGAGCACAATCCTCCGCCAGCCGCCCCCTCGCCCAGCAGACCCGTTTTTGGACCAGAACCCAAACCACCAGGTACAGTTACAGTGCTTGTCGATGAATTTGTTCATTTACATATTTCATTTTTCATTCATTATTTGCACAACTTTCACTCCTGATGGCTAGATTAGAAGAAAATCGTTATCGAAAATCGGCTACATCGTTTCTAGATTATGTCTCTCCAAAACCGCCCACTCCACCACGACGATCCCCAATTCAACGACAAACGAGTGACGCCGCGACACTCACCGATGTTGAATCGCCAGTGGTTTGGAAAGAAAATCTAGATCTAATAGGAATCTCTTGCAGCGTAAACCCATTCGCAACACTCCGAGAAGGCGCTCACCGCCAAGTAGGTTGAAATTGAGCCATAAATGTTATGTTGAACCTATTCACTTTCATGGATAATAGATCTATTCACTGGATCAGTGAATAGGTCTATTATCTGTCACTAGGTGTATAACGTTCTTACAACAGAATGACTTCGAGCCGATTCTCAACTTCAAGCTGAGAATGGTCTCAGCTCGAAGTTGAGAATCGACTCTAGACCGAGTGCATCTTATAGACTCAGACATGGGGATTCTGAATCTGCAAAAATTAGGTACAAACTCGCACGCAAACACGAGGAATCTGGTAAATCTGGAATCTGGATGGTTTCTTTATGGCGGCTCCATAAAGAATTCGAAATTAAACCGAATTTTCTATGCCAGATTCCTTGCGAGTTTGCAGCTAATTTTTGCAGATTCAGAATCCCCATTTCCGATTCTTTAAGATCTCAAAGATGAGTCTCGAATCGAGCTGAGACCATCTGGTTGACAGATTTAATCTTTTTGTCTCCCATATTAGTTTGTTTTAGAAGTGTTGTTACCTCCATCACCAGCAGAACCTCCACAAACAGTTTCATTAGGTAAGTGTCACATTCTATTATTGTTATTTGAAAGCCAATGACAGTGTCACAATGGCGACAAAATTCTAGATCCCGACGATGAAATGTTTTGGCGATCATCATGGCAAGACAAGAATGCCGGTAAACAAGAAGTCTCTGGGCTGTTAGCGTGAGTGTTTTGATCTTGAGAAATTGATATTAAGATAAAATGTAAAAATGTGCTTAGATATACCGTATTTCTTCGAATAGAAGACCGGGTAAAGAGTATGCTCGCGTACTCCTGCGTAGCAGCCCTTTTTAAAATTTCTTTTCTGCATAAAAGCTTTCAATCAAGTGCTATAGAGCTGGAAAATGGCTCAAAAATCTGTTAGCTCATGTGGTATTTTTGAGCCATTTTCCAGCCCTATAGCACTTCATTGAAAGCTTTTATGCAGAAAAGAAATTTTAAAAAGGGCTGCTACGCAGGAGTACGCGATGATACTCTTTACCCGGTCTTCTATTCGAAGAAATAGTCGATAAAATCGATAGTCGATAGTCGTCGTAGGTAGTCGATAAAAATAAAGACATTTCCTGTCTGGGTTTTTTGAAATTTTCATATTTTCCAACACAAGACTAAATAAGAATCAAACTAAAGACAAAAACAAAACAGAAAACAAATGGTTTCAAGAATTCGGTGTCAAGAAGACGAATTCAGATACACAGCCGAAGACAGAAGCCCCATACAACAAGAAGAGATTCCACCGCCACCCAAATGTGTCTATCATCCGGATTGTGATGGGAATTGTCAGTGAAAATGTTTTTCAATGTTTGAATATATTGAAATGAAAGAGAAAAAAACTACACATTAAGTTTTTTTGGCTTTTTTCCTTCTGTTTGAATTTTTCTTCTGTTTAGATTTCTCTTCAAAACAATCTTTATACAACTAAAGCATAGACTGAAATACTTTTTGAAATTCAAAGTTTGTTCAACGGGATTTCTTTGCCCACTCCACCGCGAATGAGCACCGTTTTCTCGTGGGTGAAATTGTCAAACGAGTATTTTCCGTTGATCCTTCCCACTCCCGAATTGCCCACTCCACCAAAAGGCACATTTGAGACTAGAATTGGAGAATTTCTTGGTGAAGGCTAGACCTGCTTAACGATCTGCTTAACGATCTGCTTAACGATCTGCTCAACGACCTGCTTAACTGTCAAAAGCTTAGCCTTAGGAATCTCTTTGTTCAAAGCTTATTTCCTTACCGAATGCATGAGTCTGCAAGTCGTTCACACAGACACCGCCCGACCACGTTTCAGTGATGAATCTAGGAGTTTCGGTTGATATTTGAAAGTACTAGAGCTGAAGTACTGTTGGACAAGTAAACAAGTTGCACTTGCCGGTTGAAGATCTTGAATTATCAAGAATGAAACTTTAAAATGCCCAGCCCTAGGCCTGCTTAACGAGTTCGGGCAAGATTTTCAGACAGTCTGCCTCGCTCTTCGATTTTTTTACTGCCTCAAAGCTCCTTCAAGCATGAAACCGAGTTCCCCCGCAAGCCCTTATTTTAGGCTTCATTTTGATACTAAACATGGCTAGTTTCTGTTTTGCCATTCTTTAGCTTTCGATCAATCTTTTGCCGGACTCGATAAGCTTAATGAGTCCAGAAAATTTTTTGTCTAAAATGATCGAAATCTAAAGAATGGCAAAACAGAACCTAGCCATGTTTAGTATCAAAATGAAGCCTAAAATAATGGCTTGCGGGGGAACTCGGTTTCATGCTTGAAGGAGCTTTGGGCAGTAAAAAAATCGAAGAGCTAGGCAGGCTGTCTAAAAATTTTGTCCGGACTCGTTAAGCAGGTGTAGCCCAATCTTTGTCTCACTACATTATGCCATATCCAAAGTTGTTTTAAAAGCAACTTTTGGGTTAATTACAAGCCAGGCACATCCCTGCCTAATAGTAAGCTATAAACCTGACTTTTATTTAGGCTGGCTTTGCTAGGACTGACTTCAGACCTAGTCTGATCCGTCTTACAATACTACAGTATTCAGACTCCGATTGGAATACTCCTGAGTCCATAGTGTACTTGCACTTCAAAGATATTTAGCCTTTATTCACCAAATTCTTTATACTTGATATTGTTTGATATTGCAAAATATTGTAGCTACAGTTTTTTTTCTATTTGATCGTTAACTTTTTTTTTTTGTCAACTTTTGTCAATTTGTTGTTCTATTAACAAGAATTTTTTACCTTCTCGTCGCCTCGGGGCATTTCGAGAAAATGTATGCAGCAAGTGGCTTTTCTCTTTCCTAAAAGCCTTTAATATTCTCTCTGATCTCTTCATATTAAGTCTAAGGTTGAAACCTGAATGAAATGAAGCGCCTGATCAATTCCATCAACAGTGATGATTGGGAGGATTGGGCCGAAGATCTAAGCAAGATAGATTGAAGATAGTAAATCTGTAACTGTAGCTGCAAAGCCGAAAGCAAGCCATTTCTCTAGATCAATCTACAAATAATACCAAAGAAACGATTTCATTAAAAGTGAATACCTCATCTTTCATCAGTTCATCATCGGCTTCAATCTCGTAAACACTTGGAGGCAAAAATTTCCCAATCCGATCCTCTTCTCCATCAGCTTTCCATGCCAATTTCCCATTGGTCTTTGAAGCCAAAGCTTTTAAACGGCTAAAATTTAAAGTCTTTAGCAATTAACAGTCATAATTAACAGTTACAATTAACAGTTACAATTAACAGAAAAGCAATTACTAACATCCTATGAGCTATTCCTGTTAGACTTTTGATATAAAAGCTGTTTAACTAACAGCTTTTATATCAAAAGTTGTTTCCTAGCCACATTCTATGATCAAAATTTACATCTAAAGCAACTAAAAGACTATGGGAAATAGTTGGAATATATGATAGTTTGATCTAGTTTTGATTTCATTTCTATTCACTCACTCAAAATGTCTCTCATTGATGATTCGAGCGAAAGCGGCGTTGTCTCTCAGCTCTCCCTGTTTCTCGAAAGCTTCGCGAATCGCCGAGATCAGCTTCGGTTTGGTGTTTGATGTGGTTAACACCTAATACCGGATTCTCTCTAATAGTAGTGTACCCTAAGCTTCGCCTAAATTCCTCAAAATCTCGAGAACCGCTTATCAGAACCTATCGATGTGGGATCGGAAAATGTAGCTGACGATGAGATCTTGTGGGGGATTTGAGTGTTGAGCTTCTGCAAAAGCTTGGAAACCTTAAAATAGTCATCAACTCGGCTACAAATCTACCGTAACAAATCCAACAAAGCTTAAAGAAGCTGGTGACTAAAGGAGAAGCTGATCTCAAAGAAGCTAGTCCCTAATACTAGCCCATAAGCTTGCCTAAATTGCTCGAAATCTCGAGAACCACTTATCAGAACCTATCGATGTGGGGTCGTAAAATGTAGCTGACGATGAGACCTTGAAGATGATTAGAGTGTTGAGCTTCTGCAAAAGCTTGGAAACCGTAAAATAGTGATCAACTCGGCTACAAATCTACCGTAACAAATTCAACAAAGCTTAAAGAAGCTGGTGACTAAAGGAGAAGATGATCTCAAAGAAGCTAGTCCCTAATACTAGCCCATAAGCTGACGATCAGATCTATTGGGGGATTTGAGTGTTAAGCTTCTGCAAAAGCTTGGAAACCATAAAATAGTGATCAACTCGGCTCGCTGGAGTGCACTACTATTAGAGAGAATACGGTATGTTTAAAATTTACTGTAATCACCCTACACTAAAACTTTTTTCAACTGCTTTGAAGTTCTTGAAGTGAAAGTCTTCAGTCTTCAACTTTTCAATATCTTGTATTGTAGTGAGATTATAGTTTTGTAAATATAATTTTTAAAAAAAGCACTTACATAGTCAGGATTTATGCAAATCTGGCCACAATTCATCATTTTCGCTCCAACGATTTTCTCGGCTGCCAACTCGACATCGGCATCGTCAAGAATGACTGTTGGGCTAAACATTTTCATTGATGATTCAAGCGAAAGCGATTTCATTGATGATTTCTCTTCACCTTTGGATTTTTTGATTCAACTATCCAAACGAAAGTGTAATTTTGAAAGTAAAAAAAATAGCATAATAGCAATTCAGCATAATATTAAAGTTTAGCCTTAGCTTTAGCAGGATTAGCTGCTGATTACGGGGATTGGGCCGAAGATCTAAGCAAGATTGAAGATAGTAAATCTGTAGCAGCATAAGCTTTAGCAGGATTAGCTTCTGAACCAAACGGGGGTACTTACCTCGAGCCCATTTCCCTACTTAGCAAAATGATAGCAAAATGATACGATCTCTTAGCTCTGTTTCAACAGATTTAAGAAAAAAAGAACATAATAAACATAATAATAAAGAATAATTTTTTACAGTTTTAAAATTTAAATCTAAATTAAAATGAAAATTGATCAACTAACTTTTTCCCGCCAAGCTCCAGGGTGACCGGGGTCAAATGCTTTGCCGCAGCCGACATGATCACCTAGAAAATTTGGCATAATATTAGATAATTCTTTTTCTACATTAATAATCCAATCTAGAATTCTAAAATTTGAACCTTTGCCACCGCTGGGTTTCCAGTGTAAACGATGTGATCGAAGCGCTCACTCAACAAATCAGTCGTCTCTTGCACGGCGCCGTTCACCACCGCGAACAGCTCCTAGATTTTAGATTTTAGTTCATATCTAAGCTTTGGATAATTCTAAAATATCTCTTTTTTTCAATTTCATACAATTCTACCTCATTAAAACGTTTCTTTACTACTCGCTCGAAAGCTTCGGCTGTGTGCTGCGCCAACTCGGAGGGCTTCAGAATTACGGTGTTTCCTGGAAAATGGCTATTATCGTAATATTAAAATTATCTTTATCTTTATCTTTATCTTTATCTTTATCTTTAGCTCTTTCAATTTTATGTTATCGAAGATATAAGAGAAAGCCTGTTAGAGGCTCTATTCTTTATCATAAAGAAGAGATGGTTGGCCAGGTTAGGTCCAAAAAGTACAAAATATTACCTGAATCAGTCAGCTAGATCTAGACTTGCCCTGGCTCTGAACTAAACAAGCTAAAGCCTCTAGATTTGACTTTTGGCCTGGTTCTGATCAAGTCTAAGCTAACCTGACTATAACTAAAAATAAGCCTAAAGCTGGACGCTGGTCCTTTTATGCGTTGGGGCTGAGAATACCAAAAAATAGTCGGCGCCAGGATTCGAACCCACGAACCTCTCGCTTCCCGGGCGAACTCTACAAATGAGCTACGCCGACATGTATCCCACTGTCACCAGGGTAGGGCTTTATGCCTTATTCCAATCTGACTTGACCAAGTCTGTACTGGCCCGGCTTACAGGCTCTAGAAACCTAGAACATCCTTGCCTATCCAACTTGAGCGATTTATCCAGCTTTACCACTACAGTGTCATTGTCAAAACGGTTTTATGTTGTAAATAAGTTCAGTGAATGCTTTCTATATAAATACTAAGCTTTTTACTGTTAACTAAGCTAACCCACCGGCAGCCAACGCTTGAACAAGGGGAACCGAAGTGATAAGAGGGAAATTCCACGGAGAAATGATCAACACGACTCCAACTGGCTCTCTCACAATGTACAGTTGGTCACTGTTTGGATCAAGTAGGCCACCAGAGGGCAACTGAAAATTGAAGTTCAATTAGCTGGAGGACTAGAGCTGGAGGAGTAGAGTTCGAGTTTTAAACCTTCGTCGGAGCACTCCATTCCTCGAGCTTTTGCAGACATTCATCGATGGCTCGAGCTGTCATTCCCACCTCCATATGGCCATCCTAAAGTTAGGGATTTATGTAAAAATATAATAATCCTTTTAAATCTCTGTAAAGCCAAACCCTATGTAAATCTTGAAAAATCGCATTCGCCAGCTCTTCTCCATCCTCTTCAATCATTGCCTTTAGCTGGTTGAGAGCATGCTGAAAATGTTCCGGAATAGCAAACTAGCTGAGTTCTGTATCTTAGAGATCAAGGGTTCAATCTCAGCTAAATTATTGGTGCTTTTCTTTCCAATAAATATATATTACTAGACAAAAAAACCTTTCTTTTCTCGAGCGATCGCGTGGCACCCGATTTAAAATAGGTACGTTGCTTGTCGACCAACTGAAATTCATTAATATTCCGTTATTCATTTTAGTTATTATTTTACATTTCAAATTTGTAATCTTTTGATTAGTTTCCCGCTGCGTTGAGTGGCTTTTAGAGAAAGGAATTTTTTAAAAGAGAGATGCACTTACACTCTTATAAGAAGGCATTGTCGTTGAGCAAAAATCGAGACTTGAATTTACCCTGAACTCGAAAAAAATTGATAGAAAAGATAGAAGTTGATAGAGAAGATAGAAATTGATAGAAAAGATAGAAGCTGATAGAAAATATAGAAATTGATAGAGAAGATAGAAGCTGATAGAAAATATAGAAATTGATAGAAATTGAACAAAAAACTAAAGTTTCAAAGATTAAAGAATGAAAATTTCTTTAGGAAAAATATGGAAAAATGAGAAATTTTTGTGTCGTGTAGAATGTGATAAGAGAAAATTGAACAAAACAAACTACAATCAAAAAACAAAAAAATGATTGATTTTGTTAGAGAAAAGGATTTTAGTGGGAGAAAATTTGAAAAATTAGGATATTTATTGGAGAAAAGTTGAGAGTAAACATTGGAGAGACGAATTGTCAGCAAATCTTTTCTGACAAAAGAACAAAATGCAGAAACGTTTATCAAAAATCGGATCTTTTTTGAGTGAAAACATAACACAAAATCTCGTCGCTTACTCTTCAGTGAAGAAGTTTTTGTGTGTTGTGTTCGTAGCCTTGTAGTGGGAATAGATTTTCGAAGGAAAAAGAAACAGAACAAACTTTGGCACTCACTTGAAACTTGAACTGAACACTTGAACACTTGAAACCCATTAGAAAGAGTGTATTCAGCTGTTTTAAGCACAAAATTCACTAAGAAACTGTCCAGCCTAAATTAAAGCTAAAAACGGGCTTGCTCCAGGTCAGAGTTTTGGGTTTTCCATTAACCAGTTAGATAAAGCCAAAGCTGATCTTTAGGCAAGCTTGAAATTCCCTGATTTCTATAGTTTCTTTCTATAGAATCTCTATAGAATAGAATTTCTGTAGTTATGTATAAAATAGTTTCTGTGGCATAGTTTTTTCTAATTCTTGCTCCAATTAAGAAATTTTTTCTTAATTGAATTTCTAATTCTTGCTTCAATCAGCTTTGGCTTGATTTGATTGATTAACCGAAAACCCAAAAATTTGACCTAAAGCAGCCCCGTTTTTAGTTTTAATTTAGGCTGGTTTCCGTTTTTAGTAACTGCAGACTCTAGTAACTGTGCAGACTCTAGTAACTGTGCAGACTCTAGTAACTGTGCAGATTCTAGTAACTGTGCAGATTCTAGTAACTGGACATTCTAAACTCTTACAATATAAAGATAAAGCTTTTCTTCAATAGTTCTTTAAAGATTAAAAACAAAAGTTTTCTTAAATTGAAAATAAAGCTTGAAATGAAAAATTCGCTCCAAGAAAATATAAACCAAGAAATCACAAAATATAAACTTCACTACTAGAAAGATATGCCGGATTTTAAAGGATTCAAAGAAATTGAAAGAAGAAAAGAATTTTACCACCATCTCCCTTCAATTAGACTGATAAGTGAAGAATCGATTCATTTTGGGGTTTGTGTGAGAAAAGAAAATCTAAGACGTAGAAAATGTTGAAATCTCTATTGGTCAGCTTTTTCATTGTTTTTGTAGCCTCCGAATGCCCGAATGGAGCCGATTACAAGAGTGATCTTGGCTATTGCATTTTCCCGTATAATACAGGTTCGTTTGGCTAAGAATGTCGAATTAATAGTGATAGTTGTACTTAAAAAAAGTGAAACACATACTTTCTTCAATTTCTAACAATTGAGTGCACGAGAAAGGGTGTGCTCAAAGTTCAGCCACAAGTATTGATTAATACAGGTTGATTGGATTAATACAGGAAAGTAAAACTCAATAACCTCTGTGGTTTTACGAAAGTCGGTAATCGAAAAAACTGGATCCGTTTGAGATTCAGTTTCGTTTGTTTGAGACGTTTGAGACGTTTGAGACTCATTTGTGTTAGCGTGGATTGTTTAAGAATTGTTTAAGGATTGTTTAAGGATTGTTTAAGGATTGTTTAAGAATTGTTTAAGAATTGTTTAAGGATTGTTTAAGGATTGTTTAAGGATTGTTTAAGGATTGTTTAAGAATTGTTTAAGAATTGTTTAAGGATTGTTTAAGGATTGTTTAAGGATTGTTTAAGAATTGTTTAAGAATTGTTTAAGGATTGTTTAAGGATTGTTTAAGGATTGTTTAAGAATTGTTTAAGGATTGTTTAAGGATTGTTTAAACTCAAGTAACTCAAGCAAAAACCAAATTCAAACACTTTTAGTGAACCCAAATTTAATAACATAGCATATTTGTGCATAATAACCAACACTTGTTTCTAGAGATCGACTATGCATCAGCGGTGAAGGCGTGTCAACGAGTGAACGGGAATCTCATCTCTTTGCACAATCTCTTTCAGAATATTCTTCTTTCGGCTTACATAGATGAGTGTGAGTATATAATAAATACGAGGAGATTCAAGGCTCAACCGAATCCCAATCTTCCCTTTTTCTTTCACTGATAATGCTGATTCGTAGACAAAATTTTAGAACAATCGCTCAAGAAATATTCGATTAAAACAAAGGTGGAATTAGAATGGAAATTGCCCATTTCAAAGTAAAGCTTTCAAAGCAAAGCAAAGCTCTGTCTAAACAAAGCTCTGTCTAAACAAAGCTCGATCTAAGCAAAGCTCAGTCTAAACAAAGCTCGATCTAAACAAAGCTCGATCTAAACAAAGCTTACACCTTTATTTAGACCTTTCTACGCAATCTACATGGTTGGGCGTTCAATCGGATCAATTCCAGGTATCATTTTGTTTTTACACTCACAATCAGTGCGAAAACAGGCAGTCATTTCCACATCTTGAATTGAATTGATTTTCTTTGATCGAATTCTTTAGCTTTAAAATACACAAAGAATTGCGATGTGGTGGCGAACGATTGGATCAGTAGTCACGCTGATTACCCTAGCAATCCTAGCAAATATTTGGCTTAGTTAGTACAGGGTGGCGCAAGATTCTTTTGAGACAAGACACCTTTTTTTGGAAAAGTTACTGGCAAACGCCTGATCGATTACCAAAATGAACAAGTGTTATATAGAAAAATAAAGCCCTTTTCCTTGGCATCATTTATCTAAAAAGAATTTCCCGATTCAAATTCTACAACTCATTTTACAAACTCTTGAATGAGCTTAAGCTCAAGCTGAAGAAGTTCGGGAAGTTCTTTGGAGATAAATGATGTCAAGATGAATGGTATGATGGATTATTTTTCTATATAGCACTTGGAACTTTAATAATAAGTCAAGCATTTGCTAGAAAGTTTTCCAAAAAAAGTAGCTCAATAGGAACTATAAAGGAACTATAAAGGAACTATAAAGGAACTCTAAAGGAACTATAAAGGAACTATAAAGGAACTATAAAGGAGCTTTAAAGGAGCTTTAAAGGAACTATAAAGGAGCTTTGAAGGAGCTTTAAAGAAACTCTAAAGGAACTATAAAGGAACTATAAAGGAACTATAAAGGAAGTGTTTCCATAATTCACGGTATTATTCAGGTATGGTCTTGGAACGATGCCTCACAATGGGATTATGAGAAATGGGGAAAACAGGAGCCCATTGATGGGAATCATTGTGCAATGCTTTCTTTGAAAGGTGAAAGATGTCAAATCTTTGAAAGATGTCAAATTTCAATAAGATACAATAATGCAGAAGTAATTGACATCAATTTCAGATCAAAATTGGCACAGCATGGATTGCGCGGAGGATCGGGCGGCGTTTCTCTGTGCGATTCCCGCGACTCCGACCACACAAAATACGATCACATCGACAAGTGATTATCTTTGAAGATTATTTTAAGCAAAGAATATCTATAAATGTTTAAGATCGGCTCTAGTAGCCAAAAAATTTGACAGAATAAGTTTTCCAGCCGTTTCACCAAAGCAATGCCCATCGAGTTGGACTTATTTTGAAAAAACGAACGCTTGTTATTATGTAAGTGGATAAAGATCAAAGTATAAAAGATCTATGCCGGGTTACGGTAACTGGGATATGCTTTAGAATGATTTAGAATGATTTAGAATGATTTAGAATGATTTAGAATGATTTAGAATGCTTTAGAATGCTTTACAATGCTTTAGAATGCTTTAGAATGCTTTACACAAGTCATCAAGTTCGTAAATGTTTTTAGATTGGAGCAAATATGACATGGACAGACGGGGAATCGTATTGCCGAACTCAGAAATCTCACTTGGCGTCAGTGCACAGCGAAGAAGAGAATCTTTTTATTTATTGTAATGAAATTGATTTGATTCTTTGATCGAATTCTTTAGCTTTAAAATACACAAAGAATTGCGATGTGGTGGCGAACGATTGGATCAGTATCACGCTGCTTGGATCGTATCGGTTTCTCTATCTATCTAATAATAAGTTCAACCATTTTCAGGGATTATCACGATCAAACGTGGCTTTGGAGTGATGGAACGGCGTTTGATTATACGCCGGATCTGTGCAATGACGAGTTTGGACGACATTTTATGGTAAGGAGTTGATTAGGGAGTTCTTTTTAAGGTTAAACACCTCCACAAAAGCTTTGTTCCTTAGCTTGCTGCTTGCTTGGGCTTAGGCCTAGCTGGCTTCTTGCGTGGCTTGAGTCCTAGGCTTCGGTTGGGACAACAGACAACAAAAGCTTTGTTCCTTAACCCGGGGTGACTTCTGCTTGCTTGGGCCTAGCTGGCTTCTGGCCTGGCTTGAGTCCTAGGCTTCGGTTGGGACAACAGACAACAAAAGCTTTGTTCCCTAGCCTGGGGTGGCTTCAGCTTGCTTGGGTCTGGCTCGAGTTCTAGACTCGAATTGGGCCATCACTTCTCACAATCAGTTCTCAATATCCCATTTCGTCTCCAAATCATTTAATATCCAATTTCCGATTGACAACACGAAATGTTCAATGTGCGCGAATGGAACGTGGTTCTCTCCATTGATGGACTACGACAATAGCATTTATCCGTTCTTTGCCTGTAAATTACAGCTCTAAAAAAAGTGTTACAAAGAAAATAAATGTATTAGTTTATTCTTAAAAACATTACAAAGCAAATTGGGAACGTTTTAAAAGGTTTGGGTTTTTTAAACACATGAGCTATTGTAGGTTATTAGGTTGTTAAGTTGGAAATTGTTGGAAATAAGCTAAGTGGTCTATTTTTTTGGTCTATTATCTAATCTCAAAATATAAATAACTCGGGAATTGATCGCTGATAAGTGAATAGAGGGAATTGTTATCAGTTTGCACAAAATGACTCGTTTGCTGTTACCGACTTTGTTAATATTTTTTTCCTGTTTTCATTCTGTCGAGGAAAACAATTAACATGGCTGCATGGTCATCTTCGTTATGTGATGCTTTAGGAGTTTCTTTAAAGACAGTATCAAAGGAAAACAATTAACATTGCTGCATGGCCATCTTCGTTATGTGATGCTTTAGGAGTTTCTTTAAAAACACAGTATCAACCTATCAACACAGCTAATTTACGTTTTGTATGGGGATGAAAAACCTTTTCATCAAAAAAAAAACAAAAATTAACATTAACAAATTTATTCTCTAGATTGCTTTCAAGAATTTGATTTCTCGAAAATATTCTTCTTCTCGAAAATATCTCTGCACAAGCGACGTTTTGGAAAGTTGTCGATGATGGCCAGGTAAGCAGGATCGAGCCCAAACTTTCTGGAGTGATTCTTTCAATGAATCAATGCTTGTTTATGCTTTTGAGTAGGCTTTTGCTTCGAGAACACTCCAGACTGAGTAATCCATCGGATTTAAACCGGGGCTTGATGGTGGCTACTGCTTAAAGCTGAGGAAATCCGAGAAGTTTCGTTCACACCAGTCTTGGACAATTCGGGCTTCTTGGGCAGGTGCCCCAATCCGCTGAAAGCATCAAATTTTGTTTCGGAAGTGGTTTTGTGCCCAAGGCAGCACTTCCTGCTTCAAAATTTCCAGATAAATCAGAGCAAAGCGCGGCAGCAAACCGCTTTGTTGGATGCCTTAAATGAAGATCCTCGAAAGACTTTACATAAACTGGCAGAGAAGCTTCGAGTGTCTCATATGGGGACCAATCATCTCCATCCCATTGGCTTTACTTCAGAATTTGGCTTGGATTTCTCATACATTGACTGACGCACAGAGATTGAGCCGGATTTCTATCAGTGCAGCTCCAGATATAAGCCATATCTCGAGATATCTTTTTGCCACGTATTGTGACAAGGAATAAAAATGGGTACTTACTGTGAACTTTTGGGGGAAACGTCAATGAGTGGGAGTCAGAGCAACACCCGAATTGCACCAGAAGTTTATGCTCTAGGTTTTCTGGGATATAGAAGTGATCTGGAGTTTCTGGATAGTAAGACAACACTTAACTCTACTAAATACGCTCAGCAGCTCGATGAACATATTCACAGCTTTGGCCACTGATAGGCCTCACAATTCAAAAATCATCCTTCTACATGACAACGCGCGCTCTCATATTTCTTCAATGACTCGAGAAAAGCTGAAGATCCTTGGCTGGGAAGTTTTGGTCCATTCTCCTTATAGTCCAAACCTTAACCTTGTCCTTGTTCCATCAGATTATTATTTATTCCGGTCAATGAGCAACGCTCTCGTTGGACAGGATTTTGATCCCGAAGATTGGGTCAAAAAGTTGTTGATGGGGTTTTATTGTCAAAGTGTAATTTGTTGTCAAAGATCCGAATCTTTTTACGCCCAGAAGTCTAAGACTTTTTACGAGAAGAGGATTCGGGAACTGCGAGAAAAATGGGAAAAGATTATCAAAAACAATGGACAATATTTGAATTCACTTAAGCTCTTGTTGTTGATTAAAATTTATTTTAAAAGTGTATCATATTCAACTTAACAACTCCAAAATGATTTAAGTGACACAATTGTTTGGCGGGATGTGAAGATGAGAATTGGTCCCAGGGTTGGGGCATGGCTCGGTCGCTGATCGCTCATTACCTTTACGGATTCCAAAAGGGAAGCGCCTTATATACTGGGGCAGTTTGCCAGATGGCAAGCGATTACGCACAACGAACACCGCGTGATTTTTCTTTTTTTTTTGTAGATGATGGGAAGATATTTGGCTGCGAATTTGTACTCAGGGGTTTTCGGGGTCGGTGAATCGATTGACATTGTTTATTTTACAGTATATCAACTGTAAAAGGCTATCAACTAAAGGCTAATTTGTTGTCAAAGAGCCGAATCTTTTAAAGTTCAAAGAACTGACTTTGATATTCTCAAAGCAATCCATTCATGAGTTCTTCTCAAAGAAGAAACTCTTCTCATCCTTCACATTTCCCCTCTCAAATTACTCATCCTCGATCCCAAAGCATTTTGCAAAGTTCACCCGATTTTGGGACACATTTTTCTCTTTTTTACTAAAGCTTTTTATATTTGCACTTTGCAGGATACGTTTTTAAGAAAGACAAGAAAAAAAAGCCTTTCTTTCTTTCACAGACACAGCTTTTTCTGTCGAAGATCCTTTATTTCTCAGTATTGATTTTTTTTGCTTTAAAAATTGTTTCCAAATATTTGTAGTTATTGTAAACGAAAATTGTTTCCAACTGTTTCGTTTGATCGAATGGATTGATTGATGGAAATTGATTGATGGAAATTGATTGATGGATTGATCGAATGGAAATTGATTAGATTACGATAGTTTTCTTTTAGAAGAGATATCTTTTTAAGAAAATACAGTACTGGACAATGAAATATCATATTTGAAAAAGAGATCGTCACTTTCGCGCGTTTGTAACTCCCTTGTCTTTGCGTTTAAACTGTTAGTGTTATAGATTTTCCGAAAGCCCTTTTCAAGGGCTACACAATGGTAATATTAATATTTAAAAATACGGTAAAGACAAGGGAGTTACAGACGCGCGAAAGTGACGATCTTTTTTTGACGATCTTTTTTCAAATATGATATTTCATTGTCCAGTAGTGTACATTAATAAGCTTGAGAGTACGTTACGTACGTTTTGTGTACGAAAAAGACTACAAAAGAGTACGTTTTGCGATCAAGATTTGATCGGTGAGAAATTTCAGATCTTGAGAAAACTTGGATAAAACTTTAATTAGTTCTATTTTGACTTGAATACCCGATGTAAGAGGTTAGTGTAAGAAATATACACTACTGGACAATGAAATATCATATTTGAAAAAAGATCGTCACTTTCGGGCGTCTGTAACTCCCTTGTCTTTGCGTTTAAACTATTAGTGTTATATATTTTCGAAGATCCTTTTCAAAACCGTTTTATTCTTTTTTTCTAAGTGATTAGATTAAAAAAAAAAGTTCTTTTTATTTAACGATCAGCTGTTTTCATTTCGGATAGATGACCGGTGAAAAATAATGAAAAAAAAATGAAAAAAAAAATCATTGAGGGTATTGTAACAGTCTGTGGAAAGGAGGGCAAAGAAAAGAGGAGTTGATAAGGCGTTTCGATGACCGGTAGAACGGAGGCTGGGACTGGAAAAGGGAGAATCTATCTACAGCGATTTCCTTTCATTTAAAACTCTAAAACATTTATAATACCGTACTTTTTAGGTTTTTTAAATATTCGAACATTTTATTGCGATTATTCTTGAAGTGAAAGGTGAGTGGAATTGCTAGGTTAGCCCAACTCGGTTTTGAGTCTTTATTTTCAATTCTCAATTAGTTGACCAGTTACCAGTAAGCGCCAGTTTTTCCAAACCGTTTTCTAAGCTACCGTAATCTTGTCTCAAGTTTTACTCTATTTACTTTTTAACTTTCAATATCTTTAGCTCTTATAGAATTAATATAAAAAGTAACAGGATTACCAGTAGTTTTCGAAAGTTTTTCCGTCTGACACAAATCGAGAATAAAGCCTCTTTTCGAAGAGAAAGCACTTGGAATGATCTAAAATTGAAAAACAAAATGAAATTATCGGGGGTGGGACAAATGCGACCTTTTTTTTACGCACCTGGACATTTGCGCACCTTTTTTTTTGCTGGAAAAGGCCTTAGGAAAAGTCGTAGAGCTTCAAAAACGTTTTCATAGAAGGGAATCGTATGCGTAGATTCAGAATTTCGACAAATCAGACCTCGCTGACACGTCAAATTTGGACTAAAAGGCAAAAACTACGCAACTTAACGCTTTTCCGCAGTTTTTGCCTTTTAGCCCAAATTTGACGTGTCAGCGAGGTCTGATTTGTCGAAATTCGGAATCTACGCATACGATTCCCTTCCATGAAAACGTTTTTGAAGCTCTACGACTTTTCCTAAGGCCTTTTCCAGCAAAAAAAAGGTGCGCAAATGTCCAGGTGCGCAAAAAAAAGGTCGCATTTGTCCCACCCCCGGATTATCAGTAGTTTTCGAAAGTTAAACAAGTTAAACAAGTTTTAAAAAACCTTTTGTCAAGAGGAAAGCGTAGGTTGAAATTTTACATCAATTTGAAGAGTACTGAAGAGTACTTTCACTTTGCAATGATTACACAAAGTAATGCATTTTTCAATTTAGCAACTTCTAAATAAAATGCAAACTTTATACCGTAAATACTCTAATAAAGCAACAATTTCTCGTACAGTCGCGTAGTCTAACTTCTTTTTATAGAATCATTTTTTCTCAGCTCCTGGATTTTTCCCAACTACACTTTTGGTACCAAAAAAATACTAGATATCAAGGGCTATCATTTGACACCAAAACGCACACTATAGCTTAAAGCAGCGCGGAGAATGAGACGTTCAAAGTTAGACTACACGACTGTACAAGAACGGGACGTTCAAAGGTAGACTACGCGACTGTACGAGAACGGGACGGACGTTGAAAGTTAGACTACACGACTGTACAAGAACGGGACGTTCAAAGGTAGACTACGCGACTGTACGAGAACGGGACGGACGTTCAAAGTTAGACTACACGACTGTACGAGATAGACGCTCAAAGTTAGACTACACGACTGTACAAGAACGGAGCGTTCAAAGTTAGACTACGCGACCGTACGCCCCTCATTATCGGGGTTCCGTTCAGAGTATTTACGGTATTATAGTGCTCATGCGGTACTCAATCGATTTTTAAACACGAAACTTTCTTGGTATTTTTCCGAATGATTGGAATTTCCCAATCGCTCATCTCAGCAAATCTATTGACCCGACCACTTCCAAAATAATCCCCCCATTTTTTTCCTTAATCCAAATGTTGCATTTTGCTCCCGTAATTTCAACGAGACTTTTGCTTTTACGGAAAATTCGGAAAAGAGAAAAACAGTGATTTTTTTTATAATTTCCCGCACACAGACTGGCACGCGGCGTTGATAAAAACTGGGGGAAGAGGCGGGGGAAGAGTCGGGGGAAGAGGCGGGGGAAGAGTGGAGGCGAGGCGGGGAGGAAAACTGCTGACTTTGCCCATCTCAAACACAGTTTATTTAATTTTAATGATCTAAAGTTTTTTTTTGCGGTTGACTGGGTTTAAATTTCCGGAAGAATTTAGAGACTTTATAAGTTTATTAGCAAAAAAAAAAGTGTGATTGTAAATTGTGATTGTCAAAGTGAAAGATCAGAGCTTGTTTAGCGTCAAGGTTAGCAGAGAATTGGTACAAAAAAGCTACTTTAAACTATATAGGATTAATTGGATAATAGTTAAGCGCTCATTTGATTAGTGAACTTGTCCGCTGTGGTTGAAGACTTGTGAACACCGAAAAACTGGCTGGTACTCCAATTTGCCTGGTACAAATTTTTACTGACATTACGAGACTGCTGATCATTGTAAAAGCCACAATTAGAGATCCGCAAATCATTGAATCATTTTACAAACTCTTGAATGCGCTTAAGCTCAAGCTCAAGAAGTTCGGGAAGCTCTTTGTATTGGGTTGGGGAGAATGAGTCGGCGCCGAAAATGAAAAAAATGTGTAAAACTTCTATTCGACTTCGTCAAATAATATGCGTTTGATATGAGTAGAATGGTTAACTAATTCTCTACAAAATGACATTTAAAAGAAAATTCAAACAGCGCCTCCGCTCAAGAAAAAGCCATTTTTTCACAAAAACTACAAACTGTCATCTAGAAAAAACCATTGCTGGGATCTTCCTGCAAATTTGGCAACTTAAGTAATTGAATGTGCTCTATCTTTTTTATATAAACACCAAAGAAGGTTTATGTGAAAGAAACTGTTCAAATGATGAGTCGGACTCTTTGCCATTTTAACCAGCTGCGTTTGGAAGTTCATAAACTCCACGAAAGAAAAGCTTTGTGGAATCTCTCAAAAGTCATTTTGTAGAGAAATAGTGGATCCTTTTGATGAAACCAAACGTATGTTTAAAGAAGGCTTTATGTGTGCAAAAAGTCCCTTTAAAGTTTGGCGCCAGTAGTATTATAATGGGTCACGCTAGCGCACCCTTTCACCCTCTTCGTAAAAAACAAAAAAAGACGTCTTTTTCACCGAAAAATGACTAAATTTTGTAAGTTTAAGCATGATTTTACGTGTTTTTCAATTTTTGGGTGAGTTTAGAAAAAAATTTCTAGCGCACCAACCACCCATCCCAGGGTGTTTTCCATTTTTCGCGATTTTTCACGTTTTTCGACGCTCTAACAGCTCAAAAACCTTCAATTATCACGGATTTTTACGGACGAGTCATAAATTGCGCTACTCAAAAGTTAGTTCAAATAATCAAAGAATTTAAATAAAAAGCCCCTTATTAAATAATGGTCACCTTCCGAAAAGACCTCACTGCGCTAACCAACTTGGATCTAGAAGCATTAGTAAATCAACTAAAAATTCGAAACTTTCGAGGCGTTTTCATGCGCGATACTTTACCAGAAAAGATAAAAGAAATAGAAGTAAGAATATTCATACAAATTTATCATTAAATATCGAAATTTTCTTTAAGCACAAATGTCAAATCAATAAAATCAAACAATAAAAACCAAAGTTATCCTAAACGTTCTACCAAAACATTCAGATTATTCTTAATTAGGCACAAGTATTCATCAAAGTTTCTACTTGGTTTATGGGTAATACAATGCTTTTTAAAAAGTTCTTTTTGTTTGACGATTGCTGCATTTGCTCGTTCGAACGCATTCAGGAGATTCCACGATTTAATGTAGTCTTTTGCTGTCTGAATACGCAATTCTTTGCTTCCTTTCCAGCCTTTGTAGCCATCCAAATACTTGAGCACCGCGGCGGAATCAACAGAACCGTTAATCTAAAAAATGAATTAATTAGAAAAGTGATAATATAAAATCTTCCAATCATACCTGGAAATCAACGATGCTGAGTTTCCCTTTATCATCGACACCATAATTTTTTGAATGGAGATCCTTCACACACAAGACACGTCGAAGCAAATCGCGCTGAGCGTACAGTTCGTTGCTTATCTCCAATCCTTCGGTGTCTGCTCGACGAAAGCCAACAACTAAAACATAAATAATTATATGAAGCTAAAAATTTGGAAAACTTACCTTCTTTAGTTCCGATGTAAAGTCCCAAACCAGAGTAGTGTGTATTTGGTATGAAATGCACTTCCGGCCCCACTTGTATCAATTCGAACAGTTTGTAAATGAAAATTTCACGAAGATCTGCATGCTGCCAATTAGAAAGGCCTATGTGCTCTTTCACATAATATTTTCCAAGTAAGCTTCCATTTCGCAAAACATTGCAGATCAAGCCACCCTAAAGAGAATATTATAGAATTATAATTAATATTAAAACTTGCTGAATACCGCTTTCATCTGGTGACTTCTTTTCACATTTGATATCGAGTGTTGGTAGTTCAGCATCGTCAAGAAAAATCTTTGAGAAGTAATCATGGACCGCAAATTCAATATATCGATATTCCTGGTCCATATAACGCGAAAAATTTGCAGTGAATTGTCGGTATGGTTCAACGAAATTCGGGAACGTGACCAAAAACTTTGCTTCCACTAATGGTTTTAGCTGTTGTATTGCAAGATCCACATTCCGTTCGACGTCCTTAATTTGCTTTGTTGCCAATGCTTGCCGAGCTGCTTCAAAGAGTGTGAAAAATGCTGTCCAGTTGTTGGCCATAGAATGCTTCTAAAATCAAGCAAAAAATATAGTAAAATATTTCACATAATCTCAAATCTAAAATAAAATTTTAAAATAATTTTAAATATTCTAAAACTACTACATAACTTTAGAAAAAGTTCGCGGTGCTAGTCATTAGCTTATATTTAAATATTAGTTTATAAGTCAATTAATCAAATAAAAATATAAAAATTCAACTTACCACAACAAGTTCTTCAAAATCATTGATCGATTCGAGAGGATGAAGAGAGTCGGGTAGCTTATCGCCACGGTATTGGACTTGTTGAAATTTGGGTGGAATATTCGTCACACTCTCAATCTCCTTCACCAGGTCAACACGAGAAATCTATAAATAAAACAGAATTTAGATGAACCTAATGAAGAATTTAGATGAACCCAATGAAGTTCAAACCTGCGGTTCCAAAATAATATTCTCGAACAAGCGATCTTCTGCTTCACCAACTAGTCGGATCACAACAAAAACCATTCTGAAACCAAAGAATTAATGAAATAAGTAAATTGAATAAATAAAACAGTTTTAATACGAAGTCGTCGATGTGAGGATTTGGATGAAAATATGTTTATCCAATACCATCTCAATATAAGTACAAAAATAAGCTTCACTTTTCGGAAAACTTGGCTAGCTAAAATCCTTTTGAAAAACTGAGACATTACGCCAGACAATAATATACGGAGAAGTTGTTAACAAACTCAAAGTTAAGGAGAAAATAACAATGATAATCACGGATGGGAAATCACGAAATCAACGCAAACTACAGAAGAAAAGGAAGTCTCTTTCCTATTCACAAAAGTTAATGGAAGAATGCGATGTTGCCAGTTTCTCGCCTTCCTCTGCGTCTCTGCTCACAGACGCGTCACTCTCATCACCCTTCCACTCTAGCCCAACGCGTTTGCGTGTCGCGTCGCGTGCGCCTAGTTCAACTGGAGCAAATGTGTGATTGTGCTCGGTCAAAGTGAGGAAGAAAAAAGGAAGACTTTCTCGACTTTCTTTTCGAGCACGTCCTTGATGTACTTGCAAAGCCCTTCGAACTTCACCTAAACAGCGACTTTAACTTGCTGCAAGTAGAATACACAAATAAACTATACACTAATGGATAATTATCCCACCTTGTTCTCCTCAAACTTCTTTTTCTCTTCGTCCGACTCGGGCAGCTCAAGGCCTTCCTTGGTCACTGAGACAAGCTTCTTTCCATCGTACTCCTTGAGTTGTTGGACGCAATATTCGTCGAAGGGATCAGTCATGTAGAGAATTTCGAAGCCACGGGAACGGACACGCTCCACAAAAGCTGAGTTGGCAACGCTTTCCTTCGACTCGCCAGTGATGTAGAAAATCTGAGTCTGATTTTGCTAAAATTCAACAGTTAGATTTCAAAAATAGTCTTTTAACCTTCATCCTTGAGACATAGTCTTTGAGTGAAGTGGTTTCATCCGATGCGGATGTTGCATAACGAAGATATTCAGACAACTTCTTGCGATTGGTGGAGTCTTCATGGATTCCGAGCTTGATGTTCTTGCCAAAATGCTCGTAGAACTTCTTGAAATTGTCTTTGTCTTCGGCAATCTCATCGAAGAGCTCGACACATTTCTTGACAAGGTTCTTCCGGATGACCTTCAGAATCTTCGACTGTTGCAACATCTCACGTGAAATGTTAAGAGGCAGATCTTCGGAATCGACGACTCCTGAAGAAACTTCCTTATTGTAGTTCCACCAACTTAGTTTCGAAAGCTAAAATCAACCTACCTTTCACAAAGTTAAGATAATCAGGCATCAGCTCCTCACAGTTTTCCATGATGAAGACACGGCGCACGTAAAGCTTGATAGAGTTCTTCGATTTCTTGTTCTCGAAGAGATCAAATGGAGCACGTTGAGGCACGAAGAGAAGAGCGCGGAACTCAAGTTGACCCTCAACACTAAATTGATTTGTTAGTAGATAAAAGCAGTAAAGGAAAACCTGAAGTGTTTGACGGCTAAATGATCCTCCCAATCATTGCTCAAGCTCTTCTAGAATTCCCCGTACTCCTCGTTTGAGATGTCATCGGGGTTGCGAGTCCAGATCGGTTTCGTCTTGTTGAGCTCCTCGTCTTCGAAGTACTTTTCCTTGATCTTCTTCTTTTTCTTGTCCTTCTTGTCCGCATCCTCATCTTCGCCGACATCCTCCACCTTTCCTTCCTAAATCAATGAAGTTAACGAAGAAACCGATGTTGAGCCAACCTCTGTTGCCTCTTCGGGCTTTTCTTCCTCTTCTTCGTCCTCCACTTCTTTCTCACGTTCTTTCTCCACGAGCAACTTTGATTGGATAGCCGATGAACTGCGAGTGCTTCTTGATGATCTCTTTGATGCGGCGCTCCTCGAGATACTCGGCCTGATCCTCCTAAAAAGAAAAATTTATCAGCGCTAGATGCACAAAGAAATACCTTGATGTAGAGAACAATCTTGGTACCACGAGGCACTTCTGGGTCGTTGACGGCAGTGACGATGAAGCTACCTCCGGCCGATGACTCCCAAATGTGGCAATCGTCGTCGTTGTTCTTCGAGGTCACAACGACCTTGTCCGCGACGAGGAAAGCAGAGTAGAATCCGACTCCGAATTGGCCAATCATCGAAATGTCAGCTCCAGCCTAAATTAACAAAGTTAAAGCAACCCAAAGCCAATAAACTTTAAACGCTTACTATGCTTTAAAATCAACCTGAAGAGCCTCCATGAAAGATTTTGTTCCGGACTTGGCGATGGTTCCGAGGTTGTTCACAAGATCAGCCTTTGTCATTCCGATTCCAGTGTCAATGATGGTGAACGTCTTGTCGGCCTTGTTGGGGACAATCTTGATGAAGAGCTCCTTACCCGAGTCGAGCTCCGATGGTTCCGTCAGAGCTTGGTAACGGATTTTGTCAAGAGCATCCGAAGAGTTGGACACAAGTTCACGAAGGAAGATCTCCTTGTTACTAAAAAAGAAAAATTAGTGAACGAAAAAGCAAGCTAAATCAAACCTGTAGAAAGTGTTGATGATCAAAGACATCAACTGAGCGATTTCCGCTTGGAAAGCGAAAGTTTCGGCATCACCAGAATTACCAGCAGCAGATGAAGACATCTAAAAAAGTGAATATACATAAGCAATGAGCAATAAAGTGTTGAATGGGAAAAAGGCAAAAGCAATCAGGTTGAGGAAAACTCGCAAATGAAATTTTTTTTAACTTCGTCGTTTCTTGGTGCTTTTACGTACGACACCTAACGACAATCTCGTCAAAACTGCGCCATAAACTTTTAATAAATTAACTGAATATTTTGTTGCTGCCGAATACAACTATATAAGGAGCAAAAGGTTTAAAGCGATTTGGCCTTCGGCCTTTGCGCAATCTTCCTTTCGTTAGAGCTACACAACTTCCTTTTGGATCAAATTCCTCAATGTCTTTGTCACCTACCTAATCACCTGACTGGGTTAGGCTCGCGCTTCGCCTAACCCAGGCAGTTGCGACCGTTGCGGGCTGGCACGTGTGCTGCAAGCTCTCACGGGCGTCGCCTACGGTGCCGCTGTATGTGCGGAGCCGAAGCCTAGGTAAATAGCAGGCCCGCGACAAAGGGAGCCTCGCAGGAGTCAACGGCAGGGGAAACGGTCAAATGGGGGTAAACTGCAGTCTTGCCAAACTTATGTTTTTCGAAAATCAATTGTACTTCATCATTTTTCGTTGTTCTAAATAAATAAAATGAATCAAATACATTGTTTCAAATGTAAGCAACGTACAAATTCAATTGAAGTTACAAAAATCCTTACCAAAAATAATCGAAATATGATCAAAGCGAAATGTGAACACTGTAACACTACAAAGTTCAAGCTTATTCCAACCACTAATTTGAACTTGGGCTCAGGATTTGAAGACTTAAAAGATAAAAAAGACCAAGTACTTTTAGAAAAAACATTCTACTCGCCTGAAACAGGTTTTTGTGGAATAAATGAGCTCTCAAGACTAACTAAAAAGCCCCCAAAAGTTGTAAAAGAATTCCTAAATCAACAAGATGTTTACACACTTCATAAGCCAGCTCGCAAGAACTTCAAAACACAAAGAGTTTACATCAATGAAATAGATGAACAGTGGCAATCAGATCTCGTTGAAATGATTCCTTATTCAAAAGAAAATGATGGTTTCAAATATCTTTTAACTGTAATCGATTGTTTTAGTAAATATGCTTGGGTCGAAAAACTAAAAACTAAGAGTGGCAAAGAAACAGCTGATGCACTTGAGAACATCTTCTCTAAAGGTAGAAAGCCAAAAAAAAAGATGCAAACAGACAATGGAAAGGAGTACTACAACTCTCAGATGAATAAACTTTTTAAAAGTCTTGAAATTAATCATTTTTCAACTTATTCAGATAAGAAAGCATCAATTGTTGAAAGATTTAATAGGACTTTGAAAGAGAAAATGTGGAAAATTTTTACATTAAATGGGAATCATAAATGGATAGACACCCTTGATGATCTTGTAGAAGGTTACAACAACCATTATCATACTAGTATTAAAATGACTCCAAAAGAAGCATCTAATCCAGAAATGAGTTCTATTGTTTATACAAATTTATTTCCATCAAACGTAGAAAAAGAAAAAATAACTCCCAAATTCAAGGTAGGTGACTCTGTTAGAATCACAAAATATAAATCCGTTTTCGCTAAAGGCTATCTTCCGAATTGGACTACTGAGATGTTCAAAATTAGTAAAGTTAATCAAACTTCACCAATAACCTATGACTTAGTAGACCTTGGAGATGAAGAAATTGCAGGTAAGTTTTATGAAGAAGAACTGGCTATTTTCAATAACATCAAAGAAGAGTACCGAATCGAGAAAATAATCAAACGTAGGATAAGAAAGGGAATTAAAGAAATCTTTGTTAAATGGTACGGATATCCTGAAAAGTTCAATTCGTGGATTCCGGAATTGAATTTGAAGTCATAATTCCTTTCAAAAACCAACGAAGTCGGCTCCAACGGAGAACCAAAACTTCTTGCAATTAGATGCTTATCACTTTAATTCGATTATCTTTCACTTCAACAATATTCTCACTCAAAATTAAGCAATAGCATTTACTACTTTGAACAATATTTTTACTAAAACTTGCCTTTATGGTAACATCAGGTCTGCTTTGGATGATTCTGTCATTTTGCTTAGAAACATCGAAAACTAACAACGGATAATAATAATAATATACATCTTCTTCCATGAAAATATAATCTTTCACTGATTCGTAATAACTATTTCTGAATTCTTTAGCGAAATTGTATTGCTGAACTGCATTGAATTTATCAAAGTCAAACTTTAAACATTCATATGGATAACGCTCGGAGTTTAGTTCAACATAAATTTCTTCTAATCCACAATTGTCAAACTTGGCAGCATTTAAATAATTATTATCTCTAGCAGTTTGAAAAGAAATGACAAGGTATTTTATTTTATCATATTTTGTTCCAAGTTTCCAAGTAAATTCACGATTCCCATTTGGAATATTATAACTCTCAAATTGTCTTGAGATGAAAGGCATTTGGAGAAGTTTATTACTTTCAAAGGTGTTTAATAACTTATTTTGCATCTCAAGGCTAGGCACAATTTTTGGAATAATCCACTGTAATTTATTTATTGTCATCTTTGCGGTAAATTCTGCAGGATCAGTAGAAACAATTGAGTTTTTGTTTTCGGGTGATCTGTAAAGACTTAGAGTGTGTTTTCTTCCATAAATTATTCTGTTGTAACATTCTGCGAATCCGAAAACGTGTGTCAATGGGATGCAAAAAGTGAGACCCCCTTTTCTATTCTTGGTGTATTTGTTAATTTTATAAGTAATAATATCTTTCGTTTCTAAAATCCAACCAAAAGTATTTTGTTTGTTCATCGTCGAAGAATACGTTAAAAGTCCTTTCATCAAGCTAGCTCTTCCAGGATCTATAATATTTTCAACTTGCATCCCATCCATACTATAAGTTGCTCTGTCAAATAGAAACATTGGAGCATTATTAGTCAATGAGACTTCATCATCATCAGCTAATGCAGTACCATCAATTTTAGTTAAACTTGCTTCTAAATAGATGTAAGATTTGTGTAATAGTAGATACTGATCACAAGTTTCTATAATAAAATTAATTTCTCCATGTTGATTCAAACTCGAACCTGACGAAGGAAATATGCTAATCAGATTCTCTTTTTGAATAGATGTATCGCTCACAATAGGATTGTCAACAATGAGTATTCTATCAATTGCTTCTGACATTTTCACAGGAGATCCTTTACTTTTAATTTATTTAGAATATTTTTTTCTAATATTAAATACAAAGTTATTTGTTTGAAATTAATTGGAATTATTGAATTATTATCAAGTCAATATTTAGAAGTCAAAATTGCATGAATCTATTGGGATTTTACTTTTTCTATGCATTTTCATTCTATGATGTACTTGCTAAGAGTATTATTTGTACAGAAAATTCTCCAGTTCAGTACTTTAGATTACCGAAATTGCACAAATGTAATTATCATAGGCAATTATCACCACAAGCAGAAGTTGTAAAATATCAAGTTTTTAAACCCAACATCATTGAGTATGCATCAGAAGGAAAATTGTGTAAAAAATTAGTTAGTGAAGTATCAATGTACACCGATTTCTCAGGATATGAACATCTAGTAGAAAAGGAATCAAATCATCATTCAATCACATTAGCAGAGTGCAGAGAAATGATTGCATCAAAGAAATGTGAATACGGTGCACTTGTTAATTCTGGGACTTCTGGTTTTTGGAGCACAAATAATAAAGTTGAACTAGATTATCCAAATCGATTCACTAGTTTGTTCTCACCTAAAAGATATTATAAAGAGAATTGTGTTATTATTGAAACGAAGGTGTATTCTCACTTCAATCAAAGTCGTCCAACAAATGTTCTAGTTGACATGAAGAATTGTAAGTATCAAGATGGTTCTTGTGAAATAAAGAAAAATGAAATTATTGTTTGGGATGTTAACAAAGACCAGAAGTGTCAATATATTTCAATTGGAAAGCTAGATGGTGTCTACAACAATGGTTTATGGATTAATAGTCAAAACCAAATAGCATTAAGTTTTACATCCAACATAAGAGTAAAAGATTGTAATCTTGACTTATTGCTTAGTGATGAAGGTTTTGCTATTCTAAAGAAAACAAAAGCTGTCAACTATCAAATACCAACGAAGTCGGCTCCAAAGGAGATACCAAAACTGCCTACACCACAACCTTTAATCCAAACAACAACTGAAAACAAAGAATATTATGAACGGCAACGTGCTCAACAAGAAGAAATTAGACAACGAGAAAGAGAACAACGTGAGCAATACGAAGCAACAATTAAAGAATTTAAGCAACGTCGGGAAGAAAAAATGAAGAAATATCTAGAATCTGAGAAAAAAAGGGAAGAAAAGATTCGACGTGAACAAGAAAGATCTAATCGAACAAAGAGAGAAACAACAAATAATGATGAATATTATGAGGATTGTGAATGTGATGAAGAAGTAGCAAACACTTCACAAGAAAGAATTGAGAAAGATGAAGAATTACCACAATTACCCACATACAATGAATACCTAAAAACTAAACATGATTGTGAGGTTCTACCAAATTATGGTGAATTCATTAAAATTCGAGAAGCCTGTAATAATTTTCCAAGTTACACTGAATACATCACCCGGATTGAGAAATATGTACTTGAAAGAAGGAGCTTCAATAGAGCAAATAAAACTAGTACTAAGATCAGGACTAAAAGGGAACTGCACTCAGATTTTCAAACAGCTGGAGAATTTCAATATCTAGAAAACAAATCAAATAATCTACTTCGACATACAACTGAAGTAATGTGTGATATCTTCAATGAGCAGTCAGAGATTCTTGAAAATATTCTCAGAGAAAACCCTAGAAGATACATTCAAAAACAGTTAAATCATTCAGCAGTAAGAGTCAAAGTACTTTCTAATTCTTATAATGAAAAAAATTCCTTGGGAGTAGTTCAAGTAACATTCTGTAAAGAACTTGATGACTCTGAGATTGAATTTATTGATCTTACTCATTTTGATGGTTACAAATCTAGTTTAGCTCTTACACAAGGTCAAATTCCCATTAGAGTAAAAAAGTTTGGAGACAAGATTTGGTATTACAAAAATGATAACTCTGGGGGAATAATTTCTAGTGAAATTCTTATGCATCCTAAATTTCAACCTAGGCAAGATTGCTCTCAAGCACTGCAAGAAAACTGTGTTGCAAATCTGAAGAGCTTTGAGGAGTTCAATCTAAATTTCTTAGATGATAAAATAATCTTTCATGAACACATTCTGTTTGATACAAAAACTAACATTGAAGAAGAATTAATCAATGAGATTCGTGAAAAAGCTGATGTATCCATTGAATTACATTCCAATAGTCAAGATTCTATGATTCCTCATGAAATATTGGATGAAGTGTCATCTATTTTTGAGAAGTATTACATAAGAATTTGGAGGATTTATGTAACTATTGGTGTTACACTCTTTTACATCTTCATTGTTAGATCTTTTTGGATAGTTCTTTCTCCTAAAACATTCTTTAATTCCAGAAAAGGGGGTTCTGGAAGTGTTCGATTCTTTGATAGAAAACATAAACGAGGAAATAAAGACTATGAAGGTGTTGAACTACAAGAAGTAACCGAATCAAACACTCCTAGGTCTTTTGAATTGACAAGTTATCCTTCCAGAAGATCTCTTGTTGTAGATTAATCATTATCTAACTAGTTCATTGCTTCATTTACTTTTTTATCTTTACATTTATTAAATAAATTGTCTAAATAAATAAGGGGGAGAGTACTACAAAATGAGATTTTTTAATTCTGGAGAAAACTCAAAATATGTTATTGTTAGCCCGAAAGAAAAAGATAAAATAGAGTTAGTTGAATTTGTAAGCACTTCTGAAGAAAATAAAAAGAAACAAGATTCTAAAAAAGAAGAATCTGCTAACTTAGAGAAAGAAAAAACAGGGGAAACTCTCCAATCTACACATCCGATACAATGTAATACTCTAGATCAATGTCTTCAGATAATTGATAAAACTGATAATAAATCAAACAATCCCAACAAATTGAATAAAAAGAATGCAGCCTTTCTCAAAGTTTTGAAAAGTGGATCAGGATTCAAGAGGATTTAAGGTGTAATTCAATATAAAGGTCACACTTGTTAAAGTCAATGAGATTATTATTTTCATCTACTAACTTCAAAGTTAAAACATTACAATTATTAACACTTCTATGATAAATCAAATTTATCGGTTCAAATTTTATATTTTTACTCCTTTCATTCTGGGAAGCCTTCAGATCTTCTACTTCAAACTTACAAATAATGTTACTTTGTCTTTCGTCAATGAAGGTATCGCAAATAAGATTGCAGGATAAATAAACAAAAGGTTTATCATTATTTTCGTTCCTAACTAAAATTCCATCAATTTTCACTACAGCAATGGAAAGAGCATTGTTATTATAACTTAATCTTGGAAGATCAAATTGAAACGTCTTTTCATTGGTACGATAGAGATTGAGATAAAGATTAGTCATTTATTAGGAAATTATTTATTAAAATAAAATTAGTTAAATAAAATATTATTGAGAAAAAATTTTCATTTTTAAATGACTTTTTGCAAAGAAGAATTTAGTGATTATTCTGTTAAAAATTATTACTCTCAGAGAAACAATAATTCTTTACTCCCTGAAAGTATAAGAGGCTGTATTATTGGGAAATCTGGTTGTGGAAAGACCAATTTGCTAATGAATTTGCTTTTAGATCAATTTGGCAATGAAGAATATCTGGATTACAATAATTTATATATCTTTTCTACAACTCTCTTTCAGCCTTGTTATCAAGCTCTAATTAATGGATTTGAGAATGGTTTAAGCAAAAAGGAAATTAGAGAATGTTTTAGAAAACAAGATTTTATGGTTGAAGAAAAAGAAAATTTCGAATCTTTAGTAAGTGTAAAGTCTTCAGATAAACTAGAAGATATTCCAGATCCTTCCGATATCGATCCTGATAAAAAGTCTCTTATAATTTTTGATGATCTAATGCTTGAGAAGCAAAATAAAATAGAACAATATTATACTCGGGGAAGACACAATAATATCGACTGTTTTTATATTTCACAGAATTATATCAAACTTTCTAAGAATACAATTAGAGAGAATGCTAACTTTTTCGTTGTATTCCCACAAGATAAATTAAACCTTGATTATATCTACAGAGATCATTGTTCCGAACTTGATAAACTCGAATTTCTTGAGATGACCAGAGAAGTTTGGAAAGAAAAATATTCTTTTTTGACAATCGATAAAACTAGCACACTTGAAGATGGGAAATTTAGGAAATGTTTGAAGTATTTTTTCATTGTTTAATGTCTTGAATTTACTTTTTAATCACTATTGTATCATCTTTTGAATTTTTAACATTTATACTTTCTACTCCTTTGAACATCGGTCCTTTTTTTGGATTACTTTTCATATTCATTAATTCTTCTTTTGTATATTCAGATGAACCTTCTATTTGAAATATAGGTTGAAAATCATCAAATGTTTTAAGATCTTTAATCTTTTTAGAAGTATATCTAGAAAGTTTGCCCCCCCTCGTCTGGCTTTATTACTAATGTACTAAACATTTTGTTCATTTCATCTAATCCTGAACTATCATTATGTTTCTTAGATTGACTTTCAATTATAGATTTGTATTGTTTTTCTCGTTCTAATAATTGTTCTATTATTTCTTGATTTTTGAAACTTTTATATTTGTATACTTGGTTTGTTACATAAGACTTTTGAAAATTAACAAAAACTTGCTTGGCAAATAGTTTCATTTGAGGGTCTAATATCTCTAATTTATCTATGCCAGCGATAATTTGATCTAATGAATAAGAACTTGAAGAAATCATGTTTTGTAGTTCAGGTATCTCTGATATAATTTGATCTAAGCCATCTAGTTCATCCTCTTGTGGTAAGAACCTCTGCATTGATTTCTCCATTTATATTATTAAAAAAATCTCAATATTTTTTCGAGGTATTAGGTAAGGTATTTGGTAAGGTAATAGGTATTAGGTTTTTGGTATTTGGTATTAGGTATTAGGTAATAAAAATTCTCCTAATTAAATGGAGACAACTCAACTAATAGCGAAACTCAAAAACTATGATTTCACAAAGAATAGTATATCATCTTTTCAAAAAGAAACTGGAGTTAATCCTAAAACCATTAGAAAATATTTACAACTTCACAACATTCCATATAATTCAAAAACCTTCAAAGTTGCTATACCAAGAGATTTATCTGGAAGGTATGTTTGTCAAGTAGCACCTTCAGCGGTCCTAACGGGGGTACCAACGAATCAAAAAGAAGTAACCCCAATTACGAAGTTTGAACCTAAGGACCAACACGATTTGAAATCTAGTCCAAGGTCATTCAAAGAACTAACAAATAAATACAAACATATTACACAGCCTAATAAACTTAATCTACTTGATAATAAATCAAAATGTTTCATTAAAGAATAAGATCTTTAAATCACAAAGATTATAATCCGATATTAAGGTAAATACAAGGTAGATCTTTCTTTTTTATCTTTTTCTGACGGAGTAATTCATCTAAAATAGCATGAATTTTATTATATTCTGCTTTATTTCCTGCTTGGTATGAAGCAATACTCAGCTCTAATGACTCAATAAGAGAATTAATGTTTGAAGGTAGAAAACTTATCGAACTTCCTGAACTTGATTTAGTGAAATAGTTATCTTTAATAAATTTCCATTTATCACTAGCATCAGCGTTATATCTTTTTGAAGATTTATCGAATTTTTGATACAAAGCATCTGAACAAATTAATATATTTCTGTAGTCTTGTGTATCTTGTTGTTTTATTTTATTTAGATCAGGCGACTTTTTTGTGAGTAATTCCATAAGTCCAGGTGTAGCATCATACATCTTATTGTCAATTGTTAAAGTATTATCTTCGATTTCGACTTCTTTATTTCCAATTGAATATCCACCAATATCGTTACTTGCAGATCCTTCATTGTATCTTATTGAGTATCCAGCAGTACTTCTGTCTTTAGGGTCTTGTAGGTAAGTAGCAATCAAATTAGATACTTTGATCAAATCACTTTGATTTGATGAAGATTGAATGCTTTTAATGGGTGTTTGGATCTTTTCAATATTTTTGATACTTTTTTGAATCCCAGAATCTCCAATTTTGAAAGAGTTTAAAGTTTGAACTATTTTATTCTTTTCATCAATTATTTCTTCTTGTAGCTTCTTATTTGATTCTAAAATTGGTTTGAAGACCTCAATTCGATGATCTTCTACGTTTTCGAGATTTGTACGCTCTTGGAGATTTTTGACTTTATGTTCTTTTTTGTTTTTCAAGAAGGATTGAACTATTTCATTTCGCTTTTTGGGATCATAAATTTCTACCAATTTGGGGAATCTTGAAGTCTTTGATTCAGTAAGCGAAGGCATTTGAAAAAGTAATTTATTTATAAAAAAAAATTCTGTATTTAAATATATAGAAATTTTTGAAAGTTGTTATCAGTTGAAAATGAATAGTGAAGAAGAATTGAAAAAGATTTCGCGTGATGAAATTCGTAGAAAAGTTGCAGAAATTAGTAATCAGCTAAGGTCTTACATCCTAAAGACTCGAGAAATACGAAGCATGAAGAAAAAAGAGATGATTGATTTCATTGTAATGTTTAGTAACTTGGAACTATCATAAAATAAAATAAAACGAATTTTTCTTAAAAATTTTTTTTTGTTAATAAATAGGACAACTTGAGTCCGGTTTGAAAAAATAATTCATTCAATTAATAAAATGGATCATCTGAAAACCTTATCGAAAGATGCTCTACGTAAGAGAGTTGGTGAGATTCTCGAAATATTATCAAAAGGAGTAAGAAAAAATAGATTATTAACTTACAAGCAATATCATGCAATGAAATCGGCAGAACTCAGAAATTTCATTATGGAACATGAATCTGAAGTCCAAGAAATGATGAAACCGAAAGTAGTTCCAAGTGAATCAAAAGAATTGATAGCGTATGATGATATAATCAAAACTTATAATACTTCTAAAACTGGTGTTGTTAAAAACATCAAATATGAAAACAAAACTAAAATCTTCGAGGTTGACAATTTTACTAATCTTATCGAATCGAACATAGATTTATATTTCGAAAAAGTTTCTAATATAGTTGAAGCTTTTTTACAAGATAAACAAAATAGTGTAATTTCAGATATAGAAAAAGAAAGTAGTGTTAAAATTCGGTTAACATTAAATTACACAATCATTAGAAATGGTCAGCCTTATCCGGATCAATTTGTTTCTACTAAGCCTAAGTCTTTATGTATCAGGGACGACCGTATTGAGTTTTATCAAGAAGCTTGCAAACAGTTAAAAAGTCATATGGAAAACCATGATACTGTGGGTTCTGGATGGTCCATTCATAGTATAAATGCGTTACAAGTGGACCAGACTAAATTCGATTCACCAAAAGGAGCTTCATATATAGATCTTCCTAATTGGATTAAAAACAAGCATTGCGTAATTAATCCTCAAAATAAAGATGACAAGTGCTTCATGTGGTGTATTTTAGCTCATCTCCATCCTGTTAATAAAGATGCTCATAAAGTTTCTAAATACAAAGACTTCGTAAATGAATTGAATTTCACAGGATGTACATTTCCGATGTTATTCAAAGATATTAAAACTTTTGAGAAGAATAACGATTTGATAATAAACGTTCTTGGAATAAGAAAAACTGAGTTATTTAGAAATGGTGAAAAGATTTGTATTGAGGATATCGATAGACTTCTACCCTCACAGAGAGTAGCTACACCCGAAAACGAACACAAAATCGTTTATCTTCTTTATGTAGAAGACGGTGATAATTGTCATTTCGCATATGTAAAAGATCTAAACAAACTGATGAATAAAAGAGATAAACATCAGAAGTTCTTTTGTGTTAGGTGTCACGCATTCTATTATGATAAGAAGAAATATATGAGTCATCTAGAAGACTGTGGTTTGAATAAGCCTATGGAAAACAAATTAAGTGATAAGAAAATTATAAAGTTCGAAAATCATCAGAGAACCCAAAAGCACAGATATGTTATTTATGCTGATTTCGAATGTAATAATGAACGAATTCTCGAAAAAGTTGATGAATTCAATGAAAAGAAGAAGTATACAAAAAATATTACAAAGCATATCCCATCAGGATATTGTATAATTGTAGTTGATTCGTTCACGAAACTAATTTATGATCTAAAGTTTTATGTCGGACCCGGTGTTGTCTTTAAATTCAATAAAGATATCATTGAAATAAGTCAAAAGATTATGAAACTACCAGAATCAAAAATAAAAGAGTTGACATCTCGAGAAACTGAAGATTTCGAAAAATGTGAGAAATGTCCTATTTGTGGTAACATTTTTGATTCTGATAAAAGTAAAAAATGTAAAGATCATGACCATTGGACTGGTGAATATAGAAGCCCATTATGCAAATTATGTAATTTCAAGCTTGAAAGAAACTCTTTCATTCCAGTATTCTTTCACAATTTGAAAGGCTATGATGCTCATAATATAATTGGAGATCTAGATAGTAATCATTATTTGCACAAAAGAAAAATTCAAATTAAATTGATTCCTAATAATACTGAAAAATTTATAAGTTTTAGCTATTGGAAGCCTTGGAAACTCGAACAAACGGAAGGGGATCGCTTCTATGAAATTAGATTTCTAGATTCTTTTGGATTTATGAGTTCTTCTCTAGATTCCCTAAGTAAGAATTTGAAAGATAATCAAATGAATACTTCAAAAGATTTTTACAATCAGTTCTATATTGACGGTGATAAAGCTTTCAAAATGATGAGAAAGAAAGGTGTTTATCCTTATGAATACATGGATTCATTTGAAAAATTTAAAGAAACCAAATTACCAGATAGAAAGTGCTTTAATGATAAATTAAATGGCAAGAGGTGTTCGAAGAAAGATTATAATTACGCACAAGAAGTTTGGAAAGAAATGAAATGTAAAAACATGGAAGATTATACAATCATCTACATGATTAATGATGTCCTGTTGCTAGCAGATGTCTTCGAAAACTTTCGAAATTTAAGTTTAGACATTTATGGATTAGAACCTTGTTGGTATTACACTAGTCCTGGGCTATCTTGGGATGCTATGTTGAAAATAACTAAAGTAAACTTAGAAACTATCAGAGATAGAGAAATGTATAATATGATTGAAAAAGGAATTAGAGGTGGAATGGTTAATGCAATCAAAAGATATGCCAAAGCTGATAATAAGTATATTCACGAAAATAAAAAAATTCCAATGCGCTTAAGATCCTGGCTGAAAAGAAGATCACGATACCCAGGTTTCATGAAAAGTTTCATAAAAAAGAATCCTTCATACTTGTTATACCTTGATGCCAATAACTTATATGGCTGGGCAATGTGTCAAAGGCTACCTACTGGAGGATTCAAATTTGTAAAAGATGACAAAATTGAAAAGTTGAACAAAGGAAATTTAAATAATGATATAAAGAAATATATAGAACGTCTGAATAAAGCCAACAAAGGTTGTATCCTTGAAGCCGATCTAGAATACCCGAAAAGTCTACATAAACGGCATGATGACTTTCCATTGTGTCCACAAAACATTGAGTTTGGAAGTAATGTAAAGAAATTGTGTAATACATTAGGTGACAAAGAAAAATATGTTATTCATCACAAGAACTTATTACAATGCTTGGAGCTTGGAATGAAAATTAAGAAAGTTCATAGAATTATAACTTTCAAAGAGAGTGAATGGCTTGAGAAATATATTAATCTGAACACGAATCTGCGTAAGCAAGCTAAAAATGAATTTGAAAAAGATTTCTTCAAGTTGATGAATAACTCCATCTTCGGAAAGACTATGGAGAATGTGAGAGGACGAGTTGATGTTAAAATTGTCTTAGGCGAAAATGATTCGACTATTAAAAGGATTTACGCTCCCAAACCTAATTATAAGAGAAGCATCGTTGTTAACGAAGGACATCTTGTTCTTGTGGAAATGGAGAAGACTCAGATTGTTCTTGATAAACCGATTTATGTAGGCTTCGCTATACTTGATTTGAGTAAGCATTTGATGTATAATTTCCACTATAAAGTAATGCAAAATAAGTATGGATATCGAAAATTAAAGCTAGTTTATCAAGATACAGATAGTTTGATCTACCAAGTTTATACTCAAGACATTTACAAGGATATTGAAAAAGATCAAACCTTGAAAAATTATTTTGATTTCAGTGAATATCCAGAAGATCATCCTCTCCATTCAGTAGAAAATAAAAAAGTTGTTGGAAAGATGAAAGACGAATTGAATGGTAAGATTATGACTGAAATAGTAGCAATACGTCCAAAGCAGTATGCGTATAAAACCCTTGATGGTAAAGAACATAAGAAAAATAAAGGGATAAAGAAAAATGTTGTGAAAAAAAGACATCACATTAAAAGATTATAAGGACAGTCTTTTTAACAAAACCATTGTTCGTAGAAAACAATATTGCATTCGAAGTGTCAAGCATCAATTATTTACACAAGAAATAGAGAAAGTTGTGTTTGATAATAGAGATAAATCAACTTTTAATGATGAAGAGAAAGATAGTATTAATAATGGCTACAAGCGCATGATTCTTAAAAAAGGGTATAAAACCAAAGCATTTTCGAGCTTCTAGTAATTTAAAGATAGTACTGCTTCCTGGAAATCTAAACTTTCCAATAACTTTAATAAAAGTAAACAATAATATCCACAGTGATGTGTATTGAATTCTTGAATTTGAAACGTTGAGAGTTCTATTTTTCTTCTATCTTCTCCTTGTTTCAGGTATGTCATAATTTCTTCAGGAGGATCTAATCCAAAAGAATCAAAGTAAAAAAGTGTATCTTTTATCTTTTTATAACAAACCCAATGTGTACCCTTATTTTTTGTAGAGTCAAGATTTACAATTCCAACTTCTCTTGATAGTATCTTTTTCGGTAAAGCATCTCGCATAAAAACACCTCGGAAATTCTTGATTTTTAGTTGTTTTACAAGGTTTAACAGGTCAATGTTGGTTAGTGCTTTCAGGTCTTTTCGGAAGGTGACCATTATTTAATAAGGGGCTTTTTATTTAAATTCTTTGATTATTTGAACTAACTTTTGAGTAGCGCAATTTATGACTCGTCCGTAAAAATCCGTGATAATTGAAGGTTTTTGAGCTGTTAGAGCGTCGAAAAACGTGAAAAATCGCGAAAAATGGAAAACACCCTGGGATGGGTGGTTGGTGCGCTAGAAATTTTTTTCTAAACTCACCCAAAAATTGAAAAACACGTAAAATCATGCTTAAACTTACAAAATTTAGTCATTTTTCGGTGAAAAAGACGTCTTTTTTTGTTTTTTACGAAGAGGGTGAAAGGGTGCGCTAGCGTGACCCATTATAATACTACTGGCGCCGACTCATTCTCCCCAACCCAATAGAAAAATGATGTCAAGATGAATGGCTTTATTTTTCGATATAGCAATTGGTACTTTAATTTGCTCTTGTCAAGCATTTGCTAGAAAGTTTTCCAAAAAAAGTGTTTCCATAATTCACGGTATTATTGAGGTATGGTCTTGGAACGATGCCTCACAATGGGATTATGAGAAATGGGCAAAACAGGAGCCCATTGATGGAAATCATTGTGCAATGCTTTCTATGAAAGGTGAAAGATGTCAAATCTTTGAAAGATGTCAAATTTCAATAAGATACAATAATGCAGAAGTAATTGACATCAATTTCGGATCAAAATTGGCACAGCATGGATTGCGCGGAGGATCGAGCGGCGTTTCTCTGTGCGATTCCCGCGACTCCGACCACACAAAATGCGATCACATCGACAAGTGCATCTTTGAAGATTATTTTAAGCAAAGAATATCTATAAATGTTTAAGATTGACTCTAGTAGCCACTCTAGTAGCCTCTCTAGTTGATAGAATATCTTCGACGAATATTGCGTCCAACAACTCAAGGAGTACGATGGAAAGAAGCTTGTCTCAGTGACCAAGGAAGGCCTTGAGCTGCCCGAGTCGGACGAAGAGAAAAGAAGTTTGAAGGAGAACAAGGTGGGATAATTATCCATTAGTGTATAGTTTATTTGTGTATTCTACTTGCAGCAAGTTAAAGTCGCTTTTTAGGTGAAGTTCGAAGGGCTTTGCAAGTACATCAAGGACGTGCTCGAAAAGAAAGTCGAGAAAGTCTTCCTTTTTTCTTCCTCACTTTGACCGAGCACAATCACACATTTGCTCCAGTTGAACTAGGCGCACGCGACGCGACACGCAAACGCGTTGGGCTAGAGTGGAAGGGTGATGAGAGTGACGCGTCTGTGAGCAGAGACGCAGAGGAAGGCGAGAAACTGGCAACATCGCATTCTTCCATTAACTTTTGTGAATAGGAAAGAGACTTCCTTTTCTTCTGTAGTTTGCGTTGATTTCGTGATTTCCCATCCGTGATTATCATTGTTATTTTCTCCTTAACTTTGAGTTTGTTAACAACTTCTCCGTATATTATTGTCTGGCGTAATGTCTCAGTTTTTCAAAAGGATTTTAGCTAGCCAAGTTTTCCGAAAAGTGAAGCTTATTTTTGTACTTATATTGAGATGGTATTGGATAAACATATTTTCATCCAAATCCTCACATCGACGACTTCGTATTAAAACTGTTTTATTTATTCAATTTACTTATTTCATTAATTCTTTGGTTTTAGAAATGGTCAAGATTACTATTCGTTTGGTCGGCGATGAGAATGATAAATTATTCAAGCGTATTGAGTTGGATCCACAGGTTTTTACTTTTATGGTTGATAATAATTGATTTTATGTTAATTTCAGATTCATGTCGATGACCTGGTGAAGGAGATTACGACTGTGACGAATATTCCATCCAAATTTCAACAAGTCCAATTCCGTGGTGAAAAACTACCCGTTGTTGAGCGTCCTCTTCAAGACATCAAGTTTGGCGAAGAAATTATAGTGGTAAGTTGAATTTTTATATTTTTATTTGATTAATTGACTTATAAACTAATATTTAAATATAAGCTAATGACTAGCACCGCGAACTTTTTCTAAAGTTATGTAGTAGTTTTAGAATATTTAAAATTATTTTAAAATTTTATTTTAGATTTGAGATTATGTGAAATATTTTACTATATTTTTTGCTTGATTTTAGAAGCATTCTATGGCCAACAACTGGACAGCATTTTTCACACTCTTTGAAGCAGCTCGGCAAGCATTGGCAACAAAGCAAATTAAGGACGTCGAACGGAATGTGGATCTTGCAATACAACAGCTAAAACCATTAGTGGAAGCAAAGTTTTTGGTCACGTTCCCGAATTTCGTTGAACCATACCGACAATTCACTGCAAATTTTTCGCGTTATATGGACCAGGAATATCGATATATTGAATTTGCGGTCCATGATTACTTCTCAAAGATTTTTCTTGACGATGCTGAACTACCAACACTCGATATCAAATGTGAAAAGAAGTCACCAGATGAAAGTTTTAATATTAATTATAATTGTATAATATTCTCTTTAGGGTGGCTTGATCTGCAATGTTTTGCGAAATGGAAGCTTACTTGGAAAATATTATGTGAAAGAGCACATAGGCCTTTCTAATTGGCAGCATGCAGATCTTCGTGAAATTTTCATTTACAAACTGTTCGAATTGATACAAGTGGGGCCGGAAGTGCATTTCATACCAAATACACACTACTCTGGTTTGGGACTTTACATCGGAACTAAAGAAGGTAAGTTTTCCAAATTTTTAGCTTCATATAATTATTTATGTTTTAGTTGTTGGCTTTCGTCGAGCAGACACCGAAGGATTGGAGATAAGCAACGAACTGTACGCTCAGCGCGATTTGCTTCGACGTGTCTTGTGTGTGAAGGATCTCCATTCAAAAAATTATGGTGTCGATGATAAAGGGAAACTCAGCATCGTTGATTTCCAGGTATGATTGAAAGATTTTATATTATCACTTTTCTAATTAATTCATTTTTTAGATTAACGGTTCTGTTGATTCCGCCGCGGTGCTCAAGTATTTGGATGGCTACAAAGGCTGGAAAGGAAGCAAAGAATTGCGTATTCAGACAGCAAAAGACTACATTAAATCGTGGAATCTCCTGAATGCGTTCGAACGAGCAAATGCAGCAATCGTCAAACAAAAAGAACTTTTTAAAAAGCATTGTATTACCTATAAACCAAGTAGAAACTTTGATGAATACTTGTGCCTAATTAAGAATAATCTGAATGTTTTGGTAGAACGTTTAGGATAACTTTGGTTTTTATTGTTTGATTTTATTGATTTGACATTTGTGCTTAAAGAAAATTTCGATATTTAATGATAAATTTGTATGAATATTCTATTTCTTCTATTTCTTTTATCTTTTCTGGTAAAGTATCGCGCATGAAAACGCCTCGAAAGTTTCGAATTTTTAGTTGATTTACTAATGCTTCTAGATCCAAGTTGGTTAGCGCAGTGAGGTCTTTTCGGAAGGTGACCATTATTTAATAAGGGGCTTTTTATTTAAATTCTTTGATTATTTGAACTAACTTTTGAGTAGCGCAATTTATGACTCGTCCGTAAAAATCCGTGATAATTGAAGGTTTTTGAGCTGTTAGAGCGTCGAAAAACGTGAAAAATCGCGAAAAATGGAAAACACCCTGGGATGGGTGGTTGGTGCGCTAGAAATTTTTTTCTAAACTCACCCAAAAATTGAAAAACACGTAAAATCATGCTTAAACTTACAAAATTTAGTCATTTTTCGGTGAAAAAGACGTCTTTTTTGTTTTTTACGAAGAGGGTGAAAGGGTGCGCTAGCGTGACCCATTATAATACTACTGGCGCCGACTCATTCTCCCCAACCCAATAGAAAAATGATGTCAAGATGAATGGCTTTATTTTTCGATATAGCAATTGGTACTTTAATTTGCTCTTGTCAAGCATTTGCTAGAAAGTTTTCCAAAAAAAGTGTTTCCATAATTCACGGTATTATTGAGGTATGGTCTTGGAACGATGCCTCACAATGGGATTATGAGAAATGGGCAAAACAGGAGCCCATTGATGGAAATCATTGTGCAATGCTTTCTATGAAAGGTGAAAGATGTCAAATCTTTGAAAGATGTCAAATTTCAATAAGATACAATAATGCAGAAGTAATTGACATCAATTTCAGATCAAAATTGGCACAGCATGGATTGCGCGGAGGATCGAGCGGCGTTTCTCTGTGCGATTCCCGCGACTCCGACCACACAAAATGCGATCACATCGACAAGTGCATCTTTGAAGATTATTTTAAGCAAAGAATATCTATAAATGTTTAAGATTGACTCTAGTAGCCACTCTAGTAGCCTCTCTAGTTGATAGAATAAGTGTTCCAGCCGTTTCACCAAAGCAATGCCCACCGAGTTGGACTTATTTTGAAAAAACGAACGCTTGTTATTATGTAAGTGGATAAAGATAAAAGTATAAAGAGCTATGCCGGCTTACGGTAACTGGGATATGCTTTAGAATGCTTTAAAATGCTTTAAAATGCTTTAAAATGCTTTAGAATGCTTTAGAATGCTTTAGAATGCTTTAGAATGCTTTAGAATGCTTTAGAATGCTTTAGAATGCTTTAGAATGCTTTAGAATGCTTTACACAAGTCATCAAGTTCACATGTTTTTAGATTGGAGCAAATATGACATGGACAGACGGGGAATCGTATTGTCGAACTCAGAAATCTCACTTGGCGTCAGTGCACAGCGAAGAAGAGAATCTTTTCATTTATTGTAGTGGAAATGATTTGATTCTTTGATCGAATTGTTTAGCTTTAAAATACACAAAGAATTGCGATGTGGTGGCGAACGATTGGATCAGTATCACGCTGCTTGGCTCGTATCGGTTTCCCTATCTATCTAATAATAAGTTCAACCATTTTCAGGGATTATCACGATCAAACTTGGCTTTGGAGTGATGGAACGGCGTTTGATTATACGCCGGATCTGTGCAATGACGAGTTTGGACAACATTTTATGGTAAGGAGTTGATTAGGGAGTTCTTTTTAAGGTTAAAGACCTCCACAAAAGCTTTGTTCCTTAGCTTGCTGCTTGCTTGGGCTTAGGCCTAGCTGGCTTCTTGCGTGGCTTGAGTCCTAGGCTTTGGTTGGGACAACAGACAACAAAAGCTTTGTTCCTTAGCCTGGGGTGACTTCTACTTGCTTGGGCCTAGCTCGAGTTCTAGGCTCCCATTGTGTCCCATTGTGATGTCCATCACTTCTCACAATCAGTTCTAAATATCGCATTTCGTCTCACAATCAGTTAATATCGAATTTCCGATTGACAACACGAAATGTTCAATGTGCGCGAATGGAACGTGGTTCTCTCCATTGATGGACTACGACAATAGCATTTATCCGTTCTTTGCCTGTAAATTACAGCTCTAAAAAAAGAGTTACAAAGAGAATAAATGTATTAGTTTATTTTTAAAAACATTACAAAGCAAATTGGGAACGTTTTAAAAGGTTTGGGTTTTTTAAACACATGAGTTATTGTAGGTTATTGGGTTGTTAAGTTGGAAATTGTTGGAAATAAGTTAAGTGATCTATTTTTTTCCATTAAAACTCTGAAAATGTAAATAACTCGGGAATTAATCGCTGATAAGTGAATAGAGGGGATTGTTATTGTTATCAGGATTGTTATCAATTTGCACAAAATGACTCGTTTGCTGTTACCGAATTTGTTAATATTTTTTTCCTGTTTTCATTCTGTCGAGGAAAACAATTAACATTGCTGCATGGTCATCTTCGTCATTTGATGCTTTAGAAGTTTCTTTGCTTTAGGAATTTGATACTGTGTTTCTTTAAAAACACAGTATCAACCTGGTGCATGCTAATTTACGTTTTGTATGGGAATGAAAAACCTTTTCATCGAAAAAAACAAAAATTAACATTAACAAATTTATTCTCTAGATTGCTTTCAAGAATTTGATTTCTCGAAAATATTTTGCTTCTCGAAAATATCTCCATTGGCGGCTGCACAAGCTGTCGATGAAGCTTGGGATTGGTTGGGAAGCTGTCGATGGTGGCCAGATACGCAGAATCGAGCCCAAGCTTTCTGGAGTGATTTTTTCAATGAATCAATGCTTGATTGTGCTTTTGAGTAGGCTTTTGCTTCGAGAACACTCCAGACTGAGTAATCCATCGGATTTAAACCTGGCCTTGATGGTGGCCACTGCTAAAGCTGAGGAAATCCGCGAAGTTTCGTTCACACCAGTCTTGGACAATCCGGGCTTCTTGGGCAGGTGCCCCAATCCGCTGAAAGCATCAAATTTTGTTTCCGAAGTGGTTTTGTGCCCAAGGCAGCACTTCCTGCTTCAAACTATCCAGATAAATAAGAGCAAAGCGCGGTAAACAGCAAACCGCTTTGTTTGTTGCCTTAAATGAAGATCCTCGAAAGACTTTACATGAATTGGCAGAGAAGCTTCGAGTATCCCATATGGGGACCAATCATCTCCATGTCCTTGGCTTTACTTCAAAATTTGGCTTGGATGTTCCCATACATTGACCGACGCCCAGAGATTGAGCCAGATTTCTATCAGTGCAGCTCCAGATATAATCCATATCTCGAGATATCTTCTTGCTACGTATTGTGACAGGGGATAAAAATGGGTACTTACTGTGAACTTTCGGAGGAAACGTCAATGAGTGGGAGTCAGAGCAACACCCGAATTGCACCAGAAGAAGTTTATGCTCTCGGTTTTCTGGGATATGGAAGAATTGATCTGGAGTTTCTGGATAGTAAGACAACACTTAACTCTACTAAATACATTCAACAGCTCGATGAACATATCCACAGCTTTGGCCACTGATAGGCCTCATAAGTCAAAAATCATCCTTCTATATGACAACGCGCGCTCTCATGTTTCTTCAATGACTCGGGAAAAGCTGAAGATCCTTGGCTGGGAAGTTTTGATCCATTCTCCTTATAATCCAAACCTTGTCCCATCAGATTATTATTTATTCCGGTCAATGAGCAACGCTCTCGTTGGACAGGATTTTGATCCCGAAGATTGGGTCAAAAAGTTGTTGATGGACTTTTACGCCCCGAAGTCTAAGACTTTTTACGAGAAGAGGATTCGGGAATTGCCAGAAAAATGGGAAAAGATTATCAAAAACAATGGACAATATTTGGACTAACTTAAGTTCTTGTTCTTGAGTAAAATTTATTTTAAAAGTGAATCATTTTCAACTTCACAACTCCAAAATGATTTAAGTGACACAATTGTTTTGCGGGATGTGAAGATGGGAATTGATCCCAGGGTTGGGGCACGGCTCGATCACTGATCGCTCATTACCTTACCAATTCCAAAAGGGAAGCGCCTTATATACCGGGGCGATTACGCGGCCGTACAACGAACACCTTGTGATTTTTTTCTTTTGTTTGTAGATGGTAAGAAGATATTTGGCTGCGAATTTGTACCCAGGGGTTTTCGGGGTCGGAGAATCGATTTGTGTTGTTTATTTTACGGTATATCAACAGGCTAAAAGCTAATTTGTTGTCAAAGATCCGAATCTTTTAAAGTTCAAAGGACTCACTTTGATATTCTCAAAGCAATCCATTGATGAGTTCTTCTGAAAGAAGAAACTCTTCTCATCGTTCACATTTCCCCTCTCAAATGACTCATCCTCGATCCCAAAGCATTTTGCAAAGTTCACCCGATTTTGGGACACATTTTTCTCTTTTTTACTAAAGCTTTTCATATTTGCACTTTGCGGGATACATTTTAAAGAAAGACAAGAAAAAAAAAAGCCTTTCTTTCTTTCACAGACACAGCTTTTTCTGTCGAAGATCCTTTTCAAAACCATTTCTTTTTTTCTAACTGATTGGATTAAAAAAAAAAGTTATTTTTATGTAACGATCAGCTGTTTTCATTTCGGATAGATGACCGGTGAAAAATAATGAAAAAAAAATGAAAAAAAAAATCATTGAGGGTATTGTAACAGTCTGTGGAAAGGAGGGCAAAGAAAAGAGGAGTTGATAAGGCGTTTCGATGACCGGTAGAACGGAGGCTGGGATTGGAAAAGAGTGAGAATCTATCTACAACGATTTCCTTTCATTTAAAACTCTAAAACATTTACAATACCGTATTTGTTAGGATTTTAAATATTCGAATATTTTATTGCGATTATTCTTGAAGAGTCTAGTGAATGGTGAGTGGAATTACTAGGTTAGCTCAACTCGGTTTTGAGTCTTTATTTTCAATTCTCAATTAGTTGACCAGTTACCAGTAAGCGTCCGTTTTTCCAAACCATTTTTCCAAACCGTTTTCTAAGCTACCGTAATCTTGTCTCAAGTTTTACTCTATTGGGTTGGGGAGAATGAGTCGGCGCCAAACTTTAAAGGGACTTTTTGCACACATAAAGCCTTCTTTAAACATACGTTTGGTTTCATCAAAAGGATCCACTATTTCTCTACAAATGACTTTTGAGAGATTCCACAAAGCTTTTCTTTCGTGGAGTTTATGAACTTCCAAACGCAGCTGGTTAAAATGGCAAAGAGTCCGACTCATCATTTGAACAGTTTCTTTCACATAAACCTTCTTTGGTGTTTATATAAAAAAGATAGAGCACATTCAATTACTTAAGTTGCCAAATTTGCAGGAAGATCCCAGCAATGGTTTTTTCTAGATGACAGTTTGTAGTTTTTGTGAAAAAATGGCTTTTTCTTGAGCGGAGGCGCTGTTTGAATTTTCTTTTAAATGTCATTTTGTAGAGAATTAGTTAACCATTCTACTCATATCAAACGCATATTATTTGACGAAGTCGAATAGAAGTTTTACACATTTTTTTGATTTTCGGCGCCGACCCATTCTCCCTAACCCAATATTTTCTTTTTAACTTTCGATATCTTTAGCTCTTATAGAATTAATATAAAAAGTAACAGGATTATCAGTAGTTTTCGAAAGTTAAACAAGTTTTAAAAAAACGCTTTGTCAAGAGGAAATCACAGGTTGAAATTTTACATCAATTTAAAGAGTACTTTTCACTTTGCAATGATTACACAAAATAGTGCACTTTTGAATTTAGCAACTTCTAAATAAAATGCAAACTTTATACCGTAAATACTCTAATAAAACCCCATCTTCTCGTACAGTCGTGTAGTCTAACTTCTTTTTAGAGAATCATTTTTTTCTCAGCTCCTGGATTTTTACCAACTACACTTTTGGTACCAAAAATACTAGATATCAAGGGCTATCATTTGACACCAAAAAGCACACTATAGCTTAAAGCAGCGCGGAGAATGAGACGTTCAAAGTTAGACTACACGACTGTACGAGAATGAGACGCTCAAAGTTAGACTACACGATGTACGAGAACGGGACGTTCAAAGTTAGACTACGCGACCGTACGCCCGTCATTACCGGGGTGCCGCTCAGAGTATTTACGGTATTATAATGCTAATGCGGTACCCAATCGATTTTTAAAAACGAAACTTTCTTGGTATTTTTCCGAATGATTGGAATTTCCCAATCGCTCATCTCAGCAAATCTATTGACCTGACCACTTCGAAAATAATCCCCCCATTTTTTCCCTTAATCCAAATGTTGCATTTTGCTCCCGTAATTTCAACGAGACTTTTGCTTTTACGGAAAAGTCGGAAAAGGGAAAAACAGTGATTTTTTTATAATTTCCCGCACACAGACTGGCACGCGGCGTTGATAAAAACTGGCGGAAGAGTGGGGGAAGAGTGGGGGAAGCGTCGGGGAGGAAAACTGCTGACTTTGCCCATCTCAAACACAGTTTCTTTAATTTTAATGAACTAAAGTTTTTTTTGCGGTTGACTGGGTTTAAATTTCTGGAAGAATTTAGAGACTTTATAAGTTTATTAGCAAAAAAAATTGTGATTGTCAAAGTCAAAGATCAGAGCTTGTTTAGCGTCAAGGTTAGCTGAGGATTGGTACAAAAAAAAGCTACTTTAAACTATATAGGATTAATTGGATAATCGTTAAGCGCTCATTTGATTAGTGAACTTGTCCAATGTGGTAGAAGACTTGAACTTGAACTTGAACTTGACTTGAACACCGAAAAACTGCCTGGTTACGAACAATTACGAATTTTTATTGACATTACGAGCCTATTGATCATTGTAAAAACTACATTTGAGATCCGCAAATCATTGAAAATTTTTTATAACTGTTTTTTAGAGTTTTATGATGATCGTATTGTCTCGGAAATTAAAATTGTTTAAAAACTAATAACGGATTCGGATTCTCTATCAGTTAGAGCTGTTGTATTGAAATTTCAGCAGCTCTCTTTCTTTCTTTCTTTCTTTCTTTCTTTCTTTCTTTCTTTCTTTCTTTCTTTCTTTCTTTCTTTCTTTCTTTCTTTCTTTCTTTCTTTCTTTCTTTCTTTCTTTCTTTCTTTCTTTCTTTCTTTCTTTCTTTCTTCCCAAATTCCTTGCAATTTTTATTGCAACAAATCTCCTTATATCTCAAAAGTTGTGCAGTTTTCTTTCTAAACAAATCTCGATTTTCAAGCGAGAGATTTGACCTGATGGCCTATAGCTGGGTGGGAGAGAGAGTTGCGCCATAGCTGACCCCCACTTGTGAGCACCATTCTCTAGAGCCTCAATGTTATTTACCGCCTCAGGAATCCCTTGTCTTCTACCCTTTTGCATTTCAACTAACGATGACCCAACGATTCTTGGGTCATAAATGAGAAGTGCGCAATACACCCCTTTCTTTACCCGGTTCATTCAGGTCACGGGTCACCATCAGGACACCCATTCCTTTCTCTAGCTCGTCTTTCGCAAAATTGACCTAAATTCCTAAATTCCTGACGTCACACGAAAATTGCCTGAGGCTCTAGTGCCAGGTGCAGCAAGAATAGAGTGGAACAATTCTTGGAAATCTACAGGAATGGAGAGCAGTAAGGCACAAGTAGGTATAGCTGAGCCTTCCGGTATCATAGCACTTCCCTATCTTGATAGTTCTAGTAAATTTTGCTGGAAACTATAACACCAAGATCTTTAGCCAATTTAAACCTGAAGAATTGCCAGCTTTCAAGAATTTCGACTATAAAATAGTGGGCTGTGGAGCGAGTGAGCGTTTGTAAGAGCTCATAGTGTCGACCAGCTTTGCCTGGTTCTCTGTAAGGTGGATGTACCAGAGCATGCGTTTAATGGAGCACAAAGTACAAGCCTTCAGACTGATCCAGAGCTTGTCCAGGTTTTCTAAACAACCAAAGTTGTTGCCAAAGTTCAAAGCCATCCCGCACTCATCTTTACGAGCTTTCAAGGTGTGAATGAGCTCCATGAAAAAGAGAGGTGCCAAAGTAATGAACTGGTAAAGAAAAGGAAAAAAAGAAGGAAGAAGAAAAAAGAGGAAAAAAGAAAAGGTCAAAAAGATAAAGGAATAGGTTTGCCCTTTGCTTGTGATATGAGAGAGAGTGGGGGGATGGGTTGGAAGGCGAGCCTGGTGCCGGGTAGCCCCCGAAAGTCCCATGAAAAAAAGGAAGAATGAGATAAAACAATGAATAGCCAAAGAAGCACAAGAATGACCGTTCCTTCATTTCCACTTTTTTTTGACATAAATGTTTCAACTTTTCTTTATTTTTTCAGTGAATGATTCGAGAAGAATGGAATCGACGAATCGACGATCGATCTTCTGTCGAAGAGCCAACGATGTCAAGGTTTTAAGGTGATGTTTTAACATCATTAACAAAAACATACAATATACTGTATTCAAACTTTAAAAACTTAACTTTATCATAGCTTTGACCACTTTACAAGGTAGAATTTACGGTTAAAAATCTTGTTTATCAACTCTAAAACAAATTGATTGATTGGTCGAATTGATCAAATTAATCAAATTAATCAAATTGTTTCTGTAGAGTTTTAATGAGAATTCTGCGAATGTTTGAATCTTTCAATGAATTCTAATTCCAATAAATAAATGACTAAACATTTCGGAAAGAAATGTAAGTGAAGAATGGATTTTCAAGAAATTTATTAAAATTTATTTTCAAGAAAACTTTCCTCAATCAACCTCAACTTTCCCCCTGCACCTGTTCATTTCTTTTGCCCAGTTGGATGTCTTTGCGGGAGGGAATGCTTTGCCATTGGCATCAGAGAAAACAAAAGTAACAAAAGAGAGAACAAAAGAGGCAAAAAGAGAGAAATGAAAGTGTGAATGAGATGAAAACCCTTTCAGGAGTACTCACTTCAGATCTGAGAACAGGCAAAAGAATCGGCAAATTCTTTTGATCTCGAAAACTAACAGATTTTTCGTAATGCTTTGGGCAACAGTGATGATGAGAATAAAACAAATACCGTAAATACTGTAATAGTACCCCACCGCCATAATGACGGTGCGGAGTGTTGCGTAGTCTAGCTTTGAACGCGTTTTTCTCGACACTGGTTTATGCTACAATGCGCGCTTAGGTATCAAAAAATAGCTGAAATTCAGGGCTATTTTTTGATACCTAAGCGCGCATTGTAGCATAAACCAGTGTCGAGAAAAACGCGTTCAAAGCTAGACTACGCAACACTCCGCACCGTCATTATCTTTGGTATCAAAAAATAGCCCTGAATTTCAGCTATTTTTTGTTACCAAAGACGCATTTTTTGAAAGTACGGGTGCTTTGAAAAAATTAAATAAGAAAAAACTTTTGCAACTACGCGACTGTACGAGGGAGGTGGGGTCCAATTACAGTATTTACGGTAAGTTAGATTCGTAAAAGTAATTTCAATTCAATAGAACTAACAAAAGTTTAGTTTATATAGTCATTTTTGAATCGACTTTCTTCTTTCAAGCACTTTTTTTCATGAATCTCTTCGATCTTTTTCATTAAAAAACTCAAGTAACTTTATAAACTGAATTCTTTATAAACTGGATTCTTTATAAGAACTAGATTCTTTATAAACTGAATTCTTTATAAACTCAATTCTTTATAACCTTAGGCCTTTTTTATAAGAATCCAATAGACATCTGCTTCCCAATAAGTCGATCAAATAGCCACCATGGCTGACTGCCTAGCCCTGTATCTTTCCCCAATCATCTGGAGGCCAAGAGCTCAATTCAAGAATACATTTCTGTGATTATGTTTTCTTGATGATGCCTTCTTTCTGAAGTAACTGCTCAGACAGACAAGAAAAGTCAATTGTCTCTTCCTAATCGTCTAAAATCTTTCAATTTCGATTTCAATTCCCCCACGAGACTTTTTGACTGAAGTCAGAAAAGGAGAAGAATCGCTTTTCCAGGGAAAGAGATGTGGAAAACTGAAACTAATGTATGATTCATTTCTTTGGCCACCTGGCACTAATAATAGTCTCTTAGAACCACTAGAAATCTTTTTTTGAGGAAAAGAAATCCCAAAACACTTCCAAAACAATAACTCCGAACATGGGAACACTTTTCGAATAGAAAAAAAAAGTAATAAGCAATTTTTTTCATTTTTTTTCTTCAGCCATATGCTTTAATGCACTTTTTCAATGAATTTTCATAAAGAAAAATTTTTTGAACAACTTTCTGAAATTGATGTAGAGCATGGGAAAGAAAGTTCAGAGTTCTAAAAAAAATTTCATTGCTGATTGAAAAGATTGAGCTGATAACCGAATTGAATTCTCTCAGCTAAAGCAATGGAGATTTTTTTGACAAGAATGACATCAGAACTGGTTATTTGGACCATAAAATCCTAAGAAAATCAAGAGAAAAAAAGCTCAAGTTGATTAAAGATGAGCTCAGCGCTTTGTCTATTCGATTCTCTCAGAATTCGTCACTCCAATCAGCCTTCATTTGATCTCATTTGAAAGCCTGATGTTTCCTCTTTAAAAACTACATAAAAAGTAACAATAATGTTATCCTCTAAACAAAGTTATTGACCTTCAAAGTCTTCATTCATTCAGCCTTGAGTCTTCATTCAAAAGCCTTCTTTAACTCCTACTTTGAGCTATTGTCTTTGAACTGAATTACTTATAGCAGTAGTTATTAAGAGAACAAAATATAAACCTTAATAAAATCTGATCTTTCTCTAACTCTATTCTATGTTCAAAAACATTAACAAACTGGTCAATGAAAGAAAGAGAATTCAACGAGCTGGCTTTGATTTTTTGCAAAAATTTAAACCCTCATTTTCAATGATTTCCCGCTTTTGCCTATGCAGTAAACGGGAAAACAACAAAATTACTTCAAAGATTTGTGCGTGTCAAGAAAAAAAAGGTAGATAGGCTTGAAACTGGCGCCATAGTAGAATTTGTGGAGTGTGGGGGTGAAGGGGTGAAGGGGTGAAGAAGGAGAAGGAGTGAAGGCGTGTGGGGGTGAAGAAGGAGAAGTGTCGGTGTTTCAAGGGACAAAACAATCTCCAAATCTTTTTCCAAGCTTCCGATTTTTTTCAAAGCTATTTTCTTGGCGCCCAGATAGCCAAATATAAAGAGTTCTCTAAATTCCGATTCACTCTAAATGACACTTGTTGATTTTGATTTGATTTGACTTTGATTTTGTTTCAACGATTCCTAAAACTGAATTCAGCAAGCTGAATGATCTATAAAAGATCTATAAAAGAACTATAAATTCATCAAAACAGCCACTCAATATCAAATTCCCTTGTGAGCTTGCGATTAACTAGATAATCCTGTAAAGGTTATCAAGATTAAATGAAACTAGATTCTATACAATAGTAGACTAGTTTAAACAAAGTTCAGCTTATTAAAGAAGACTCATCCAGTAGCTAACAATCAGTAGTTTTTCAGTTTTCAATTTTCAGCTTTTTCACCTTGTATAGATTGAAATCTAAAAGATACTCAAAGTACGGCAATCATTACCATCTTTTAAATTGATCATTGAACATTTTCAGATTGAAATCTAATTATAACCATTGTGTAAACAGAATATTTACTCAATTCCCTTAGCAAATGTTTTTTGCCAAAGCCAACTTTTCTCCTCGTTCCCATACCGCAAAAAGTTGAAAAGAGATTTTACAAAAAAAAAAAAAAAAAAAAAAAACAAGGCCAATCCCGTTGTTTTCCCCCGTTTTTTTTACACATGAAATGCGCGAAAATGTTGCAATTTCTGAGTTTTACAAAGGCTTTTAGAAGAAAAGATGACACATTCACGAGAAATGTTTATTTCGAATCATTCAAAAATCGTTGCTTTTAAAAGTGATGATAAAGATTTTGAAATAAATAAAATGAAGAATTTTGGGTTTATTGAGTAGGCTTGTAATCCCTTCAAATGGCATAATTTTGTCTAGAGATCATACTAATTATTAATCATAATCATACTAATTTTATTAATCATTAATTTCAGCTTTTCACTTCTAAAGAAGCTCTCTTTTCCCTTTATCAACCTTATATACCAGTTTGCTAGATAGCGAACGATTACCGCACAAAGAACACCTTGTGATTTTTCTTTTTTTTTGTAGATGGTAAGAAGATATTTGATTGTGAATTTGTATCTAGGGGTTTTCGGGGTCGGTGAATCGATTGGTGTTGTTTATTTTACAGTATATCAACTGTAAAAGGCTATCAACTAAAAGCTAATTTGTTGTCAAAGACTCGAATCTTTTAAAGCTCAAAGGACTCACTTTGATATTCTCAAACCGATCCATTCAGTTTTTCTCAAACAATTCTTCTGATCCTTGACATTTCCCCTCTGAAATCACTCATCCCAAAGCATTTTGCAAAGTTCATCCGATTTTGGAACACATTTTTCTCTTTTTTACTAAAGCTTTTCATATTTGCACTTTACGGGATTCATTTTTGAGAAAGACAAGGAAAAAAAAACCCTTCTTTCTTTCACAGACACAGTTTTTTTCTGTCAAAAATCCTTTTCAAAATCGTTTTTTTTTTCCAAAAACCGTTTCGTTTTTTGTTTACAAATTTACATTTCTTTATCTCTCAGTATTGATTTTTTTTTTGCTTTAAAAATTGTTTCCAAATATTTATAGCTATTGAAAATGAAAATTGTTTCAAATTGTTGGGTTTAATCGAATGGAAATTGATTAGATTATGGTAGTTTTCTTTTAGAAGAGATATCTTTTTAAGAAAATACACTACTGGACAATGAAATATGATATTTGAAAAAAGATCGTCACTTTCGCGCGTCTATAACTCTCTTGTCTTTACCGTATTTCGAAATATTAATATTACCATTGTGTAGCCCTTGCAAAGAGCTTTCAGAAAATGTATAACACTAATAGTTTACCATTGATAACTTTTTTTTATAACCAGTCTGTTGTTAGCAGTAAACAGACAAATTTAACTGCCTTTTGCTCGAGTGAAACGATCAGCAATGGTTTTCCTTTGTACAGGGTGTGGCATAGATTATTATACTGCTAGGCTTAGGCTCAGGCTTAGGCTCAGGCTTAGGCTTAGGCTTAGGCTAGGCTTAGGCTTAGGCTCAGGCTTAGGCTTGGACTTAGTGCGAAGGCTAGCGGCTAGCGCCTAGCACTAAGTCTATTTGGGTTTGGGCTAAACCCCTATTTTCTGGATCTCAGCCAGTTCTCGGAGCTAAGGGACTTAGGCTTAGGCTTAGGCTAGGGTTGTCAAAGTCATTAAAAAATGTTACGGTTTTTCTATTCAATGTAAAATTACGCGGAGATTTTATAATTAATTGTTGTTTTTCAGCTTAGGTTAATGTATTTTCTTAGAAAGCCAAAAAGATGCATTAAGCGCAACACTATGCATTGAAAATGAGAATTGTTTCTAATTGTTGGGTTTAATTGAATGGAGATTGATTAGATTACGAGAGTTTTCTTTTAGAAGAGATATCTTTTTAAGAAAATACACTACTGGACAATGAAATATGATATTTGAAAAAAGATCGTCACTTTCGCGCGTCTATAACTCCCTTGTCTTTGAGTTTAAACTATTAGTGTTATAGATTTTCTGAAAGCTCTTTTCAAGGGTTACACAATGGTAATATTAATATTTAAAAATACGGTAAAGACAAGAGAGTTACAGACGCGCGAAAGTGACGATCTTTTTTCAAATATCATATTTCATTGTCCAGTAGTGTACATTAATAAACTTGAGAGTACGTTACGTACGTTTTGTGTACGCAAAAGACTACAAAAGAGTACGTTTTGTGAACAAATTTGATCGGTGAGAAGTTTCAGATCTTGAGAAAACTTGGATAAAACTTGCAGACTTGGAGAACTTGGATAAAACTTTAATTAGTTCTACATTGACTTGAATCCCTAATGTGCACAAATCACTGAAGAATTCTAGAACACTCACAAACACTCACAAACACTAAGTGACTAAGAAGTGTCATTCTTTTTCTTATCTCTGACATGAACGGGTCATTCCCCCCAGTTCTCTTTCCCTTCTTTTCCCCTAATCACAAATGTTTGTCGACTCACGCAATCGAATAGTTGACCAAAAACACCTTTTGGGCTTTCAAGATCTCAATTCATATTGAGCTAAGGTGGTGCTAAGTGGGCAAAACCGATAAGAATAAGAATCCCCCAAAATCTCCTTGTCACTTGAGGGATTAGATCCTTGAGTAGTCCAACTGTGACCTCAAAAATCTGGTGAGGTTGAGATTGCTAATGGCTGGATGAAGAAGAAGAGGCACATTTCTACAAATAAATAAAAGAAGAGGCACATTTCTTAAATAAATAAAACAGTTTGATATTCCAAAAAGATAGAGAAGCTAATAGATCCACCTAGGTTCACCATTCAGTAAAAATGGGAAGAAATGAACTCTAGCTTTCAGCTTTTCTTACCGATCCATCATCCAATGAAAATATCCATCGTAAATACTGTAATAGTACCCCACCGCCCCAAAAGTTTTTTAGTATTTCATTTTTTTCAAAGCACCCGTACTTTCAAAAAATGCGTCTTTGGTATGAAAAAATAGCCCTGAATTTCAGCTATTTTTTTTGATAACTAAGCACGCATTGTAGCATAAACCAGTGTCGATCAATAATCAATAATGAATCAATAATGAACATCAATAATGAAATAATGAACTGGGTTGATGTTGACCTGTTCTGGTCTCCTGTAGGGCCAGATCAACTGTGAAGCCAATCTAATCACCGCCAATCAGCTCTGGAATCATTGGTACTGTAGAAATAGCTCTAATGATAATCCACAAATTCAAATTTAACACTGAAGAAAAGTGACATTGTTAAATAAACATTTTACGGTAGCTTTTAAGCAAGTTTGAAGGTTGACTTCAAACACACTAATCTTTACCCTCTAGGCTCAACTATTTTTGTACAATGTCTGCAATTCTTCTTAATCTAAAAAACAAACATTTTTACTTAAAACTGTACTAGTATACGATTTTGATAAGAGGAAAGAAAGAAAGAAAGAAAGAAAGAAAGAAAGAAAGAAAGATAAAAGAATGTAAATGGAATCATTTAATGAACGGCTCCATTCTGTCGGCAGTTTAGCCCACGCCGAAAGGACACAGCCGAGTACGGAAGAGGAGGGAAATTCCACGAATGATTGCTTTCTAATCTGACCTCTGCTCAAGTTTTTATTTAAAAATAAACACTCATTGTACAATTTTTTATGATATCTTTTGTTTAATAGAACAAAAAGCCATCTTTTAGCCATCTTTGAGCAAACTTGGTGCTTAGGATCACTTCAAAAATTAGGATCACTTCAAAATAAACACTCATTGTACAAATGCTCCCTCTTTTCCGCACTTATTTCTTCATTTTCTTCAACTAGAAACCGTGTTTCAAAAAAATACAGATTTATGCTATGCCAGAGGTCATGTGTTTTCATTTTTAAGCATGTACACAACTTTTTAAAAAGCAACTTGAACCTTGAATAGATTCAAAATTGATCTTGAGCTTGATTCCTTGATTTAACCATACTTTCTTACTTTCTTACTTACTTTCTTACTTACTTACTTACTTACTTACTTACTTACTTACTTAACTTTCTTAACTTCTCCTATTTGAAACCCTAAAATTGCCAGTTTTCTAAATGTGACTCAACTCGGGGGAAATTCCCGTGAATCTTCTGCCCAATCCCCATCCAATGACTTTCTTTAACCTTATATCTTTTTCAGGTTTCTTTTCTTTTACCTTTAATTGGCAACATTTTCTGATGACCTATGAGTGATTTGGATAAGATTTGGGGAGAAGGTTGGCATTGGGGTTAATTGAATCATCGTTTACTTGGGGAACATCTCGAGAAGTTCTCTAGTTTCTCTAGTTCAGCTTCTGATAGACTAAACCCAATAGAAAATTAGACCAGACAAGCTCAGAACCAGGCCAGGTCAGTCTGATTGGTTTAGAACAAGGCCAGGTCAGTCTCATTGGTTTAGAACCAGGTCAGGCCAGTCTGATTGATTTAGAACCAGGCCAGGTCAACCTAGATGGCTCATAGCCAAAGCCAGCCCAGATCAACCAAACTTAAATCGGCCAAATTCTAAACCAACCAAATCTAGATCAGTCATTTGTTAGCCTAACCAAGTTCCATGCTTCATTAACTAAGCGCAACATATCCTTATCTGAACCCTGATCATTTACGTCTTTTCAAGACTTCAAATCCAAAATTGTTTGCGAATCTCATCCAAGAAACATCAACTATTCGATGTCCTCAATGAAACCAATTCATCAAAAAGCAGGTCATCTCCATTGCCGATGGGCAAGTAGAAGATTGAGAACTGAATAGAGTAGTTCTCAAGTAGAATCTCTTGTTTTTTCTCAGGCTAATCTCTCACTCTCTTGACATTTCCTCAGGGCATGAGAACAGGTGTCCAAACCCAGATCTCTTCCCAATTTCTTGACAATTCCCATATCTCGTTTAATCGTTTCGAGGATTAAGAAGATAGATTTTCAAGTTTTTGAGTGTTTAATCCAATCCGCAAATGATTAGAGAGATTTTACTGTAATTTAAGCAATCATTGCAAAGATTTATTGATATTGTGATGATATCCTGAGATCTCTTGTGTTTTTAATCCGTTTCTAAAACGTGTCACCTTTCAAAAAGCTACTGTAGTCTTGAATTTTTAGTTTAATTTATTGATATTAAAGGAGCATTATGATATCCCCGAGGGATATGATATCATAATGCTACCTACAGTACCTTAAAGTCCTTAAAGTCCTTAAAGTCGAGCTTCTTCCCCATGATAGCTTTTCTAAAACTTGTCAACTTTGATAAACTATTGTATCTTGCCTTGAGATTTATTAGAGATTTATTATTGGTCTGATTCTGTATCATAAATGAATCCACATTAAATAGCCATTGCATTTAGTCAGTGTACTCAAAATGGCTTTAGTGATAATCGTGTCTAGGTCGAAATGGAGATTTGCTAATGACAAGATGATACAATTCCAGATTTGTTTATGCTTTAAGCTACATGAATCAAGTCTTAACCTGATCTCAGTGAGAAACTGGGGAATGAGAGCTGCGAATTAAAGAGATTGGAGGCGGAGCTATGCAGATGTCTTTCTCTTTCCCTATTTCTTGTGAGTACAGGCAGACCACCAAGGTGCAAGAGATGAGAAAGAAATGGAAAAGATAAAGAAGAGATGAAGAAGAGATGGGAAAGAGATCCATAAGAAATGGGGGAAGGGAGGGGATGGAGGGGATGGAGGAGAGGAGAAGAGGAGAAGAGGAGGAGAGGAGGAGAGCGGTGGAGCCCGCCCCTTCTGGGGTCATTGCCTCATCCCCCTCTTCTTCTCCTACCACATTTGGGCCAGTCGGCTGATTTTTTTTTGGATCATTTACCCAGTTGCCTTAACTTTAGGCTGATTCGTTACATGGTAAGGAATCTCCACATCTTATCAGTTGAAGATCAGTGCCGCAACTCAACTCTTTTCATTTTTCCTGATTCGACAGCTTTAGATTATGACTTTAGCTTTAGATTTAAACATTTCTCGATATTTGACAGCTTTAGATTATAGATTCTAGTTTTTTACCTGTATAAGATCACTATTTACTCTCTTTCTTCATGCCCATTTATTGGTATCGAGAATCGCCGCTGGCGAAGGCTTCAATTGACAATTAACTGCTCTTTTATCTGGATGTTTATGAAATTATAATGGCTAGATAATAGAATTTAATAGTTAGATAAAGATTCTAACATTTCTTCACTTTATCCACTAGAGTTTCCTTCTCAAACTTGAGCTGAAGTTGTCTCTTTTTTTGATTTTTCTTTCCTTACTTTGAATTGCCTTTATTGAAGTGTATCTTAGATATCTTAAAGCTTAAATAAATCTTAAATGTATCTTAAACATCTCCTTATCTAATTTGAATTTAGATTTTATCTCTTTTTTATTTATTATTTCCTAATAGAGTCCGAATTCAAATTCCCCCAAACCACGTGGTAAAGAAAGTGTTCAAAAGAATAGTTAGAGATTTAGAAAAACAGAAATATTATGGAATAGAGATTGAGAAAAGGATAGAAAATGGTGCAGAATCTCTTTTTTTTCTCTTTTTATGACTATTTCGTAACTTGTTATTGCATACCCTTTCCCCTTTTGAGATTCAAATTGTAGGCTCTTTTCGAGATTCAAAAATTTTCCTTAAAAGCTTTCATTCAACTATTATAACTTTCAATTTATGTTATCTTTCTTGTTTTAAAATTTTGATTATTAACTTTGATTATTATTAAATTAACTAGCTTTTAACTATCAACTTTCTAATTAACTTCCAACCTATTTAAGTATTCAGTACAGTAGCCAGCACGCTTATTTCAACCTATTTAAGTATTCAATATAGTAACCAGCACAGTACCATTCTAGATTTTGATTTATCCTTGATTTAAGAAGGCTTTACATCCCATTCACACAATAGAATCCCCAAATGATTCAATGAATTTTGACTTTCTTATCGAAACTCTGTAGTCAAGAGTCCAGTCAAGAGTCCATAGTCTTCACAATGCAATTATCCAAATGATCTCGAAATCCAGCGCATTCTCGAGACTCCTCCCCCCTCCCCAATCACATCAAAATTTCCCATCTTGATCGATTAACCACCTCAACTTTTTTCCATCTATAGAGAGTGAAAAAATTTCTCCAATAGATCGTAATCGAAGTGAGAAAGGCGCAAAAAAAACCATTCTCACCTCTCCATGGCGGAACATCGCAAGAAAAAGTGAGAAGTTCTCAAAAAAAGCTGTCAAGTCTAGTCTGGCTTTTTTAAAATACAAATATTGATGGGTGAATGGATAAGTTGTAGGTTTTTGGGGCACTGGATTACTCTATATAAGTGGGTCTAACTGGGATCATTTCTTCTCTTGAACTTACTGATCTTGTGCCTTGTGCCATAGAACTATAGAACTCACTTATACAACTTATAGAAGTTGATTTGTATTTTGTGGTCTAGTATTTGAAGTCTTAAACTTTCCACTCACCTCTGGATCTTGGCCTAAATTTGGCTAACTGGCTTGGGTATCTAGGCTTGGGTATCTAGGCTTGGGTATCTAGGCTAGTTTGCCAAACTGGCCTGGATTCAGCTAGGCTTACATCTGGGTTTTTGCTCAGCATTGTCTGAGCCTGAAGCCTTGGAATTCTGTAGATCAAAGAAGGCTTCTCATTGATTCTTTCACCTTTTCTAACTGAGCTAAAATCGCATAACTTTCCGATTGCAGTGGCGTTGCGCGAAAGATGGCGTTGCGCGAAGTGTTTGGGCAGACGTCGAGCTCATCCTCTTCATCGCATCCACGCTATCACTCATTCTCGATCACCACATCTCCATCAAATCTCTCATCATCCTATTCCTCGACTTCATCAAACGATTCGTGGGAGTTGTCAATTGGGAATCTCGGTGTGCACGACTATCACTTCACCCAAGTCACTGATCGTCTTACATCGACTCTCAGGTTGAGAAAAAAGCTATAAATAGATTATAATTTAATCTACATCTCATATCTATTTACCTATCTACAATAGTTTAAATATTCTTTTAAAACATAAAATCATATAGCCAGGCAAGTCATCTTTCCAGCACAAGGCTTTACTCTAGTCTCTTAGTTCTCTTCTTAGTCTTATCTATTCCATTTGTACTTTACTGTACACTTTACAGTCTGGTAGTAACTCTAAGACATAATTATGCATATAAATTACATAATTATATGCAAATTTTTCTAATTCTTATGCTTTAGATGCGCCGAGATGCTCTCCGATTCCCCGTCGACGTCCTCGGAGAACGCGGCTCAGGTAAATTAGACTGTACACTGCAAATTTGCATCTCTATTTTACAAAATACAATCCAAAATACAATAGTACTTATCTGCTAGTTATTTACATATCTAGATAATTCTACATAGAAGAATTTAGCTATTCAACCCGAATGGTCAACGCCGTCGCTCGGCGCGCGGCGTTCTCCAACCCGTTCAGCCACCACCGGAGCCCATTGCTCGACCGCTTTGCCAGGTAAATTTTCGAATTAAAGTTTTAAAGAATATATCTAGTTTAGTTTTCTTTATCTAATTCTAATTCTAATTCTAATTCTAATCTCAATCCAATCGTACGATCATTTTTCAAAAAAAACATCCCGGCTTCGGTTTTGAAAAGTTTGCTCGGCAAGGGTTTTTCTACTTTTCAAACCTTTCCTCGGAACCAAAAAGACAAAAAAAAACACAAGAAAAACACAAGAAAAACGTAAGAAAATCGTTTATAAAAAGAGTTTTCTCATTTTTCTTTCTTTCTTTTTTTTTCTGTTTTCGATGTTTCGCTTACGCGTTTTTACCGATCTCTCGGCAACGATGCCTCAAAGAGATTAAAATGGGGAAAGAGTGAAGAGAGATTGCAAAAGAGTCTGACATTTATTCTTTGTTTTAGAAAGTATGTAATAATGTTATTGATAAATTATCGAATTTGAAAGTTTTATATAGAGCTGGATAAATGTTCTTTAGGTTTAAAGATTAGATCTAGATAAAAACTAGAGCTTTAGATTTGGATTAATGAAAATCATTTTTAATTAATGGAAAGGCATTCTTATCAAAGGTTTTTTTGATGAAAATTTTAGCAGAGTACACAGATATTTACGTTACGCAGCTAGTTCGCTGAATAGTTTTTATTTAGAAAATTTATTTCCAGGCCAAGCGCCGTTCGTTGGATCAACGCCTGAACACTCCGCAGCATGCGTCGATTCGGACAGCTGTTTTGGATCGCGGCATTCACGGGAACAAGCTCGGATTTGTGAATCTGCTGAAAGCCGAGGTTTGAGAAAATCAAAGTTATCTATTTTGACAAAATTCTGGATAATTTAGTTATAAAAGTGGTTAGAAGATGTCATTATAAATGAAGATATCATTAAAAGAAGAAGTCATTATAAATGAAGTGAAAGAATTGACAAGAAAAAGTAGAGTTCCGGAGAGGGGATCGAACCCCCGACCCCTTCCTTTCCTCGAGCTTTCGCTTCAGACCCTCTAACCACTGAGCTATCTGGTACCTGACTAAAGGCAAGAAAAAAGGGGTATAAGAGAGAAGAGAAGGAAATACTCTGCTCTTCACTCTAATTCATCCAATATCTGTACAAATACAGTTGAAGCCAAGCCAAGCTTGGTGCCAAGCCAAGCCAAGTTATCTGTACTCAACCAGTCTTCCATCCCCACCTTTCTTGAGCAATGCAATCTTCTTTCCTCATCAAAAAAAACTCACAAAGACTTTCTTCAGTGAACAGATCCGAAAAGGAATCGCGGCATAATCGCATCTGTTTGCCGGGTGTGGGTTGACCTCCCGATCACCTTCCTTTTACCCTTCAGCCGATCTCTTCACTTATCCAATCTATCACCATTTACCGTCTCTTTACCGTATCCCATCCCCCGTCTCTTCAGCTCTCTCAATCTTTTCTTTCTTTGTCCCCATCCTTTCGCGCATTGGCTTTCCTTTCTATTCCGCAAAAAAAATCTTGAAAAAGTGCATGGGATTTCCGTAGTTCTAAGAGGTTGTTCTTGTGTTGGATATTGAGTAGGGGAATTGGGGAATTGGGGAATTGGTGGTGCCAGGGGTGAAGCACTACAAGAAATTTAGGGAAATGGCATGAGAATGTTGTGTGAAGGCGTATCTAAACTTTCAAAGTTGTACTACTAAACGAATATTGTAAGGTCTACTGTATCTAATATAATAGATCTAGTTTCCTGCAAGACTTACTGTATCTTTGTTAGGTTCTAACAGATCCATTGGGTTTAGTTGTACGACTGGATTAAGGGACAGTGAATTAAACGGATAGAGATCTACTTTATTTAATGTAATAGATTTAATTAGATCTTGAATTCCTCCTAAATCTACAGCATTTTCTTATCCGAACAGATCTATTGGATTACTTGTAACATTGGATCAAAGGTTGTTACTGAAAAAGGAGCCTACCGCAGTCCCTTTCTCCACTCGACTCCTTTCCTTTCCTTTCTTTCCTTTCCTTTCCTTTCCTTTCCTTTCTTTCCTTTCCCTTCCTTTCCTTTCCCTTCCTTTCCTTTCCTCCTATCAAAGACATGCCCATTTGCATGTTGATGGGGTCGATAGATGTTGGAGAATCCTTACAATCTTTTAAAAAAATCAAAACATCCCCGGGATTTCTTCTTTCCTTTGATTTCAGTCTTGGATAACCTTGATTTGGACACAAAGGACCTATCGGGGTCAGCGGTCAGTTTTACCGCACTTTGCACCAAAATTGCAAAGGAAAATATTAAGACAAATATCTATTCGAGTACAAAAAACACTTTTTTACATACATTACACTTTTAAAGTAGACTTTTAAGACAAGAAATTATCCTGGAGAAGCCTGAAATTTGATTAAAACTAAAACTAGAAGTTGCTAGGCTAAACTTTAAGATACAGGATCAACTATTGTAAGACAAGATTTCGGTAGGATTACTGTAGAATTCATACAGTAATCTACTTTACTCTAGTAATCTATTTTTCTCTTCTAGGAGGACACTGGCGTTAACTCGCACTATTTCGAGGCGATTCAGGACGAGCTCGAGGTGAAGCACCGAGAACAGGCAGTCGATTGGCTGTTTGACGTGAGCAAGGATGTAAGTAGATTATTTGAATATTATTTATCTATTTTATCTTGATTTTTCAGTGTCACGCTGACCCAGGAGTGCTCCCGTTGGCCGTTTCGCTGATGGATCGTTTCCTGTCGATTCAGCAAATCTACAAGAAAGATATCCAGGCGCTAGCTGGCACGTGTTTCTTCATCGCTAGCAAGATGAAGGTTAGTTATTTGTTCTTTTGATAAAGTATAAGATATAAGTACCACAGTAACGGGCAAGACAATAGTCCATACCCATGACAAAAGCTTTTGGCCTAGCCTGATCCTGTCCTGATTCAAAACCCCGTTGTTTACTCTAGCTAAATTTCTGCACTGTACTCTAGCCACAGTAATTTGTACTTGACTGTACTGTACTAAAGCTGGAGTACTGTTTATCTTATAGCCAGCTCTAGGTCATGCTCAAGATCTTCTTGGCTAGACTCTAGTCTAGCCAAGAAGACCTGGTCATCAAGGCTAGTCCAGTGAAAAAAGCTGGGAGCAAAGCTAATCCCGGAATAAACCAGCTTTAGCTTGCAGAATCAATATCTAGAATACCATATCTAAGTAACAATATCTAGTTTTTCTCCTCATTAATCTAAACTTCATTTCTAGGAACCCCAACCCTTAAACGCGCGCAAGATGAGCGACTACACGGTCAACACAGTGTCCGTTGGAAACATTTTGGTAAGCTAAAGTTGAATGCTCAAGACTCTAGCCTAGCCAAGAAGACCTGGTCATCAAGGCTAGTCCAGTCGTCGATCCTTGAGGCCGATCGTGCCGGGACTCGAACCCGACACCTCTCGCTTACTGGAAAACGCTCTACCAATGAGCTACTAGCACATTGGTAGAGCGCACATTCCATTGCCACCAGCAAAGAGCTTCATTCATCGAATCTTTACAGAGTTGGGAGCTCTTGATCTGTTCCCAATTGGAGTGGGATATCTCTTCACCAACCGGTGTTGACTTCTTCGATTTCATCTCGGCAAATTATCCAAATTTGTCTATCCTTCGTGGCAGCTACCTCGAGATTCTTCATCGAATGCAGAGATGTATATTTTAAACTTATAAACTCAAAGACTCAAAGACTAGCATTTAATAAGCTTACATCTTCAAATGTCCTTGAGAAACTTGAAAAGAAAAGGTTTTCTGAAAATGAACTCGTTTCTCGTCAATGCCACACAAGTGGTTGTAGAAATTTTGGAAGAAAATCATGGCATTAAAGCCCGATTCTCTTTCCCCATATCTCGGTCATTTATCTGCATTTGTGAAAAGAAAAGATGCACTTTTTTGTGAGGGTGAGACTGGGCTTTTTGCTTTTTTTTTCTCGAAAAAGAAAATGTGCTTACCTGAGTGGCACACGACTCTTTTTTTTCTAGCTACCTTTAAGGAGTGAAATTTGCCGACACGATCAAGGCAACATTAGTGGGATAGAGGAAATAAAATCAGCTTTAATCTATAATGAGACAAAATACAGTGGGCTGAAGCTAAAGCTACCTAAAGTTAAAGCTAAAGCTACCTAAAGCTAAAGCTAAAGCTACCTAAAGCTACCTAAAGCTAAAGCTACCTAAAGCTACCTAAAGCTATCTATTAGCTACTACTAAAGCTACCTAAAGCTACCTAAAGCTAAACCTAAAGCTACCTAAAGCTATCTATTAGCTACTACTAAAGCTAGCTAATATTTTAATGAAAACCTAAATAAAATTGTTTCCTAAATAGTGCATACAAGAGTCCAAGAGGCTTATCTCTTTGAGAAGAGATTTTAAGTGTAATCCTAAAAGTAGAGGTGTTCTTTCTCTAAGAACGTCTCGTTTTTTTTCCTTTTTCATCTCTACCGACTCTTTTCTCTTTAAAGTACAGGTGGACGGGTTTTTTTCTTAGTTTTTCTAGTATTGAGGATTGAAAAGGGCACAGTGGGTGGTCGTTTTCATCTCTTTTCCTTTACTTCTTAAAACTTTAGGGACTTTTTCAGAAATTTTCTCAAAAACCCAGCTGCTCACCTACTTTTTGAGGAAAAAAAAGCGGACATTGAAGCCAATTTTTTTGGGAGAGAGATTTGGGGAAGAATCTGGATTGATTGGTTTATGAATGAAATACCGTCTAATAGATAATGAATAGATTCTAATAGAGTCTAATAGATTATAGAAAAGTTGTCTAACCTAATAGATATAAGTAGATAATAATAGATAATAGATAATAGATAATAGATCATAGGCAATAATGGATAATAGGCAATAATAGATAATAATAGTAGTTTAATAGATAATAATAGTAGTCTAATAGATAATAGTAGCTGTACAAAAGTCAGATCGAATTTGAATGCCAAAATGTGCTTCAGTCTATCCTATCCAATCGGGATTCGAATGATTCAAATCATTCAAATCAAATCAAATCATTCAAATCATCCAATCCGTATTCTCTAAATACATCTAAATACTCCTTTTGAATCTATTTTTCCTTATTCTAAACGTATCGATCCTTGGTAACCTATGTGCGATCATTTTAACCATGCGCAACCATTCGCAAATATTCCCCCAAATTTGCATGACCCTTTTTTCTCGGGTTGTGAAAGTGAAAAATTCGTCTTTCTCAAGAAATTGACCCTCAAACGTCGAAAGAAAAAAGAAAAGAAATGATCACACCCCATCAACGATTTTTTGGCGGTAAAAAGAAGCCTGACCGATGCAGTCGAAAAAGTGGGCCATTTTTAGGGAGCTGAGAATTGGATTCAATGTGAAGTAGAAGAAAAAGAATAAAGGGACAGATGGTTTTTCGGTGATTGATAGGTGAAGAGATTAGTGGGGAAAGCGGTAGGGCTATTGTTATTCATTGCTTTATTATTTAGAGTAAAGGTTATCTATAGCAGCTTGTCTAAAGTAAAGCTTGTCTATAGCAAAGCTTATCTAAAGTAAAGCTTGTCTAAAGTAAAGCTAGTCTAAAGCAAAGCTTATCTAAAGCAGCTTATCTATAGCAGCTTATCTAAAGCAAAACTTATCTTTCTAACTCAAGAGCTAGTCAAGCTAAAAGTCTAGATAATGGTTGTTTACTTTGGTGGATTGTAGATTGATTGTAGACTTAACTTTTCAGAGCTTAACTTAACTTTTTAGTTTTCTTAGTTGATTATTCAGGTCTGCTTACTCCAATTCTTTTCTGCTTACTCCAATTCTTTTCATCTATAAATCGATTAGCGAATAAACAAGTAAAGAAGAAAAAAAAAGAACTTTTCGACTAAGATACACTCTCCATCACCCCAGTGAAAGTCCAAGCCTTCTTTGTCCCAACTTTGCTTTGCTTCCCCCCAAAAGAAAAGTCACTAGGTCAATCACCTTTTCTTCAACATTTCTTCCAGTACGTTTCCCCAGTTTCGAAATTCTCTAAATCATTTTCCGAATCAGTGATTCATTTGATCTACAGCAATGAAAACAGGAGGCTCTCAAAAAAAAAAGAAAAATTTGCATTTGAATGTAAAGAAAGAGCTTTATGGGTGAAGAAAACCTCAACTTTTAAGAGAAAACAAGAAAAAACGAAAAACGAAAGAAATTTGTAGAAATTTGATTTTGACTTTTCTTGTAATTCAGCTAGCTCTAGTATCTGTAAGGTTGTTTGTAAGTACTGCAGTAGTTGTATATAGGTGTCAATTGTTTCTATAAGCTGTGATCGTTCAATCTTGTAGGAAAAGTACTGTAAATAAGTGTGATAATGCTTTAGAAGTGTTAGATCATTACTATAAAGTCTTAAAAGTCATCTAAGTTACTTATAGTTACTTATAATTACTTATAGCTACTTATAGTTACTTATAGTTACTTATAGTTACTTATAGTTACTTATAGTTACTTATAGCTACTTATAGCTACTTATAGTTACTTATAGTTACTTATAGTTACTTATAATTACTTATAATTACTTATAAGTTACTTATAAGTTACTTATAAGTAATCTAAGTATAGTATAAGTAGTCTTATAGTATTCTCCTTGATAAAAATGACTTTATTACAATTGAAAGATGTTTCATTCTTTGTCTCATCTCTCGCAAACATGTGACAACATCTGGTGGCTCCTTTCTGTTCATTGAGAGAAAAAGCGGCATTGTTTGATCGAAGAAATCCCTTTAAATGAATCCCTTCCGTCTAAATGAAGTCAGGTCAAATCTCTGTTGCATCGAATAATTGCTTTGATTCAAAAAAACCCCCATCTAGTACTTGAGTACTCATCGACTTACTTATAGCACATGGTTAGAAATTTGAGAATGACAAAAGAGAGTTCTTAAAGAAAGAGAGAGATCTCTTTCTTTGATAGCTTTATTTCTTTGAGTAGTTACCGCTTTATGACTACTATAGGACAAGTATATGATCCGGGATGACCTTTTAAAGACTCTTTGAAAAGAGAGGATGAAGAGTGACCTTGGCAAGGGACAAGCAATGGAATTTACTTTAACTTACTTACTATTAGAGCTCTAGATTACATTAACCAAGTGCTGGAGTAAGAAATTTACAATAAAGCATTACAATACTACAATACTATTGCTGATCTTGTACTGCTACTGCTCTAGAACTGCTAAAGGATCTAGAATTCTCGTATTGACACTCATAAATGATCTGAAGCTGGGATTTGGTGTAACTTGTACTCCATAATAGCTTTACTAGTTGTAGATGTAGCTTTACCAGTTGTAGATGTAGCTTTGCTAGTTGTAGATGTAGCTTTACCAGTTGTAGATGTAGCTTTACTAGTTGTAGATCTAGCTTTACCAGTTGTAGATGTAGCTTTACTAGTTGTAGATCTAGCTTTACCAGTTGTAGATGTAGCTTTACTTCTTGTACCTTTCTGTACAGTATTTCTGTATAGTACTTGAGCACTATAGTGTTATAGTAACAGTGATCAGGCACTTTACATAGTAACTCAAGTACTATCGGACACATTTATACTTAGCCTATCCACATGTTCTTTAAAATTCAAATTCCCTTTCCCCTCAAACCGCAAACCCTTTCTCAACCCTTTTTCTTCAACACAAATCACTCATTTACTTTCAATGCATGCCAAAAAAAAAAAATGGAGGGAAATGTTGGTGGTGGTGTGAGTGACTAATTACGGGACAAAAACACAGCGGGAGTTTTAAGGGCTGATGGAGAGAAGTGTTATGAGCCAGGAATTGTGAGCACTTATGCAAATATGCCTTCATTTTTATAGATAATGGATGTGATGGGCTAATGAATAGGCAAATCTTTGACTGACTTTTTTTACATTTCATGATCTCGGTGACATACAGCTGTGTGAGCTTTTTGGATAGGTCACAAATTGGGTCACAAATACAGCTAGTACTGACTAGCCGTGATACTTGGTAAGTCTAAAGTGCTTTTTGAAAGATTGTAGAAAGCCTATGGTCTGCCAGTAAATAGCAATAGAAGCTACGTTAAAATACCGTCATAGTTCTGTACATAGCTGTACATTACTGTAGCTGTAACTGGCTGTGTAGCTGAGTAGCTGCAACTGCTGTAACTGGCTGTAGCTGTAGTAATGTGTATTCAATTCCAAAATCCGTTATCAGGCATTTCAAATACCAGCTTTTTTTTCTCCACCACTCACTCCTTTGTTCTCCTTCCGTAGCGTGGGAAAATAAAACTTTTTACTTCTCAATCGGCTTTTAATCTAAGCGATCATTTGAATCGTAGTGCCATTTAAGGCCAAGTAATCCTAGTACCATTTATGGCCAAGAAATCCTAGCGCCATTTAAGGCCAAGAAATCCTAGTGCCATTTAAGGCCAAGAAATTCTAGTACCATTTAAGGCCAAGAAATCCTAGCGTCATTTAAGGCCAAGAAATCCTAGTACCATTTAAGGCCAAGAAATCCTACTACCATTTATGGCCAAGAAATCCTAGTCCCATTTAAGACCAAGAAATCCTAGCGTCATTTAAGGCCAAGAAATCCCAAGTGCATTTCAAATCCGATTCATCTTGTGAGCCTCTAATTAAAACATAAAAAAAACATAAAATTTGCGGCTTGCTTAAATATGGTAGAAGATAGGAAAGACTGTAATTAGAGGCGCATTCATTCGCGCTCATTACATATGATGTGGCTAAGACAGGGTAAGGGCTAAAGACGGCAGCTGTTGCATCGGCCTCCACATGCCGACACTCCTTCCCCTACACCTTAGGTCTTCTCTTTTTTTCTTCTTTGAATTTGAATTGAGTCCATACTTTGATGGGCAGAGTCAATCAGATGAATACGGTAATGGGGGAAAAGCTTCAGCTTGAGCATAGGGATCTTCTACATTTCTCTATTTCTCGTAATGCTTTAGGAATACTGTAGCTAGGGTCATACTGTAGCTAGAATCATACTGTAGCTAGATAAAGTCAGACTACAGTAGCCAGCCTACAGGAGACAGACTACAATAGACAGTCTATAGTCGACAGTAGACAGTATACAGTAGACAGCCTACAATAGACAGTCGACAGTAGACAGCCTATAGTAGACACTCTACAATAGACAGTCTACAGTAGACAGTCAGCTAATAGGTACGGTAGATGAAAGTACGGTCATGTACAAGACTGGCGTTACAGTACAGACTACAGTAATCAGTACAATAGTACAGTCCTTTCAAGTCTAAGCCTAAGCCTGGTTAGATTATTTAGCCAATTCACATTTGAAACTACTGTAGTAGAAAGTTTTAAGACAGTTGTAAGCTTTAACAACTTTCCTAACAAATCTAATACTAAACCAAACATTTCTAACAGTTCTAATCTAACAATTCAAACTTTAACTAATAGTACATAGTACATAGTCTTGCTAATAGTACAATGAATGACTAAGCTCTAGGTGATTCTTGAAATTTCTTTGAAAGCAGATCAAAATCTTTTTTTAAAAAATATTTCGACCTTACAAAAAGAGGATCTAGAGGTCACTGAAATCATTACTCGTCAAGTTACAGTAATCCCTTCATCATGAAGAATTTCGCGCCTTGTTTCAATGGAATTAGGTGTGAAAAGCGCGAAAAAATGACTCCTCAGATATTTTCTAGAAAAAGAAAGAAAGTAAAAGAAAGAAAAAGAAAGAAAGAAAAAGAAAGTAAAAGAGAAGTTTTGCCAAGGTGTTTTTGAGCGAAAAAAACGATCTTATCGCATTTTTCTTTGAAGAAAATCGAATTTTTCATTTCCAAACTAACGAGGCGACGCCTGGAAATAGACACATTAAAGGGATAAAGTTTTAAGGCAACAATTTAGTGTTTAATGGTTGATCTAAAGCATACTAAATCCAGCATACTAAATGCTAAAACTAGTTTAGCATATAATAAAGTTTTATCTTTAGATTTACCTTCTCTTTTAGATGAAAATCAAGCTCTTTGCCTTTGCCTTTGCCTTTGCATACAAAAATCAACATCTTTTTATCTCTTTTCAAATCCAGTTCACCAAATCATTCAAAATTTCAATCCTTTTTGAGTCTTCAGTCTTGAGTCTTGAGTCTTTAGTCTTTTCAATTTACTTATCCAAGTATTGAGTAAATAAGTAACTTCAAATATCATGCCATCGGCAATCCCTTTGCGTAACGCTAAGCAAATAAAAGAACTCAAGTTGATTACCACTTGAGGATCCGATTACTAGGCTTTTTTTTTTGAATAGAAATTCAAAAAGCGGTACTTTATAAGTTCTTTGAGTTGAACAAAGGGACGCTCATTGTTTGAAGTGTTATGAAAGAGGCCACAGATTGCGCCAATGGCAACTGTTTGGGGGGAAAGGAGAGCTTCGAGACACCGCAAAAGGACAAAGATGACAAATGTGATGATTGATGAATAAAAAGGATTTCAAAATTTTAACCCACAGTACTTGCGATAGTTGGGGAATTGATTTAGATTGATTTGGATTGCTTTAGATTGCTTTAGATTGCTTTAGATTGCTTTAGCTGCCCGTAGGTGTACTGTGCCACTTTCTTTCATATGCAAATGTATTTTTGACTAACTTTAAGTACACAGTACAACTTTAAGTACAAGTTTATGGATGTTTAAAGAATTTACATTGATGCAAAGTGAGTTTAGAATTATCTAAGACTTTACCTTTGCACTTATTGTAGAGTTTGATTGATTCAAAGATTGATTTTATATTTAAACCATTAATCTCCTTCCCAAACAATAGGGTTTTCTGTAATCGGATATCAGAGATTCCCATAGATTGCCTAGATCCCAGAGATTGATTTGTAGAAAAGGAAAGATATCACTCTGGCATAAACACACGAAACAGACACCCACTCAATCTTCGGGGGGAGAAGCTGAAAGAGAGCTGAGAGGAGAGAGCAGGTGATTTGTGTGACTTCAACAATATGGCCTTTAACTTGTCTTTAACAATATGGCCTAAATATCCCATTGTCATTTAAAGAACATATTGTTTTTTTTTTGAAGGAAACTGTAGGCATTCATTCAACACTCAAGAATCAAATATTCTTTTTTCTTTTCTGGAAAAATCTTTGCCGGCTATGAAGAGCCAAATCTAGGATACGGATCGGAAAACAGACACGCGACAGATTTCCTTCGATCTCAGGCAGATTTACGAGCTCCACTTTGAGGCAAAACATCTTGAGAATAGGAAAATAATAAGACAAAATATTTAGTATAAGAGGGGATATTTAGCTCTAGATATTTAGCACTTTTAGCTCTTAGCAATAGCTCTTTTAGCTATTAACAATAGCTCTTTTAACTTCTCACAATCAAACCGTTAACCAGATCTTCCAGATCTTGTAATACACATCTAGATCGTTAGATTTGATCTAGATCCAATACAATATTTATCTAGATAATACATATCCTGATATTCCAGTGGCTCCCTTAGCTTCTCATTGCTTCAAATCCAAGCATTCACTTGTAACAACTGCCACACCAATATATCCTCAAACAAGTCACTGAAACACATGTTGTTTAGCTTCGAGTGTGGTCTATAGGAAAATTCTTCAGTGAAACGAGTAAAACAAGGTTATCTTCAAGCTAATCGCCATTGCCAGCCGGAAAGAAATGACAAAAAAAAACACTTGAATGGCGTTTGAAATGAGCCCTCCATATGTTGTCTCCAGAAATCTGGTTGCCTACCTCTTTTCCCTATAAAAACTCTTCTTTCACTTCTTTCACTTCTTTCAAATACTGTGCATGAGTTCTCCTAGTAAAAGAGCTAAAAAAACGTAGATAAAAAGATTCATAAAAAACGCGCACAAAGACGAGGGAGGGACACACATTTGTCTTTCTCATTTGGCAAGAGTTTTTTTTTTATTTTTGCGGGGATACGAGAAGGATTGAAAACTTTTGGAAAGGGGTGGGTAGGGATGGGATGGACTAGGATGGGTAGGGATGGATAGGACTAGGATGGGATGGGTAGGACTAGGATGAGCAGGGTAAACCCCAGGCTCGGGCATCTGCCAACCCTGAGATCCCCCGCTGAGATCTCTCAAATCTTTCACTCATTTGAGGGATAAGGTTGGGTTTAGAAATGGAATCGAAAAGGAAACTAGACAATTGTATAGTCTAAGAGTTGGCTAATGTTTTAATCTCCAGGCTCTATTCCAGAGTTAGACCTGACTAGCTTATCAGCTCCACTAGGTATTCAGTTATTCAATTGACTACTTTACACTTTACACTTTAGTTTACAGTTTACACTACTAGGTTTTACAGTATTAGACTATATTCTAGGTGTTTAGAAAAGTTTTTCATCCAGTTCTAGCTATAAGAATTATCTAATCTTGCATTGCTTTGCTTGGAATTGTTCAACGATTCCAGATCTTGATCTCATCCAATCTAAGAATTGTTCCAGATCCAAAAGAACTTGTTTATTGTTAGATTTAGAATTATGATAGTTCTTGATCAGTTCTATTAAAGTTCTTGATGTTAAAACAGTCTTGATCTAATCCAAAGAAAACCAAAAGCCTCAGAAAATACTTACACTTTCCAGATCCTGAAATTCTAAACTAGTTGCAAGCTTTGCGAGCATCATTCCACAATATCCAAGCACTGTTTCAAGCATTATTCAACCATTCAAGTACCCAGCTCTGTTACTTGATCTGTTACTCTGCAACGATAACGATAATTGACGATTACACCAATCTGCTCCAGTCACTTCTGACCTGATTGCCTCAATTATCGATCAGAGATCGGGGATAATTGTGTGAATTATTTGAAACGTGGCCTGAAGGGGTGATGGAGGGAAGAAAATGGCGCAATGACAAGCCTCTCTTAGACAATGAGGACACGTCACACGCTGTGAATTGAAGGGGAAAGGGGAAGAGAAGAGAAGAGAAGAGCAAAGAAAAGATTGAGAACAGGGGCACCTGTAAACATCCCCTCAGGTCATTCCTTCACCCATCCATCCATTCCCTTGAGAGGATTTGGGCACCTGGCGACCCAGTTTCTTGAGATGAAGATTTGGGTACTGTTGCGAGATTGTTTAAATCGGCTTCTCGGGTTCTAAAGGATAAGAATAGTAAGCTAAACACGGCTGTGAATATGTGAATATGGATTGTACAATGGCTACAAGTTTTCTTTTGCTTGGTGCTATTGCTACAAATTCTACAGTCTGTTAAATCAAAGCTACCCTTCAATATAGCTTTCCAAAGCTTCAATATAGCTTTCCAAAGCTTCAATAGCTTTCCAAAGCTTCAATAGCTTTCCAAAGCTTCAATATAGCTTCTCAAAGCTTCAATATAGCTTTTCATAGCCTTTCATCTCATTTCAATGAAACAAAAGGAAAATATGTGGATCGCTTGGGTTCCTGTTCTCGATTACGATCTCTAGAATGAATCTCTAGGATTCAATTGAAAATGAAAATGAATCCTCACACACACACAAAGCTTTCGAGCTCAATTCTAAATCTCTATTTTACAGCTCACAAATTGGCGATGTTTGTCCCGTCACTTCAATCGTGTCTCTCACTTCTTCACTCTGCCTCCAATCAACAGTCATCAAAGCTTCTTCAGGATGCTAGACACTGTATCTCCGAGTTCTTTCAGAATGAATTGGTTTGTGCAACTTTTCAGTTACAGTCTTTCTTTACTCTAAAACTTGAGCACTAAAACTCTGAAATAGCTCATCTAGTACAACTTTTAAACTGCAGTATTAGGACTAGTGTCTAGAAAGGCCAAACTCAGCCTAGAACTGTCCAGATGAAGTACAATACTTTAATACTTTTAGAGTACGTCTATATATTCTTCTTTAGAATCTTTTGGAGCCGTACTTGGTCGACATTGATATGTATTGTTTGGGGAAAAGACCACGCTATGGGCAACGAGCTCCACCCTCGTCGTCAGAGGAACGATCATCACCAGAGGTTGTTAATAAACATAATAAACAAAAAGCTACATAGCTACACAGCTACATAGCTACACAGCTACACAGCTACATAGCTACACAGCTACATAGCTACATAGCTACACAGCTACATAGCTACACAGCTACACAGCTACATAGCTACATAAACAATGAACAAGTGCGAACAATAAGTGCATTAAGCTGTCCAGAAAGTCTTTCTTTTCGTTTCTTTAGTGCATTATCTATTAAACTGTTCAGAAAGTCGTTTCTTTTCAAATTTCCGTTAAAAAATAACAAACTCATCGATTAAACAAAGTTCTAGATCTAGATTAACCGATCTATAAGTTCAGTGTTCAAATCTTTATAAGATTTGAACAAAGATGAGACGTCTAGAAAAGCTAGATCTGTATACAATCTGTTCTCATTCAGGTGTTCATCGATGTCGTGAAACCATCCTCGAATCTCCAACAAGATGTCCTCCTTTCCTCTTGTCGAAATTCCCTTCCCGCCACTCCACTCAACGATTCGGGTTTTTGTTCATCGATTGGCTCAACAGCTTGTTCACCCGATGGAACTCATCGTTTGACTGGCGCGATTCCCGATATTGATTCCGATTGTTCACCGCCGAAAATGAGGAGACTTTCCTCAGAATGAGGCTTTAAATCGACGATTTTCTATGAAATATTTCCGTCTATGTGATCTAATAATTCATGAAACCCTTATAATAATAATATTGAACATTATTGGAAAATAGGAAATGGTTACGGTATCTTCAGTTGATTTCTGTTTTCGATTTCGGTATCACAGATAATAGACAAGAGACAAGTACTGTACAATGCTGAAAGTCCATTCACAGCTATCGCAATTCGTTTCCATTCACACGTAGACGTACAATAGTTCAAAAGCATTCACAGCTGTGTCACAGAAAAGCTGTGGGATAGCTGAGCTGTGAATGGAAACGAATTGCGATAGCTGTGAATGGACTTGAGCATTGTACAGTAATGTACAGCATTGTACAGTACAGTATTGTACAGTACTGTACAGTACTTGTCCCTTGTCGATTAGCTGAATAATCTGTACAGTATAGGTTCCCGTAATCGATTTCCTATTCACCAACTTGTCAAACCACCGCCTTCTCCACTTAGCTAAACCAAAATCGATTCTAGGTTTGAGAAAATTCCCCCAAAACTTTTAAAATATCATTTTATTAGAATATTTGGAAAATTTAAAATGTTTTCAAATAACAATATTATCCCCGAACATTTATCCCAATTCTTAAACAACAAAAACGAGTAACTTTCACCGCTTCACTGAGTATCCCACACTCAAAACCCATTACCGTATCCCAATCTTTTCTTCAAATTACGTCTGTTCTTTTGTTTTGTCTTTATTCAAAAATTTACCTCTCTATATTCATCCGGTTCATTTTTTTTCAAAAAAAAAAGAAAAAAAACGATCGATTTTAAGAAATTTTCCTTAAAATTGATCCGATTTTTTGAGAAATTTTTCTTGTCATTATTTCGGTGCATTTCAACAAAAATTTATGACCAAATTTTTATCGTTTTTGGTCATTTTTCTCCAAATTTTTCCTCATTTCTTGATGGGATTGAGATTTTTTTTATTAACCCAAAAACTAACATATTATTTTATGCTTTTGTTCTTCTCCCGGCCGCGAGAAGCCCGTCTTTTAGCTGATCGATTGGGAAAGATTGGGGGGGGGATGTAATCCATGGATTATATGGATCGATGGATTACATGGATTGTAATCGATGGATTACATGGATTGTAATCGATGGATTACATGGATTGTAATCCATGGATTACATTCCATGTAATCCAATTACATTCCATGATTACATGAATTGTAATCCATGTAATCATAATCCATTTTAGCTATTAATCTTTACAGTAACCCGTTCAGTAAAGTATTTACAATTATTTATATTCGATTTGTTTCAGAAAATAGTCGAAATAGAAGCCATGAATGAAGGCTACCGGCTTCAACTTTATACTAACTACGGTAGAATCCCCTGATTTTCTCTAATAGTAGTGCACCCAGAGCGTTGTCTAAATTCCTCGAAAACTCGAGAACCGCTTATCAGAACCTATCAATGTGGGGTCGGAAAATGTAGCTGACGATGAGATCTTGTAGGGGATTAGAGTGTTGAGCTTCTGCAAAAGCTTGGAGACCGTAAAATAGTCATCAACTCGGCTCGGCGGGGTGCACTACTATTAGAGAAAATACTAAGGTTCTATTTAGCACTATTAGAAAGACTATCAGTTACGGCTTAGTTTTACTGGGTTACGGTAGTTTAGCCACCATTTATTTCCCATCGATCCAAAATCGACGTTTCGGCTTTTCGTGGAGGGAACGTGATTAGTCAAAGATCATTTTTTTTCACTTGTTTTTCTTCCACTTTTTATGTGTGATTTTGATTTGCAATTGAAGACTTTTATAAGACAATAACGTACTGTAAATACTGTAATTGGACCGTACATTTGCGTAGTCGCAAAAGTTTTTTAGTATTTCATTTTTTCAGCGTGTACTTTCAAAGCGCCCGTACTTTCAAAAAATGCGTCTTTGATATCAAAAAATAGCCCTGAATTTCAGCTATTTTTTGATACCTAAGCGCGCATTGTAGCATAAACCAGTGTCGAGAAAAACTCGTTCAAAGCTAGACTACGCAGCACTCCGCATCGTCATTATTGGAGTGGGGTACTATTACAGTATTTACGGTATATCAATCACTATTAAAATCATTTTTGTACATAGAGTAATCGTTTTTTTCAATAGTTTTCATTTGCTCATCTATCCAATTCCACTGTGTAAAGAACCCTAAAAAGGCAAAATTCCTTGAGAATTTCGACCGTCATTTCCTCGGTATATGCTCTTATTTTGATTTTTTTTCTTCTTTTTTATTTTTCTTTTTCAACATTGTTTATGTTTCAATTAATGCGATTTCACTTGCGAATAAAGTTGTGGTGCCAAAGCTTTAAGCCAATGAAGAATACAGGGAAAAATTTGAACAAAAACACACACATCATTTAACGATTGAATGATTGAAAAGTGATCTAATGCACCAACAATATTGCTATGACAAGGTTTGGAGAAATGCTCGGCTCGGAGAAATGGAGAAATGCTACAGAAATGCTGTTGAGAAATGCTCGGCTCCTATTCATCTATCTTCAATAACAACTAACTTTTGTACTACTTTGTACTGTAACGGACTGTACTTGGGAAGGTTGTAACTTGGGAAGGTTTCCCGGTTAGTGAAAGTCGAGTTAATAGAAATCAACTGAAGTAAAGATACAGTACTGGTCAATGAAATATCATATTTGAAAAACGATCGTCATTTTCGCGCGTCTGTAACTTCATTGTCTTTGAGTTTAAACTATTAGGTTGATGCAAAAGTCTTTTTCATTTTTTTCGTACTTCTTTTGAAAAATAACAAAGTCATCAATTAACCTATGGTTTGCTCTAAATGAAAAGTGTTTATTGTTGAATTTCCCATCTTTTTAAGTCAATTTGGGTTCACTTTCAAGCAAATTCGAGAGTGAAAACGGGTTTTTCATAAAAATCTATAAAAACCTCTATAAAGAAATTGGCTGAATCAATTTCTCTGAAAATCTGAAAAAATATCTAACTTTTTGTGCTCTATCTTTTATTTATTAACATCAAGATTGGTTTCCTTAGCTAAAGCGTCTAAAATGCATCATCGAGCCGTCGCCTTTTTTGACTACCCGACTTCAGACTCTCAAAAAATCTAGACATAAGACATTTTAAACTCGTTTTAATGTCATTTTGCAGAAAAATAATTGGCCTTTCGAATGCAATAAACCGTTGTTCAATTGGTGCATTTGTTACTTTTTTACGGAAGTACGAAAAAAATGAAAAAGACTTTTGCATCAACCTAATACATATTAGTGTTATACATTTTCTGAAAGCTCTTTTCATGGGCTACACATTGGTAATATTAATATTTAGAAATACGGTAAAGACAAGGGAGTTACAGACACGCGAAAGTGACGATCTTTTTTCAAATATCATATTTCATTGTCCAGTAGTGTAGCCCTAGAGTTAGCTCGCAACTTTCAAAACCAAAACCGATTCTTCTTTTCCGACTATTCTTTAGATTTACTCATTAATTTAGATTTCTATGAAGATTTCGAAGCGCAACTGACGCTGACTATTCGATTTCCCATCATTCCTTTCTTTGGAACAATTCAGTTTTCTCTTCTTTGATGATATCTACTTATTTATTGACTCATTGTTAATAAGAATTCACTGTTTTTTTCACTTCTTTCTTGAAATGACTTTCATTGTTTGTGCATTGTTTCCAATATTGTGCCCTATTTCAAACCCAGTCTTCACATTACTGTATGAGTGAAAAAGCGAAGGATTGAGGAGTCCCATCTTTTCCCCCACACAAATAATATAAAAAAAGAGAAAGAAAAGATGATAATGAGGCATTCATTTATGAGAAAAACGATGGTTAGGGGGAAAGGGAAAGAAGTAAAAGAATAAGAGAATAAGAGTAGAAAGGAGGGGAAAAGAGGGCAACATTTCGCGCCTATACCCACTCAAAGAGAAAGAAATGGGGATCGGGCCCGTTTTTGTGGCTTTTCCCCGCTACAGTCGATGTAAATGAGCCGGAATTCCTCGTCTGGGGATGATCAATCCATCCATCCATCCATCCGCTTATTTGATACTCATAAAGAAGCGACATCGATGGGTTTCTTTCAAATTTCAAAGCACTTACATACGGTAATAGTACCCCACCCTGGGGGTACTATTACCGTAATGACGGTGCGGAGTGTTGCGTAGTCTAGCTTTGAACGAGTTTTTCTCAACACTGGTTTATGCTATAATGCGTGCTTAGGTATCAAAAAATAGCTGAAATTCAGGCTTTCAGTCGATAAACTTTAAGAAAAAAAAAGTTTTTAGGCTTTTAAATGATACCAAAGAGGATTTAAATGATACCAAAGATTTAATTCTTGAGAAAATCAAAAAAGAATCGGTAGAATTAAAGTAAAACCCCATTGATGGTGTAAATTGTTGATTTTCTCAAGAAAAATCATTTCAATTAAACTCTTTTTGGTATCATTTTAAAGCCAAAATGTTTTTCTTTTAAAATTTTAAAAAAAGTAAATGAAAATTTTATTTCTAAGAAAAGTCTATAAACATTTAAAGTTTGTCATCTAGATATCTTTGTATCAGTTTGTCATTGAAAGCAATTCATTCATCTAAACCATAAAAGAGCCATATTTTTACTGTACAGAAAGTAAATTTCGTACAAATACCGTACTCTTTATCATACAAAAACTTTGTTGAAACTTTAGATTACTACTCTACTGTAAAAGTACTGTAAAAATTAGGTGTACTAGTGTACCGTTAGTTCAGTGATCTCTTGAAGCAAAAGCTTTAATTCAACTAGCACCCTAGTTCTTCCCAGCCAAACAAATGACAAGTGTTCCCGTTTATTATGATCTCGCGGGTCGAATGCTAAACGAGTTGCTGTTATGTAAGAGAGGAATGGAGGAGTGAAAGGGACCGCTCCCACGCAACTGACCCTCTCCTTTCCCCTTTTTCATATTTCATAACACATCGCCTTTCCAGTCCTTGTTCAAATGAACATCTGTATCAATGTCACCTCAATAAATTACGTGTCAAAAACTCTTTCACCGAAGTTCATAAGCCGAAAGATGGAGACTTTGAAGAAACATATGGGTTTTGGTTTTTGAAAAAGTGAAAAAGGGAGCTTAGGTTTTGGGAAAACAAAAAAAAACAACAAAAAAAGTCCCGATCCAAAACGGTTCCTATTTCGATCTCGTAGATTCCAATATGGGTCCAATACGGTTCCAATACGGTTCCAATATGGGTCCAATACGGTTCCTATTTTGATCTCGTAGGTTCCAATACGGTTCCAATACGGGTCCAATACGGGTCCAATACAGTTCCTATTTTTTTGATCTAGTAGGTTCCAATACGGTTCCAATTATTTCTAACAAAAAAAATCAAGAAAAAAGATTGATCATTTCATTTGTTTCAATTCAAAAATTCAAACCAACGTGAATCATTGCTGGAACCTGTCCCCGGAAGCCTTTCCCTAATCCTTTCATGCATCGAGTGAATGAAAATGGCAACACCGTTATTGTTCATCAGTTTTTACAAAAAAAAGAAGAAGAGAGAAGAGAAGAGAAGAGAGAGAAGAGAAGAAGAAAAGAAAAGAAGAGAAGAAGATATTCAACTTTTAGATCTTGTTTTTTTCAAAAAACGTTGCCGGTTGCCATTTAGTTCTTTTTTAAGAAAAACTTTTCGCTCGCTATTGAGGGGATTCCCATGGATGGCCTATTTGAAGGCCTATAGCGTGAATATGAAAAAGGAAAGGAAAAAAAAGTGATCCATCAATGTTCCTTTGAATATTTTCATATTTGCATATAACAAGGGAACTTCTTTAATGGATTCTTTTGTTGTTTTGGGGACTTTCTCTAATGATTTGGATTTGAATTTTGTTGAAAAAAGTTGTACAAATCAAATTAGACTTACTGTACTATGGCTTTGAATTTGAATTTGATTTGATTCGTTTACCCAACTTGATCAAAACCGAATAAAGATCAAGCCTGATCCTTGTACTTGGTCTACTTTGAACTCTAAAAGCTAAACACATCCATTCTAGCTATTAAAAAGCTATTAAAAGGATGATTAGCTTTAGCTAGCTATTAGCTATTAAAAATAAGAAATTATCCGTTTAAAAAGATTCCAAATATACACAAGATAACGTACTTTTAAATACAGAAAGACACTTTTTAAAAGCATCCTTCACAACAATAAGTTTAGTAACACTTGTTGATATCCGAACAACCTAATCTATGAGATTGATTATTAGAAACTAGACCTATCAAATAGCTATTGAAAATCCCTATTAAACGTTTTAAAGATCTTTTTTTCTTAGCTTTAGATGACCGACTTCAAACATTCAAACAAACATCAAGTTCGCGTCTGCCTATTTTAAGACTTCAAACTGGGCAAAACGTTTGCGGAATCCCATCGAGATCTGGTCAAAGCATTTGGGAATGATGTATTGTTCGAAAGCCGATGCCGAGCCTGGTTCCAACGCTTTCGGAACGGTGATGAAAATCTCGAGGATCATGAACACTCTCGTCGACCTCAAGCGGTAGACAACGATATTTTGAGGGCTGCAATCGAATCGGATCCATGTCAAACGGCGCGTGAACTTGCTCAACAGTTTCTATGTTCAAATTCTACTATTGATCTTGGTGAGCATATCCAAGCCATTGGAAAGGCGATCAGATGTGGGAAATGGCTTCCTCGCGAGTTAAGCAGTGCAAACGCTCATTTATATCCGAACAACCTAATAAATACAGATTTTGTCTAGATTAGTTGAGTGTACTCTCTGCTGTCTAAACACATAGAAACACCTCTTTTCTGGTGCACTAACGCACTCGACCCTCTTCATATTTCTTGCAGAAGAATATGGCTGCGGAAAATTTGATGCGGGAAAGTTGAGTGTACCAGAAAGTCCACTTGCACAAAGTACACAAGTACACAAGTACACAAGTACACAAGTACACAAGTACACAAGTACACAAGTACACAAGTACACTAACAGTACCAGTAAACGATCCTCAGTACAGATTCAAACTCAAAGCTACTCAAGAGATCAACCCATTCAAATGCCTTTGCCCAGTCGATTACCGTACTTTCCTCGAAATCGGAAATTCAAATCTCTACTCTTCCCCGTAAACGGAAGAGAGAAAGAATTTTGCGCGATCTGCGAGGAAATGAGGCGTCTCTTCGTTTACATTTGCCATCATTTCGCACTCTACCTAGCGGTAAAGATCAAAGGGATCAATCCACAGAAAGAGCTTTAAAGTAACAGAGTTTTAGATGAAGATCCGGTTCTATCTGTTCATTTGTTGTCCGTTTTTGAATGGAAAACATCTGATGGGAGTGATTGCGCGATGAGGCCAGAGGGGAATGTTGTAAAGCGGCCTGGGATCTGTTTTGAACGGGTTTTTTTGGAAATTCTAATCTAAAGAGCTATTGTTAAGTGCTATGAAGTGGAAGAGAATGTTTTCGGAGATGTTTTTAGGGATTGTTTTGGAGTCAAAGTTTGAAGTGAAGTTATAAACTGATGTTTGAGAGTTTTTAGGCGGTAGATTTAGTGAAAAAATACAAGATAACAAGGATAGTAGTATGGTTGAGAGCTTGAAAGCTAGATATACTTGTTGTAGGTGAAGCTAGTGTATTGTAGCACTTAGATCTGAGTCTAAATGTCACTTAGATGCCACTTTTTCATTTCGATGTAGAGGTTTTCAAAACGGCTTCACTGACAAGACTCAATTAATGACTATAGAGGATTTGGCTAAAGGCTAAAGGCTCTTGGCTAAAGATAAAACTAAGCTATAAAGGACTATAGTTGGTCAGAAGTGCAGACTTGTACTTCTGACAAGTCTGTACTTCTGACAAGTCTGTACTTCTGACAATTCTCTACTTCTGACAAGTCTGTACTTCTATACTAGACTGTTCACTGTTTCAACTAGAGTTTTATAAAGTTCCTCTTTTCAAAAAACGAATATTTTATTTTATCATATACAAAACCCAAAGCCAATTTGATTCTCTTGGGGCAAAGGATTAAAATAAACTCCGTCAATAGATTCTACGACCCTTAAAACCCCAGAGTACAACACATTAAACGCATTTTAACATTAAATCTCATTTAGGAATCATTTACTTACTGGGAGAAAAGAAAAGTCACTGTAAAGTTTTTCTTGATTGACTTGTTAAAAAGTTTTTGTCAATATCCCGGAGTTGAAGAATATAGATGTGAAAAAGAATTGAATTGGCTTTGGGTTTTGCATCTGATAGCTTTTTAAAAAAACTCGGATTTCCTCAAAGAACCAGTTCCTTTTTGTTCGAAAAGAGCAATCATAAATTGTTTTCAAATTTCAATGTTTTTAAGTTCAAATTTCGATGAGAAAACCTTCTAATTTGCTCGGAAGGTCGGCTGGATGGTTTTTTGCGATTGAAAATTCAAATCCCTTTCTTTTTAATGAATCCCGCACCTGTTACCGCAAAACCACAAACACTCTTTTGAGAAATGGATTTCAAATCGAAAAAAAAAGGAATAGGGAAAGGTTTTCGAGATTTTATCATTGCTAAATCTGGATGACCGGGTGATGGTTAGATTCCACCATATGGTGTTGAAAAAAATGGGGATCAATGGGAATTTTGGGGATCAACGAATGGTAAGGAGTGAAAATCGAAGACAATCTTAGAAAAACAGGTTCAAGTATTTGTATTAATATTTTTTTTCTTTCAAGTATATGATTTTTTTCTGAGACTTTTGTAAACAAAAATTTGGTTTGATTGAATTTAGAAACAGCTTTGAATTTCAGACCAAAGGAGAGAGAATTTTAAGTGTTCTGAACTAAACTGTGCTTTAAGCTTTAAACTTTAAGTCTCCAGAACTAATTCGTTTTTTAAAACGTGCTAGAAAACGTTTTAACTACTAGAAAACTAGAAAACTAGAAAACTAGAAAACTAGAAAACTAGAAAGCTAGAAAACTAGAAAACTAGAAAACTAGAAAACTAGAAAACTTTAAGTGCTCAGAACGAAACTGTGCTTCTCTTCATCAATTCGTTTTCTAAAACGTGCTAGAAAACTATTGTAATCTTGCTTTGAAAGGCAAGATTATGTTAGTTGAGAAAGTTGACACTTTTTTTAGGGAAATGGTTACTCGATAGGATGAACAAGTGAAATGGGTCAAGGAAAATGAACTAGAACCAAATTTTTCTCATTGTCACTCATGTTTTAATCGTTTTAATCTTATTTTGCAGAAAAATAATTGACTTTCTAATGAAAGAAAAAATAATTGACTTTGTTTTAAACGAAAACGAAGAAAAGAAATGAAAAGACTTTCTGGACAGTTTAATAGTTTAATAAAATAGTAACTGATAACAGATCTAATATGGTACTGGATTCTAAAAGATGCACTAGATCACAAATGAATCGATTCTGTACTTGAAGTCATCTATCATCAATATAAAAACTTTAAGCTTTAAGCTGACCTTATTAAACCTAGCAACTTCACACCCTATCATTTCCTAAAGCTTCCTAAAGCTATTTCAATTTTTCAAACTCTATCCATCCATTTTCCGAGAACAGTTACAGTAGTATGACTTTGATCGACGAGCAATTCAAAAAAGTCTTAAAGAGGAAAAGAGAAATGGAAACTTTTAGACAGAGAGTAATGAAGATAGTGATCTCGACTATTCATTTCACCAAAAACATTTCATTCCATTCCGCTCATTCACACCTTTTTCGGCTAGTGAAAAAGAGACTAAACCGTTCCGAAAAAAAAGCAAGTTTCCCAGGTGTGTTCAATGAAAAAGGATTGGAATTTTAAAGGGTTTTTTTTATTAGCTATATGTCTAGGAGAAATCAAAAACCGACTTGAGAATGGAAATTGGGTTTTGAAAGCTATAAGAGATTTGAAAGCTATAAGAGATTTGAAAGCTATAAGAGATTTGAAAGCTATAAGAGATTTGAAAGCTATAAGAGATTTGAAAGCTATAAGAGATTTGAAAGCTATAAGAGATTTGAAAGCTATAAGAAATCTAAAAGCTATAATAAATCTTGTTATATTTTTCAAAATCATTAGAAACAGAGAATCCGTGTAAATACTTAAAAGCAAAAGGTTTTAAAAAGCCTCTTATCTGGGTTTTCAATTTCTGAAAATTGCACTAGAATTGCTTGTTGCTAGAATTGCTAGAATTGCAAAGTTGCTTGTTGCTTGTGAGAAAAATGCTTTTTGAATGCTTTAAAAGATTTTGACGTAAAAATTTCGAAAGTCAATTTTAAGATTAACTCTAGTTTATTCCAATCTCCTAAAACTAGTGATTTAAGTCGGAAAAAAATTCTTTTATCTGGATTATCTATGAGCTTTAGCTAACAACTTTGTGAATTGATAGTGAGATATCGTGTGAGGATATAACAGGCATATTATAATAGGAAACCTCCAATCTATTCACTTTTTGTTTGCCTCTTTTGGCTCCTTTGTAAATCCTCACAGAAGCAGTCCAAGCATCGATATGTTGAATGTCAAGACTGAAAAAAGAAAAACTGAGACAAGCTTACGATAGTTAAGAAAGGTGAAAAGTTTTAGAAAACGAACAACGAGAACAAAACGAACAAAGAGAACACAATCTGGCTAAATTTACCTTTATAGTCCGAGCTCAAATATGAATGAAACCTATATTATTTTACTTCCGAAACCCCATTGTTCAACTGAGTGTAGTGGTCAAATCATGTGTTATTCCACGTGGAATTCAATGCCGATTCCGAATCTGTTTTCTTTGAAATGAAAAACTAGAAAACTAGAAAACTAGAAAACTTTAAGTGTTCAGAACTAAACTGTGCTTCTCTCCAACAATTCGTTTTCCATTGTTCAACTGGGTGTAGTGGTCAAATCATGTGTTATTCTACGTGGAATTCAATGCCGATTCCGAATCTGTTTTCTTTTTCTGCTCTGGAGCACTCTGTCAAGAGTTATAAGTGTGCAAAGTTTTTGATGGGATTTCATTTGACATTGATGACAAAACAATAAAAGAGAGAAACATAGTTTGACTACAGTTAAGACAGTTACGAAAAAAGTTACGACAAAAGACGCATAATTTGTATTCTCACAAGGCAAAACATCAAATTTGAACAAGCATCGTTTGGAGTATCGAATTGAAAGTGTCATTGTTTCTTGGTCGAAATCTTGTTTTTCTTTGGATTCAATGATAACTGTTTGATGTTAATAGTTAAAAGTAAGCATTCTTATGAAAAGTAGTTTAAAATAAACTTGTATTTGAAACGGAGAAAAATTAACTTTGAAAATCGAAAAAAGCAAACGAAAGAAGTACAAGGCCGGACTCGACCTAGAGAATGTTTGCCTTGTATTCACAACTTGTTCACCACTGCTGTTTACGGTCTCTAGGAAATCTGTTTATAAACTCTGCTGATTTTTGAAATCGCATACAAAACTTTTTTTGTGGATGTATAACCGACAGGTACCAAATTTTTTTCTATGATTTTAAAAATATCAACTTTTGACTTTTCAGAAAAAGCTGATTTTAAAAAAATTTGTTAGACGGATTTCAAAATCGTTATAACTTTTGGAATCAGTAAAAAATTCAGCGTCGAATTGTATATATTAGGCGTTGGGACAAATTCAACCTTTTTTTGCGCACCTGGACATTTGCGCACCTTTATTTCGATGGAAAAGGCCTTAGGAAAGACCGTAGAGCTTCAAAAATGTTTTCATATAAGAGGATCGTATGCGTAGATCCCGGTTTCGACAAATCAGACCTCGCTGACACGTCAAATTTGGGCTAAAAGGCAAAAACTACGCAACTTAACGCTTTTCCGCAGTTTTTGCCTTTTAGCCCAAATTTGACGTGTCAGCGAGGTCTGATTTGTCGAAATTCGGAAGCTACACATACAATTCCCTTATGTGAAAACATTTTTGAAGTTCTACAGCCTTTTCCAAGGCTTCCAGCAAAAAAAAGGTGCGCAAATGTTCAGGTGCGCAAAAAAAAGGTCGAATTTGTCTCATCCCCATATATTAAAAGAAATTTTATCAGAAAACACATTTTTACCTTGTTTGCGCGGATGTGCATCCGGATCAGGTTTACAGGCCGAAAATTGAATATCTTTTAATTTTCAAAGAAAAAGTCAACAAATGGGGCAGCTACGTTTTTGCGCTTTTTCCGTAGCTGCCCCATTCGTTGGGTTTTGCTTTGAAAATCGAAAGATTAGATTTTCCGTTTTTTTTCCGCTTCGAAGCCTGATCCGGATATTGTATAAGAACCGCGAACCGGCTCCGTTTATTGTTATTCAAGTCTATATTCAAATTTTTGAATAAAATATATGCACTTTTGGGAGAAAATTGTAAAGGTATTGAGTATTGTGTTGAGTATTTATTGAGTAAAGTGTTGAGGTTTGTAATCCGACCGACACTTTATAGCATTTATTTTTCTTAAAATGTTTATCCGGCAAAAAGTTTTACCTTTTTTGGACTCAGCGAGCTTTCGGAAGTAAAATAATTGATTTGATAGAATTGATTTGATAGAACTCATTTGATAGAATTTAGGGTTCGCATCATAAAGGTAAATTTAGCTCACAATCTAATCATGTCTTGTCCAGAGTTTCTAGAATATTTGGAAGGAAATGTTGTCAAGTATCGTTTATCAAATCTAGTTTTATAAGTACCAAGTTAGTATCAGTACAATTCCTATAATCAACTTTCACTTGATTATGTTAGCTTATAGTTATCTTTTTTTCCTCATCAAGATCGTCTTGAAGCTTTAAATTTTCGTTATTGATGCCTTTTACAATATTATAACCCAATTCAAACCTTGTTCAGTAAACTTTTTGAAAATTCAAACAACTCCCATCTGATCAATTACCTACAAAGAAAACTTAGAAAACTTGTCGCAAGGGTGTCGAAAATGTTAGTGAAAAGCAATGAAAAATGGGTCTGTGTTCTTTAGCTGAATAAGATACAATCTTTCGAGTGAGATTGCCTCAATTTCCCTTCGATTTCCTTTATGAACTGCGCGTGCCGAACATCACCGTTTTTGGAAGAAAAAGATTGATTGAGGTCAATGTTTTTGAGGGGTATTTTGAAAAGTTCACTTTTTGTGTTGCAAAAACTTTCAAATTTAATGTGAAAATTGTTTCTTCGACTATTCACAAGATAATTTTTTGAGATCTAAATTTCAAAATTTGTTAATATTTCCCTTCTTGAACGGCTTTCGGGATGGGAGCGCCGAAGAAAAGCTCGAAAAGCTCGAAGATTTTGTCGGAGATCGCTGCTGGTAGAATGGAGATCGGCAAGAAGCTGAAATTTGGGAGGAAATGTTGTCAAGTATTGTTTATTCAATCTAGTTTTATAAGTACCAAGTTAGTATTAGTGCAACTCCTATAATCAACTTTCACTTGACTATAGGAGTTTCTCTAAACTCTAACACTCTAAACTTACAAGAATATGTGATCCCATCCGATTTGGTATCGCTTTCGGGGGAAACGAGCGGTGATCGCGTGAAAGTACGTGTCGATGACCCACTTAAATGGGTTCATTGCTTAAAAAGTCGTTGATCTTTGAGTTGATCTTTGTACCTGAACATTCGATGAAGCGACCATGGCCACCATTCGATTTGTCACTTCACTACCTGAATTTAGAGTAATCTAGCATCAGTAATTTAGAGTAATCTGGCATCAGTAATTTAGAGTAATCTGGTATCAGTAATTTAGAGTAATCTGGTATCAGTAATTTAGAGTAATCTGGTATCAGTAATTTAGAGTAATCTGGCATCAGTAATTTAGAGTAATCTGGCATTAGTAATTTAGAGTAATCTGGCATTAGTAATTTAGAGTAATAAAGTTTACAATCTGGTACCTTTCTCGAAAAACTCTCGTCCATACTCTTGTCGAGTTTCTTCTGAGCAACGGTCCCAAACCTGTAAAATCGATTTTGAAACAAGAGATAAATTTTGATAACATATTATTTTGCTAAAGTTTTTGTACCCTTTGTAGTTGAGCTTTGATAGCATCTTCGGCGATAAGTGGAGTTTTGAAGAAACCCGGCTCAAGCACGTGAACCGTGATTCCCCAGGGTCGGAGCTCTTGACTGAAAGGTCATCCGGTTCTTGATAACATTTTTGGCATGTAGTACGGTTGATACACTACATATAGCAATATTCAATGTTAGTTCATTTTTCAGATCAATTCCTAACTCTACATCTGCCCGGCATTGAGATATGGTGGAAACTTTGAGATTTGAGTGACCTTTGCTAATAGAATATTAATAGAAAATACTAATAGTATCCACTTACAAGCTCTGAATCAATTACCGTATGACATCACTATACGCAGACACGCCATGTTTAGCAATAGTGTACGGACCAATGCCGGGAAGGCCCAAACGGGCACACATTGATGCCATATTCACGATTCGGCCCCTAAACAAATATGTAAGAAATAGGCTCTGATCTGATTCTCTGATAGGCTTAACTATAGCCAGTTATTTCTTTGTTTCGAGCTATCCTTGCTCTCTCAAATGTATAGAAAAACTGAATCTTTATGTCAACTTGCCGACGAGGCATCCAATCAGGCAACTTTTACACTTATCAAACGAGCAAGAGGCAAAGAGGAAACAAACTTTGCGACAATTGTGTAGTTTTAACTTACAACTATTGAAAAGAAGATCAGAAACAACAAATTTAGGTGGATTTTGAGTCGATAGTCGTCTACAACTACTGAACTGAGATCATGTACTGCATATGATCCCATTTACTAGCACATTTACTGTACTGGTACATGTTCCCAGTACAGTAGTTTTACAGTAGTTGTCCCAGTACATGTCCCAGTACAGTAGTTGGACTGGGACATGATAAAAACTGACTAGTGAGAGCAAAATCTCCGTGCTAACCTTGTTTTCCGCAAAAGTGGTGAGAAAGCTTTCGTCACTCGGACAACTCCAAAAAGATTCACCTAAAGTCGTGACTCTAATAAAGTTGTAGAAGTAGTAAAAGGAATCCAAATCAATTCAAAATAAAATCCTTCCAATCAATCAACTAACACTGAGAACTTAGAAACTTGATACTCACTTCCATCGTCTCTCGATAGTCGTCCATTGAAAGAAAATCATCGTAAAACGATTGCCCGACAATGCCCGCATTGTTCACAATTGCGTGTAAACCTAATTGTATTTTCATTCTTGTTCTCGATCTTGATCACCTCCAAATTGATTTGCTTCTTTTTCTACCAATCTCCTTGCATCGTCAACACTTTTATCATCAGTGACATCGATAAGGAAAGCTTTCAATTTCCCTCGGTAGAGACCAGCCTCGGTGAGCAACTTTTTCTTACCCTAGAATCAAGAATTTTTTTGGAATTTGGCTGTATCATTCTAAAAAACAGAACAGTGGAATCCGATCACTTCCGGTGGAAATGATTAATTTTTGATTCCTTTTTTATATACTCACTTCCTCAGTTCGACATCCGGCGTAGACGGGCAACCCGTTGGCGATACATTTGATCGCCAAACCATATCCGAATCCTGAATGCTTGCAATAAGTTCCTTAAACAGTTTAAGTTTATAGATTAGATAAGTTATAGATTAGATAAGTCCTTTATGCAATAACTCACTTGAACACTTGATATTTTTGATTGCTTTTACTTGTTTAATAATAAATTAATATTTATTTAATAATAAACAGTACCGGTAAACCCCTTAAACTCAAGAATTTTGGTGTGCCAGATGATAAAAGTTTACAAGTTTCTTGAACTCTTTTGATTTCTTTCTTAAAAGTGATGCCAGTTGATTTATAGTTGACTTTTTGTGATGTCAAAACTAACCCGAATCGCAGCCAGTGATAAAAATCGGTTTCCTATGCAAATCGCCGATCTCGAAGCGCTCCCAATTTTTTCGCAACAATAAAAACACAGCAAAAACAACGAGTGAGTAGAGGACGAATGTCAGTAAATCCATTGAAACTAAGAATAAAACTTTCAAACACAAGTGAAAACATTTTCTTCTTGCTTACAAGATGTGCAAATGTTTGTTTGCAGAAAGCATTTTGTGAACTGAAATAAGAAAAGTTCAGTTGAACAAAAGATAATAAAAGGGTAAAAGTAAAATCGAATGTAAAATCCATTCAAGCATCTAAAATCGATTCAAAAATGCTTTCTTGAGGCTCTAACGGGTTTCACAAAAGTTATTGAAAGAGGGGTAAATTTTTCTCGGACAAAATTTGCATAATCCGCAATCTTTCATGGGGAGATCACCGCTGACAAGTCAAGAGAAGATCTTTCAAGGCTACAATAAAGTTGAGAAGCTGAGAAAATTTGGGTATATTCTAATTGTAAGCAGTTTAACAGTTTTTCCCGAAAAAGCAAATTTTGCAAAACGCTCAGAACTCCGCGAGAATTGTTGACCAACTGATAAGCCACTTTGTAGTCTTGCGCCTTTGTTTTTCCGAAGAGCAACCTCACAAGTGAAGTCTAGCATCGATGAAGTGGGAAAGTGAAAATCTGGAAATGTTTAACCCTAGAATTCTTTTTACATTTGAGTTTCGCAGGAACAGATCCAATAATATTCCAAAAGTAACAAAAGTTCCTAGTTTTCCTAGATAGCCTGAGAGTTTCAAATAAACTCGCTTTTGGATTAAGTTTGCATACTAGAAAAGAACTAAGATAGGAAAAGTCCTGATTCCTGACACAGGAAGACGTCTTTGTTCTTTTCAAAAATGAGCTCACCAATGAATTTTGGAGTTGATGAAGTAGGAAGCACGGGAGTTCAATCATTCTTATTGATAGCGTTCCTGCTATCCTGAAACGATTGATGCTTTTGAGATAAATCTAGGAACTTTTGCGATTTAAAATGTAAAATCTGACGTGCTCATCCACAGATTACGGCTCTGGTAAAAATTTCTTTGCGAAGCCAGAAATTTTCACAAATCAAAAAGAAGCGTCAAACGTCAGTTTTGCTCAAAATATTTAAATATTGGACCATTTAAAGCTATTCAGTTAACAACTTCGACACCTATCTCTGGAAAAATTGAACTATAGATTGGCACTTTTGAAAAAATTCATTTTTCGTTGCGGTTGTGATTTTCGGGAGCTGGTCAAAATAGCGCCGACTAAAATAATGCGTTTGCGGTTAAGTTTATTGGTGTTTCTTATTTTCATTTGATCTAGAAAAAAATTAGCTATATGCTGAATCTTTTGGAGCCGTTTAGAAAAAATCTGGAATGAAAAAAAAGCAAAAAATACGAAAAATGGCCCAAAAAGAGGTTAGCTAAGCTTTTCTCGACACCAATTCTGTTTTAAGTGATCCCAAAGTATGCAAAATGTAGATAATTTTTTTCTGCATCCAATAAGAATAAGAAACACATAGAAACTTAACCGCGGAGAAAATATTTTTGCTGTGGCGCTGTTTGTACACGGCGCTCTTTTTGGACCAGCTCCCCGATTTTCTCAATTGTTTTTTCCTTTTGGACTATTGCAATAGCTTAGCTACGATTTGCAGCAACACTGCTCCTTAAATCTTGTGAAGATTTGCAAATCGCCATAATAAGGCTCATTTTCAACTGTAAAATCGTGAACTTTCGTGGTAAAATGTACACTTTTTTGTTAGTATTTGCAAAAACTTAATTTAATCCTTTCTCGAATTGTAATGCTGACTTAATTGATGTTTGTTTTACTGACGCGTGTTATTATTTATGTTTTCGACAACACTTATTTTAGTCTTGAGCATGGAGGAGTCGCGCGGCAAATTGATTGACGTGCATGGGCGGAAGACCCTGGTCGTTGAAAGCATTTGGGATCAAGAGTTGCAGAATCAAATTACCGAACAGGCCACTGTTGTATTCGAGGTGTGTCTTACGGCTTTTGTTAGAATATTATGGGTTTTTTTAGGAGAATAACGCCAAGAAGCTTTCTTTGGAATCTGAAGCAGCCAAGAGATTCAAATCGTCACTCGAAACGAACAAAGCTGCGAACAAACACGTCGAGGAGTTACATAAAACGTATTTCATTTTGAACTTTTTTGGTTTTAATTATATTTTTACAGAATTGTTGCTCTAAATGAACAAGCCACGCTAATTGCGAAGAAAGGCAAAGAGACTGAGAAATCGTTCAACAATTTGGAAGAAAAACTTAGGAATGGGACCTCAAAAGTTAACGCCGGCTTTCTTGAAGTTCAAAAGATAAGAGAAATTGTAATGCAAGCTCAAGAGCCAATTCGATTTGAAGGACAACGAGGTGCATTCATTTTGATTTATTCATTTTATTCAATTTTAGAAATTTCTGAGTTGGAAGCACATATTGCTAAAGTTCGTGAGTGCATCGCCGTGATGGCAAAAGTAGATATTCAACAATTCCAAACGGAGCTAGCTGAACAAAGCCGCCGGGATAACGAAGTCACGTTGTTGTGCACGCATAAAAAGAATGAAATTCAAATGTTCTACTCACGAAAAGGTTAGTAACGCTTAAGGCGTTAGAGTAGTTGGGGAACTTTACCCAAAATCAATATTTTTCCACGAAAACTTGAACACAGAGGTTTTTGACTATGCTGAATCGATTAGTAATACTTCTATAACTTTTTTTATTAATTTTATTAATTAATAACGTTTTTAGTAAAAACTCGAATGCGGGCAATTTGCCGAAAAACAGGTCCCCTAACCTGTTAGGGAGTTCTTTTATACGCAACACCAAACAACAGTTTTGTTATTGTTGTTTCTTGTTATTGGATATTGCTAAAATAAAACATAAAATTAATAAAAAATATTTATAAAAGTATTACTAATCGATTCAGCAAAGTCAAAAACCTCTGTGGAAGTTTTCGTGGAAAATATTGATTTTGGGTCAAGTTTCAGACTGCCCCCCCCCCTAACTATAGCCCCACGCTTAATAATTTAATTCACTACTACTTTAGCTCACGCAAACAATTCTTTGGAGGAAGTTCTTGGTGCTTTGGGCGGTTTGGAGAAGTTGCTTTCAGAGCATGAAAGATCAAATGGTACAAAAAGGTATTTACGGTTCTTCCTTGCTTTTACAGTTAACTTTAGTGAACAAATTGCCGAGCTTCAACACCGGAAGAAAGATCTTGGGACAGCACATGGAGAAGTTACAACGGAAGAAAATGTTTTTACCGACTTTGAAGATCTTATTGCTAAGCCAACCTTTCTTCATGCTGAGATTTCCAAAGAAACGGCCACGCTGGACGAAAGTGTTTTTGAGGTTAATAAAAAAGTTTATAGTTTAACTTGTTTTTAGATTGAACGTGTTAAAGAAGATAATCAGAAAACGGGCGAGCTGATTGAGAGGACAAGATTGAAATCGAAGGAACACTGGGAGAGCATGATGGTATTAGTTGAGCTTTTGAGCACATAAAACAAATGTTTCAGCAAGCCTTTGATGAGTTGCTCAAGAAAATCGAGAATGACGCTCTTGCCATACAGGCGAATTGGGATGCTGGTCAATTATTGGTTTGTTTCTTTATAAATTCTTGAATGTACGTTTTCTATATTTAGTATGACAAGGAACGGTGCAAAAGTCAACTGTTAATTCGTCTACAAGATGTTGAAAAAAATCAGCACCAACACCAAGTAATTCTATTCAACAAAACGACAGTAAATCTGCTCCTAGCTTACAAATCAAGATTTGGATGGTGACATTGATCAAGACAGAAGCACTTTAGTTGAATGTCAGCGCGAAATTCAAGTATTGTTTTGATTATTAAGTTTTAATTGGTCTTAATTTAGACACTAGCCACTGATGCCTACAGAAACCTGCCAGAGTCGGAGAAGATCCGTTATGACTTGAAAGCGATTGAGAGCCAAACTGAGAAGATTGGACACGAGATTTCGGCATTCAATGAACAAATTCGCGCTATTGAAGAGCAGCGCTTGTCGATTGAAAAAAACATTGAAAGGAAACAAAATGAGGTTTGATTTTGACTTGTCGAGATGTTATTCATATTTAGTGTGCTTCAAAGATTGATGATAAAGAAAAGGAATTAGCTGCTTTGATTGCTGCAAACAACAAAAAGAAGCAAAAGGTTCGCAACCTTGTTTAAGTTTTTATTTTCTTTTAGATTATCATGGAATCTGAAAAACACCAAGTATCTATTCAAACAGCCGAGAAAGATGTTCAATCAAAGCTTGTAGAAGACGATCGAAAGGTGCCGGGTGGCAAAAGTTTGGCTGCACGGCTCGAAAAGGCGAACGCTTTCATGAAAAAGGGCGAGAAAATTGTAAAAATTAATGAAGAGCCAGCAATCATGTTAAGGTGACTTTTATTATAAGTTTTAATTTTAATGTTTAGTATTAGCAAGCCGAACAACGAACAAATGCCGGAACAATTGGCGTCTCAAAAAAGGAACTATGCCTTCGACAGCAGTGATGATTCAGATGTAATTTGAACCAAACTTTGTTTTATTCACCTTTTTAGGCGACTATCGAAACGGAAGCGGGCGAAATGTTTGATCTTTCTTTCAATGAACCAGCACGTTCCAAAAAAGTAAGTTGTTCTTTGACTATATGAAGAAATGGAATCATGACTTAGGTTGCCATAGGTGATATCGCTCCGGAGATAGCTCGCGAATCGTTGTTCAACAAAGTCGAGCAAACTGGATTGACAAAAAGGACCTCAAAACCCAAACCCCAAGCAAAAAGGAAGCGCTATGATTCGGATTGTAAGCGCCATTCAATCATTTAATGAACTTAAACTTTAGCAACAATGATGACCGACGATGAAAGTTTTCAAAATTCATTTTTTGGATCAAATGTTACGCGCCCCTCTTCAATCTATCCGAAGGCCATCAACAAAGTTACCTCATCACCACGCCCAGAGCGTATGAGGGTAAATTTTTGTCTCAATATCTTAATACAGTTTGTACTTTTTAGAAACCGGTTACTTACGCTTTTCACAGTGATAACTCTATGTCAACTACTATGAACGATGATCCTGAAATTTTCCTTAACTTCGACAAAGCTGTGACTAGTACCCCGAAGGCGATCAAGTTTTTTTGATAAGTGTATTATTTAAATACTTTTTTAGGAGAAACTCAACTCTCAAAGGTGGAAACCGAGCGACTCGTGCCAGTGCTGTTAACAAACGAGGTCGAGCTGTAACACGAGGCCGAGGCCGTGGCAAATAAGAATTGTTATTATCTGTGCCATCTTTGTTTAAATGTGTGTTGAAATTACTGTTATGTTTGTGTTAAATTAACCTTTTACCCATTTGTTTGGAAATAAAGTTCTTAAAGTTATTTGAAATCTTTGACAAGAAATCTGTGGGAGCAGTTACGATATATAATGATCTCATAAAACTACAGTTTTATTGTTCCCTGCCGTACTTAAAAAATGAAATAATCGAATCACTTTACACGTTTTGCGAGCGTTGCTTTTTTTTGTCTTATCTAAAATCTGCACTTTTTTTTTCTTATTTCGGCACTTTTCCTGGCTCTTTGCGCAATTTGCTCGCCTCTTCCACGCTCTCTCACCTCGCATCATTTATTTACAAACTACACTATCCTAGGCCGAATTGAAAGTAAATAACCCACTCGCACGAAAACAATTTTTTAAAGTCATTGATTTATTTTCATTCAGAGTAGCAACCTTTTGAAAAATGTTTATCTACGCTGTTTCTCAGTCTCTTCGAAACTTTTTCCAGGTTACTTTGTGCCATGTATTGGAGCATGATTTCACTAATCTTCTTTTTGTATTTATTCAGTAAACAAAATTTTCAAAATCAAAATCTAACTTTAGCCTCAAGCCCGACAAGAAATGTCAAACCGAGCCGTAGCCGTTTTGCGTGGTGATGCAGGAGTGCAAGGAACTGTTTGGTTCCGCCAGGTCTGTTGATTGCATTTATATTTGTTTTATCTTTTAGTTTAGGACAAGGAGAGCGATCCAACAGTTATCACCGGTGAAATTACTGGACTCACACCTGGCAAGCATGGATTCCATGTGCATCAGTGGGTTAAACTTTTGACAATCATATATGTTATGTTTTGGCTGCCTAGTGTATTTATTTTCTATCTTTTAGGTTTGGAGATTCGACAAATGGCTGCATCTCAGCAGGCCCCCACTTCAATCCTTGTAAGCACAAGCTTTTATTATTTATATTATTGATTGAACATTTACAGATTCGAAGACCCACGGTGGCCCCACGGTTTGGAAGTTTTTTTAATTCAGTAGTTGATGATTTTTAGGATGAGAATCGCCATGTTGGAGATCTCGGAAACGTAGAAGCCGGAGAGAATGGTGTTGCCAAGTTTGAGATCAAGGACTCGCTTGTCAAGGTAAGCAGATCGACGGTCAAAAATTTCATCAAAGAACCTTAGCTTCATGGCGAGAACACTGTCATTGGAAGATCGCTTGTTATTCACGCTGGCACTGATGACCTTGGTAAAGATTACTTTTCTTTGAAAGCTGAACTTTTTTCTTTAGGAAAAGGTGATGGGGATAAGCGAGAGGAATCTCTAAAGACGGGTAACGCTGGAGCTCGTTCAGCTTGCGGTATGAATTTAGTTAGATTTGTAGTGAATATGTTTTTTCCAGGAGTAATTGCTCGTGCCGCTCCCGCCGACCAGTGACTAGGTATTTAATGGCTTTATCAGCTTATGTTTTACTTTTTGTTTTCAGGCATGGAATTACCATCTTCCATCGCCGTGGAAAAACATCGTCTTTAAATTGATTACTTGTGCATCTTGTTGCCTAGTTAGTTCCGTTGTGATTTTTAAACTGGTCTTTTTGTTTGTTCCAAATTTTTTTTATCTAGTTCGTCAATAAACCATGTTTTTATACGCTTTTTTACAAATGCATGTCGAGACTCAAATGTATTTTGATAAAGAACACGACTTACAACTATCGTAGAGAAGAGGTGCAACGTGATATTAATTCTTCAAGCAGTTTGAAAAACAGGTTTGCGGGCAATGCGATGTCTTCGAAGCGTGGACCCGGATCAAGGGCTCCTCAGCGGGATTCCTCACATTCGCCTCGAACTAGCTCTTCGGCAGTGACAGGCTCCGGAAGCACGCAAACGACTCCAGGCCCGGTGGATTCAACTTTATCTGCTTGTGAGATTGTAGGTTATATCTAGACAATGTGCCTTTCATTTTCAGCAAGCGAGACTTTAGTGGCTTCTTCTTTGGAGCGAACACAAAATGCGGTAAATCATTTCTTATAAATTTATCGGTACTATCTGGAAGCTTTAAAGTTTTAAAGTTAATGATTAAATTTTTCAAGGAAACTTAAGAAGAGCTATTGCACACAATCTTTTAAACAGCTATATCTAATATTTTAGGCTACTTTGTTACACGAACGTTTACCATCACAAGCAATTCGCGTTTCTTCAAGAGAAAGGCCTATCACTTCTGGCCAAAGTCCCAGATCACAACCTTCGGGTAGTTTATTGAAAACTTATTAACGTTAACTTATTTTAGCTATTAACATTATGAGCTTTACGAGAATTTTTTCGGGGCGAAATGAAGCAAAAAAGGAGCCTTTGGTGAGTTTAGTAAATATTTATATTCTGTAATTAGTGATTTAGGTGACCACGGATGGGTCTATTGCTCAAACAGCATGGAAGTCCATTGGCAAAGGAAGTTCGAGAAAAGAAAGAGAGCGCACTTTATTGTTGCTGCAAGAAGTGGGTAGTTTCAAAAAAGTTTTTGCATGGATTGAAGTGGGGCTAAAATTTCGTTGTGGTGCTTTTTTGCTTTTTGTGCTTTTTATGTTGTATGTTTTTGTAAAGGGTTCCATCGGCATGACGTCCAATAATCTTCAAACTTCGACACGTGGAACTCTTGGGCCAATGCTATCAGCCAGAAAAGATAAACATGCGGTTTGTTTTATATGCTTTCAACACAACACTTACCTGTGTGCAAATTGTTTTTGGTTGTCCTGTCTTGTGCCGTAATATTTCTATTTTTTTTGGGTAACAAGCAAAGTAAACTTTAGATGATGAAGAACAAAACTCTACAAGTCTCTACACTCGAAGGGATTTTTCATGATACTGTTGATATGCTTGACGATGTTGAAACCCGCGAATCTACGCTCAAGTTGGCACCGATTGCAACAAGATTTAATCATGTTCGTTTAGAGCTTACATCGAGATAACGAAAACGCAGTCCGAACAGATCGGTTTGGGGCTTAGACATACGATTTTTGAGGTGAGGTTATGTGGCTATCTGAAAAGCAAAATATTTTAGACGATTCGTCGATTGGGTTGCAGTATTTTGACAGTTGAGTGGTTGGTGGCGCTATCGGATAACGGGAAAAATCTAAATGCTTTTGAAAAGGTGAGAGCCTTAAATAATGTACCTAGTTTTTTATCAGGACATGGATTATCTCATTGCGGATTGGGTCCACCTCACGCTACTAGATGGCCAACGCCAGGAAGCAGCCCAAATTCTAAACATCACGCGCAATATGATAGTTCACAACTCGTCTTATATGTAAAAACTATCCGCAGCTTCATAACTAATTTGTATTTAGTGCTGAAGATTCTTTGAAAACCATTCTGCATACATGTGCTCGTCGCTCAATTAGCCATTTCGACTCCATCACAGCACTTTGTGTTAATGTCATGGGAGATGCAGTGAAATTCAGGTATGCTTTTATGAAGATATAGCAAAACGTTAATTTTTAGTGAAATTCCAATCTCGGAACTCTATCCTGTTATCATGGCTGTTTGTTATGTGATGGCTTCCGAGGGAAATGAAAGGGTAAGCTCAGAAAAAAACTGCAAGCACTGTGAATTTTAGTTGGATGCTGAAGCTTGGTCAGTTGCTAGAGGGCTTTTGACAAGTAATCTCGGTCACCGAACAAGGTAGCTTTTATTTTCTGAAAATTATCAAAAAGATTAAGAAAATGCCTGCACGAGGTTCTCCAACAGAATCCTCTTTTGGATCGAACGAAGGCCAGTTATGACCCGAAGACTTTATTGAGAGTGATTCGTGGCGCGGTTTTGTGTCTGGCACAAGCATATTGGGGAAATCAGGTTCTGACATTTACGATTCCTAAAGTTAAATTTCATTGTAGAAAATCGAAAACGTACGTTCTCCAGCGGCAATACTTCCATCTATGCAAGTTGCAATACGAGCCGATGCAGCCATTTGCCGAGATGTTCTTAACGTTGTTCATGTTTAATAGTTTGATCAAAATTGCATTTTAGTCGTTACGACGTCTTTTTGAAAAATACGGACGAGATCTGCAAGAAATGTCGTGGAGAGCCGTGATCCAATTGTTAGAAGAAGCGGATTGGCTATCCAAACGAGTATGTTTTTGTTTTTGTTTTTACTAAATGCAGTTGAATACAGTCAACAGTCTATGATCAACAGTGTAGACGGTTGATTCACTCGGTCGTCGACTGTATTGAGCAATACTATCGGTAAGAATCTGCCCAATCCATAGGTGTTAATGCTAATTTGAGGGATGGACAACTTTCCTGCCCCGAACGATACTTATTCGACTTGATTGAACGATTTGGGGACAAGCACTCGGATGATTCCGCCATGAAACTCATCGAGTATCGCGTTTCGGTAAGTTCATTCATTTAAGGCAGAATTATATGTGTTCATTTTAGATAATTGAGATTTATTCGGACAGATGGGCATATGAGTTGAAGGATTGTGTAGAAAAGTGTCTCACCTACGATCCCAATCTTTCACCTGAGTCAAATCATGCACGACGAGAAAAGGTTACTATCTTTTTACCCTCAGTAAAGAATTTTTTAGGCACTAACAGTCTTACACGAGTTTTTCAACGCTTATCGGCTGCTCGTGGAGAATGAACTGGTCAGCAAAGTGATTCTTCCAGTTTTTACGAACGCGCACAAAGAGCTCGACAACAAAATACAGGTTGTTGCTACGCAAAAACTAAAGTTTGCATAAGTATTTTAGTATCATATGCTCATCATCCTTTTTGATGTGGCAAAGAACATCTCATTTCGTGCCGATACATTCGAGTTAACGTTTCGTTTGATACGAAGGTTGTTCAATGAAGGGTTGCTTGGTGTTGAGCAGGTAAGGAAAATAAAACTGCGTTCCTTATTACGGTACAATTTAGGGTCGAGAACGAAGGCATTCGCGTGTCAGTGCGCCCATCGTTTCGCTTCCTAGCGAGACTGTGAAAGAGGGAACGATTGCTCCTTCTGCATCAGCTTCGGCAGTCCTTGGAGGTGAATAAATCGAAACATTAAAAACACTAAATTAGCAATTTTTAGCTGTTATCCCACCATCTAACGACAACCTTGAAATCATGGCTCAACAGCTTGGCGAGTTGATGAACGAACGATGGCAACAATTATCCGCGCCCGTTCTCAAGGAATTTATCGATACTTTTGTGGAGCATGCAAATCGGCAATATGACGTATCAAATTAACGCTTAGCATACAAAAACTGTTTTATTATAGTTGAATCTAACTGGTGAAGATGGAGGTGATGTTCGCGTTAGAGTCTTCGATGCACTGCTCTCAATTCAATCTTGCCCGGTCACAAATCGAATACGTGGGCTTTATTTCACACTTTAATGCAACTGGCCAAATTTAGGCCGCTTTGCCGTTTATGATGACGAGCCGGTGATAAATCCATATGTCTTCAGGAAAGGGTTACAGGTTACTTTACAAAAATGGTACTTGATGAAGTAATTTTTTTTCTTTAGAAGCGTCCCAAGGGTTCTGGTGAAATAGGATTTACGGAGATAGCTCAAGTCGTTACTAGAGCTTTGCGTCTGGATACTTGGTGGCCAGTTTTGCGAATCCTTCTGCAATATTTACAGAAGATTTTTGAGGTAAACCGAACTAACTGTGATATTCACTTTTTTATGCAGGCAACCGCTTATGTGAAAACGATCTCCAAGGAGACATTGAACGACTTGATCGAATCAATTACGCCGTTGTTCGAGAAAATCACAAGCGAGAAACAAGTTAGACCTTTTGCGTTTTAAGAATTTATTGAAGTTTAGGTTTCCGATAAAGACGTTTGCAAATATCTACCACCAGTTCTCGCCATCGTTCTCAACTATGGTCTTACCCCCAGTCAACAACGAGAAGTTTGCCGCGTATTGATTGAATGTGTGAAACTGTATCCGGATAGCAATGAGGCTCTAGTGGCATGTGACCTTGCCATACAGGTACTTACAACAAACTATTTTCATGATCGAAGGATTTAGATGGTTCCAAATTCGATGGCAGTCTTTTCTCATCAGCTTCTGCTTCTGTTACGAGAAAAACAACCCGCTATGCAAAGTGCCTTGTCTGTGTTAGAATTGCTGAGTGACGCCAGCGGGATCGAAGCATTTTATAATTTGTTTCAGGTAAATTTGATAATGAAGTGTTGATAAAATTGTTTAGGAGGAACAATTCCGCTCTCTTGCCGATATCCTGCTTGCGTACATGAATCTGAAGAAAGACAACATTTATGTGGTCTCGTGTGTACACCGAATCTTGATGCGATGGTTTTCTAGGGTGCCAAAAGAGTTGCGAAACGAAATTGCAAGGTATGACTCGGATGTCTTACATGTTTCTGACTTTATTATGCCTAGGTATTACGAAAGGAGATTGCAAGAGGTGCTCGCAACTGCAGCAATTCAAACGCCGCAACAATCATGCACTCCACGACAAGGAAACATTGAGGGGAAGCAAGTATGAGTTAAATATCATACTTCTAAACTGACTGTTTTTAGACACCAGCTTCAATATTTTCGACAACTTCGGATACGCCACCTGCGATCGGCTCATTAAATACTCGGACGGCTGATGACAAGCAGATGCAACAAAATGTTAGTTAATGTCAGGCTGCAATAAAATTTTTTGATTATTTAGATTCTCGATGAAGTTCAGATCGCTTTACAGCAGTTCTACCGTTTGGGTCGCATTGAGCCAACGGCAATGGGAAATCCAGCCGATATCGATGGCTTTGTAAGAGCAAATTTTGGACTCTGGATAATTTTATTTAGGAGGAACTAGAGTCCGATCATTATGCAGTTGGCCATAGTATTTTGACGCTTCGAGTGTTGGCGGAAAAAGGAAAGCTCAGAACGATGGAAGGTTTGTTGCAAAAGTTAAGCTATTGTATCTATGTTTGATAGACGACGATGTTTTCTCAGAGAAGAATGGACTTGTATCTCAGACTGGATTTCACACACTGAATGACGAAAGGAGGAGGTAAAAGGAAAGCATCGATTCACTATTTTTTTTGATTCTAGATATGCATCAGCCGTACAACCACCTACTAGGCGAGCAACGATGGGAAAAGAAGAACCACCAAAGGTAACCAACGATTGTCTGAGAAAGGAAATCCAAATTTAGGCATTGGACGATTTGTCGCTAACAAAACAGAGAACAACGAGCATAGCTTCTACTTCGTCCGGTTAGTATTTTGGTTGCTAATCATTAGACACGTTCGTTTAGTTCCGATCGTTACCGTGATACAGATGATCAATCGACATATGTATGGGCGCGTGAGCTTCTTATGGCGAAGACTCGAGGAAATTCCGGAAGACTTTTTAAACTGTGAGTACTCGAAAAGACGTTATAGTAGTTAATCGTATGCCTTAGATAAAGCATCGGCATCAACTTTTGCACCACTCGCTTTGCACGTGTCAGCTTTGCCCGGTTCAGTCAGGATTGGGACCAAAAAGGTATTTGTTTGCAACAAAGAATTATTAATTGTAAGATTTTAGAGTGCTGACATGGTAGCTACTCGGCTGAGAAATTTGGACCGTCTCGCAGGAATCGAAATGCACGCAGTTGGAGTCGTTTACATGGGATACGGGCAGGAGACTACCCCACAAATTCTTTGCAACCAGTACGGAAGTCCAAGATATGAAGCATTTGTCAAGTAAGGTTTTTATGATAATCATAGCTTAAAGATTTTACATGGCATAAAAATCGTGAGATTTTTATTTTTGCTTATTTCAGAACACTGGGCACCGCTCAATCAACCGATGACGAGCCTGCTGGACTCCAAGCTGAGAAAAATGGGGAATATACCTACGTGTTCAATGATGAAACTAGCAGCATTGTGAGTATATTTTGCGTATCCAAAACGGTCTTTTTAAGGTCTTTCTCGTTGCAACATTGATGCCAAGGCTAAACAGTGACCCACGATGTAACAATAAGAAAATGCTCATCGGTATTTTTTTATTTTGGGTGTTTAAGTGCTTTTATAGGGAACAACGTCGTGTGTATTGTGTGGAACCAGAGTGGAAAGGGCTATAAAGTTGGAAGCTTTTGCGGGGATTTTATTCATGTTATGATAGAGGTAAACAAAATAAACAAAATAAGTTTTACGGAATTTTTAGGTTGTGCCAATAGACGAGCAAAGCGTTCTCATCGAAGTACATGCAAAGCCGGAAATTTCTCAGTTGTTGGCTATGCGTCGGGCCCTTGTTCTTCAATCGGCAGCACCAGCTATTATACGGTATGCTAGCTCCAGAAATTTCTTAATACTATTGTCCTTACTATTACCTAAATGTTACTTTTTAGTAAACTGTGTGTACGAGCAAAGCTGGCGGTACAAGTCTGGCGTACTGTATCGGATCCAAAGGAAATTCCATACATATCTTCTGCCATTGAACGCCTTCGAAAAATTCAAGCCTTGAAAGAAATGTGATTTTAAATGTCTTGGTTTTGTAAGTCTTCGGGTTGATTTTATCACCTTCGGTACGCGTGTTTTTGTTGCTTAATTGACTCTTGGATCTTTCCGATAATAGCTTTATTTTTACTTCTAATAATCATCTTATTCAACGTTGTGAAATGTAGTATTTGGTAGTATTGTGCTATAGTCTTGAAATTTTACTTACTTTTTCTTGTTATACTTTGTGGATTCTTCGTGGTTAAAACAATAAAGATTTGGATATTTGGATTATAAACCTTAGAATCAAATGGTCATAAAGCATTAAGTTTTTTTGAGTTCGTAGAGAAAACAAGGACAGTTGGTTGATTTAAAATCATTGAATCTTTAATAAGAATTTTCAGAGCAATGGCTGAATCCGGGCAGGCAAACACCCAAACAACTTCAGCCCAAAAAACGGACAGAAATGTTGAAATTAAGGCCCGAGTTAGCAACAGCAAAAGATTGCTAGAATTGGCTTCGCAGTTGAGGTATGTTTTTAGCCGCGAACCGAGTTGATTTGGTACGATCGACCTGATGTGGCTGGACCGAAACTCAGCGATTTTAAAAAAAACTTGACATTCCGGAAGCAATGGCAGAGGATATGAAGGTTTTAGATTTTACATCTATTAAGCATTCAGGCAATTTGATTGTAAGCTTGTTGCTCCATGGGCTACAGATGATGCGGATCCCTTGACTTGAACGATAAAGATTATTCATATTGTTGTAGCGGAGGACAGCCAAAACTCCTTGAGCAACATGATGTGTTCTTCTGTTCGCCGAACGGTCGCTTGAAAATGAGACGTGTTGTCGAAGATGGAAGTGTGGGTAATCGTCTCATACGTTGTGTAAATATGTTTTAGCCGCGAACCGAGTTGATTTGGTACCATCGACCTGATGTGGCTGGACCGAAACTCAGCGACTTTAAAAAACTTGACATTCCGGAAGCAATGGCAGAGGATATGAAGGTTTTAGATTTTACATCTATTAAACATTTTTTCTATTTTAGGAACTACTCTCGTTGACGGCCGGTGTAAAAGGTGAAGTGGCTAAGCAAAGACATTTGTTTCTGGTCGGTCAAACGCGAGTACACGTCGACGACGTGAAAGACTTGGGGCATTTTATGGAATTAGAGGTTTTTTTCTTCAATATTGTGAAACCTGGCTAGTGAACCACTGAAAGAATCCTGAAAATTGGTTCACTAGCAAGGTCGAATTTAAAAAGGGTACTGTAGTTTGTTTTCTTGATTTCACGGCTAATATATCTCATTCAGGTATGCCTTCGTGAAGAACAAACATTGGAAGAAGGACAAAAGATCGCCGACGAATTACGCGAAGCGTTAGAGGTAATTGAGAACCGTTATCTTAATTTAAATAATTTTTGAATTATCTTCTTTTTACGTGAAATTTTAGATTCCCGAAAGTGATATGTTGACCGGTGCGTATATGGATATGTTGCAGAAAAAGTGATCATTTCATCGTTAAATCGTAGCACGTTTGATTGTTATTTTACTTTGTTATGTTTGCATTTAGATAAAATTTTATCAAAACTTATAAAGACAAAATATTTGAGAAACTAATGGGACAATTCTAGAAATTTTTTTGAGGATTAAAGTTGACTGACCGGTAAAAGTTGGGCTACAAGTGTTGCTTGGAAAATCACAAATATTGGAATTTTTTTTGAAGAGACTAGGCAAGGAATATAAGAAGTTCCCGTGTGATGATGGCACCTGTAATTTTGAGTTTACCGTTGAGCTCTTTTTTCTAATATTACTGTTTGAAATGAGATTTGAGGTAGATGCAGGGATCACGGAAAGGCCCACCACGTGCTCGCACTAAATATTGACTTTTTAACTGGTAAAAACAGTTTTTATATTGTGCTTGGACTTAATTACACACTATCGTAATACCAGTGATGGTTTTCGAAAAAGAAGATAGACTACACAACAATACGGAGTTTTCTATCACAGATAGGCTACACATAAAAGGCAAAAAAACGGGTACAGAAGCTAAGTACATTTCTATGGGTACATAAGCTTTTCACTGACTCATGGTAGATCTCGTAGACATCTCCACCGAAGAAATACGTCTCCTGAGCATTGTTGCCCTCGTGTCCTTGCATATTGCCAATAATTCCTTGAAATTTTAGTGTTTATTGCCTTTGTTTTCATTTATACCTCTGTTTAATGGTGGCTCAATATTGTCGTTTTCGTGAATGGCACCTCCGGGAAGTGGATCGTTGTTGTCCATTGTGGTGGATCGTTGGGAAAACCTAAATTGTGGAGATTGTGCAGTTTTTAAATACTTTACCCATTCTACTTCCTACATCTCATAAACACTATTGCAAAAGGTAGATTGGTAAACATTGTGGTTCTTTTGATCAAGCACACACTCGGGCTGAAAGGGCAAAAGAAACAGCTGACAGTGTCGATGTTGTGGATTTTGTGGGGAAAGTGTAGGTGGAAGAGTGAAATGGAAATGTAGCTTTGGAAATACCGTAAAACTGTCATAGAGTACTCCGATAGAAATGGAAAATAGAGTACTCAATTAGAGTCTTCTCTTCTCAATTACAGAGTATTTACAATATGAATTGCGAGGGTGGGAAAGCTTAGGCAATAGGAATAACCGGCACTGACAAGTAGTAATAGGAAAAGAAAAATTGAGCTACAATGTACTTTCCAAAAAAAGCATCTTCTGAAACTATCGTAATCAAAGTTTTCATTCGATCAACTAATTTTGGTATCATTGACTGAGCCTTGAGTCCCGTACCAAATGCAATCAAAAATTGAAGTGATTAAATGAAAATTGACCGTTTGGCTACAGCATTAGATAAGTGCGTTTTAGAAAAACGGTAACGATAAGGAAACTTGGGTTCAACTGATCAAAAATATTTTGGAAAAGAGGCAGTCCCGTAGCCTGGGGCGGAGACTAAAGATACTCAAAAAGAGGCAGCCCAGTAGCTGAGGGGAGGCTAAAGATACTCAAAAAACTACTCAAAATACAACTTTACTGCTTAAAATATTAAAATAAAAATGCAAAAAAATTGATCCAAGAGGGATCGAAGTCGGATGCCAAAAATGGGAGATAGCGGCATTCCCACTGCACCACCGAGTCACTTCTTTGGTGAGGCTGGTCGAGTGGTCGAGCGCTTGCAAAATCTGACCGTTCCCTAGTGAGACCTGGGCTCCGTATGAAATGCAACCGAGCAAAAATATCTTGGCAATTTGATTGGTGGAAGAGCCATCGTGTTTCCCCCCTTTCTGAAAGGAAAAGAAGACATTTTCTGAAAAAATAGACTTTTCCTAAAAAGAGAACAGGATCAAGAAACAACAATTGGGCAAAATAAAGGCCAATAGGAAAGCCAATAGGAAAGTCGGGCTTTCGAAAAAGTTACTTGGCGCTTTGTTGTTCTCTTTTTAGAATTACGAAACAACAATGGAGCTATACAAATCGAGCAATACAAAGCCAATCGAGTTTTTTTTTGTTTTGAGGCAAATCGACGATTTTTTCCATGATTGCGGTCACCTTTGAAGATCAACGAAAGGAAAAGGAAATCGATTTTTGATCGGAAAAGAAAATCGATTTTGATTTGATCGGTGTTTGAGTGGTGAGAAGTACATAACGATGGAGTGATGTAACCGTTACGTGACGTAAATAATGCCAGTAGAAAGTTTTAATTTTATAGCAAAAATCTCATGGTGGTGGTGGGCATGGTGGCTCAGAAATTTCATGTATTTAGGAGTCATGAAATCGGGAAAAAGTCACAAAATATCAAAATATCAAAAAATCAAAAAAAACCCCCACCTAAAATATTCACTTTTACACCACGACAACCACCCAAAAGCCACTAGAAATTCTGAGAAAAATCGCGTTAAACTGACTCTTTTTGGAAGACTACTCTAACAATATTTGATCCTTAAACTAATCATAATCTTAAACTCTTGAAAATCAAAAATATGTGAGATATAACCCTATAGCAGTCAAATAATAGGTCAAAGAAGTCTATTGCTCGCCCACCATTCATTTGTAGAAGTGATGCACAGGATACTTTATAGTTGATCTTCTCAGGAAGATCTCAGGAATGCATATTCTTGCAAGGAAGTTGCGATTTGATGAGTCAGTCAATCTGTGCAAGCATGCTCTCATTTGAGGAAAGAGAACTCGGAAGAGAAGACGATTTATCGCTTTGTTTTGTAAAGAAAAGATCGGACTTGTTCAAAGAGCAAACTTGCTTTTTTACAACAAAAATGTCTCTCCCGGGAATTGAACCCGGGTCTCGCACGTAACAGACGCGGATACTAACCACTATTTAGTCTAGACAAAGTGACCATTATGATGGACTTGGACCATGTTTAGGCTTAAGATTTGATTCTTAAATTTGCAGATTTAAATCTTTTCAGAATTTAAAATCGGTTAGAGAAGTAAATCTCTGATCAAATAATCTAATAATCTTTAACTTTTTTCTTTTTCTTTTTCTTTTAAACTTTTGAGTTTGAGAAGAGAGACGTTTTGGGATGGCTCATGTCCCTCAAAGCTCACGTCAAAGCTCATGTCAAAGCTCATGTCAAAGCTCATGTCAAAGCTTACGTCAAAGCTCGTTTCACAGTGTGTCTTTTTAGAAAACTGCCGTAATCAAATCACCAGTTTTCACTCGATTAGCCAAATTTTGGTCTTATTCGATGAGGATTTAGCCAGCCAATGATCAATGATCAAAATTGAGCTGAACGATTGGAAACTGGCATTATGAGTACGGTAATTTTCTTAAATCTTACAAATTTGGTGTCCTTTAGACAACGCTCTTCTTTTACTGTGAGTGCTTTTTTAAAATGAGCAAAGAAAATGCAATGCTTTTTTTGTGTATCGATCTTTGCTTTTGGGGTTTACTGGCAAAAGAAAAGGCACAGTTTATCTCCTCTTTATTCCAATTCTCAAATGTGACACAACATTTTGCGATATTCGACTACAAACAAAGACTAAAGTGAGTTAAAGATTTGGGATTAATCACAGATTTTTACGATCAAGAAAGGGTAAATCACAGTTTGACGAATTTGGGAAACAATCTTGAGCAAGTGATTGACAAGAATGAAAATCCGTTTTACTTTTTTATTCGAAACTTTCCCTATTCATGGCCGCATAGGTGCTTTTGGGGAAACCGTAGAGTTTGTCAATCTCGTCCTCGTGATTGTCGTCGGTTTCTAAACGTTTCATTGCCATCAATCATTTGATATTAAATATCCAATCTTAAACTTGATTTTATCTTGTTACAAATTAACGTTTGATTTTGACATCTCCATACAACTCGCACTAGTTTTTAACGAGCCAGTAGCACGGATGGCCGAGTGGTCTAAGGCGCCAGACTCAAGCGAGCAGCTTCCTGCATGCAATGCGGGTTCGGGTCTTCTGGTATCTTCGGATGCGTGGGTTCGAATCCCACTTCGTGCAGACACTTTTGCAAAATTCGAAGTTAGTCGGAAAATTTGAATGCCGTTATGGCCGACTGGCTAAGAGCCTTGTATCTTAGTCGGAAGGTCAAGGGTTCAATCACGCCGGTTAGATCATTGTTTCTAATCCATTTACTCGCTCACAATTTCCGGGTACACACATCAAACTTGGCTCAAAACATCATAGAAGAATTAGGCTGGAAACTTGTGCCTCATCCGCCCTATTCGCCTGATATCGCTTCCTCAGATTACCACTTGTTCCTGTCTATGCAAAAGGCTTTGCAACTCTCTTGCAAATCTAAAGTTTAACAATCCTGAAGAAGTCGAAATTTGGGTGCAAGACTACTTTGTATCGCCGGACCCCGAATTTTTCGAATCAGACATCCAAAGTCCACGCAAAAAATCTAAGAAAATAGTTGATAATAATGGTGAATATCTTTTGGAAATAAAGTTGTTTGCTTATTGATTTTTGGGTTGTTCGAGTGTGGGTTATAATTTGCAGTTTCTTTTGCAAGTACCTAATAGAATGACACCTCACGATATGAAAACATGAAATAGTTCCTTTCGGAGTATTGCATTATAGCATCCCTGCCCCTCTAAAAGAGCTCCACAGTTCATTATCGCCTCCCATCTTTCTTTTTGGTGGGGAGGGGGTAATCCATCTGCAGAATAGTCCCCCACTAAAAGACCGAAAAGCTTTTGGAATAAAGTTGTTTCCCTGATCTCCTTGGGCTACAATTTCAACATTTTGTACTGCAACGTGTTGAACAATTGATTCATTTGTTGAGTCAGAGTTTTGCTTTTCTTTTTTTGATAAATCATCATTTTTTCCCGTTTCTCCTCCTTGATCATCCACTTCGGAGGTTTCAGCATTTTGTACTGCAACTGTATTTGTAATTCTTGCAGAATCAGAAAGTAGATAGATTGGATAAAAACAGTGCTAAGGTTACGGTAGTTTTAGACACGATTTGAATGGGCTTTCAATGGTTATGGTTAAGGGATTCATAGGGATTAAAGCAGTTATGATAAAAAGTTTTTTCTTTTTCTGATCACTCACCATTTCCCTGATCTCCTTGGGCTACAATGTCAACATTTTGTTCTGCAACTTGTTTAACAATTGTTTCATTTGTTGGGTCAGAGTTTTGCTTTTCTTTTTTTGATAAATCATCATTTTTTCCCGTTTCTCCTCCTTGATCATCCACTTGGGCAGTTTCAGCATTTTGTACTTCGACTTGTTGAACAATTGGTTCATTTGTCGAATCTGAGTCAGGGTTTTGGATTTGTTGAGTCAGAGTCAGAGTCAGAGTCAGAGTTTCGATGTTCCAAAACCATTCCGAGTTTCCTCTGAAACTAATGCTTTCTTTCTTCGAATTTGTAGCTTAGCTTTTAAAATAAACTATTTGCCAATGAAAATTGTTCAATTATTCAATTTTTAACAATTTAATAAATAAGAAAATGTTTTGTTTTGTTTGACTAAGCGGGATTTTTATGCCTCGATTTTCCTGTTCCAATATATTACCCATACGTGTCTTTCTTTTGACACAAATATGCGTATACTTGAGAAATTCTAATGCAAATCTAGAAACGCACTTATTTCTGTTGGATTCGATTTTGAAATTCGTATTCTATTTGAAAATTTGAATCCATTCTACCAGTTTTTCTGCCATCTGACTTTCTGGAGTTTCTTTTTCTTATTTACTTTATTTCTAGATTGTAAAGCTAAGCGCAAATTTCTTTTGATATTCACGCTTTAAAATGGTAGTTTTAGTTTGGAGGAAACTGGCGATTATCGCAATTGATGGGTGACGATGGTTATGATGGTTGCGATGGTTGCGATGGCTACGATGGCTACAATGGCTATGATGGTTACCATGATTACAATGGCTACAATGGCTACAATGGCTACAATGGCTACAATGGTTACAATGGTTACAATGGTTACAATGGTTACAATGGCTGTGTGAGAACAGGTCAGTAAACTTTTGTTCTTATTTACTTTATGTCTAGACTGTAAAACTAAGCGCAAATTCCTTTTAATATTCACGCTTTAAAATGGTAGATTTAGTTTGGAGGAAACTGGCGATGATCGCAAAATGAAAGATTTTCCTTGATGGGCTACAATGAAAATGGCTGTGTGAGAACAGGTCAGTGAAAAGTTCGCTTTCTAAAATATTAGAATAAACATTTATATAAATAACATTATAACAAATTAGGTTTGGGCACAATTGCATCTTTCATTTCATTATCTAAAAATGAGTCTTAAACTATTCCCTTAGCTAAAGTCTCTAAATCGCATTATCGAGCTACCATTTCTCACTACCCGACTTCATAGCCATCGTAGCCAACTGGATTAGGAGTCTGGACTGGAGTCTTATCTCCTAGTCATCGTAGCCGACTGGAGTCTTATCTCCTAGTCATCGTAGCCGACTGGAGTCTTATCTCCTAGTCATCGTAGCCGACTGGAGTCTTATCTCCTAGTCGGAGGGGCAAGGGTTCGACCCCAGCGGCTAGAAAAATTGGTCCTTTTTCCCAACATTATGGGTTTTTTCTTAACAACATTTTGGGTAATAGGGGTAAAAATTTTCTCCGTTTTGTTGTAATCCATTATTCGTGTCGAATAAATATACTTTATACCGTATTTTCTGTAATAGTAGTGCAGTCTATAATAGTAGTGCAGGCTGGAGGGGTGTTGAAAAAATAGTAGTGCGCACTACTATTACAGAAAATACGGTACTCCGAAAAAAATGTAGACATAAGACATTTAAAACCCGTTTTAATGTTATTATTGCAGAAAAATGAAAAATCTTTCTAATGAAACAAACCGTTAAGTTGATGCATTTGTTGGTTTTAAACGAAAGTACGAAAAGGAACGGAAAGACTTTCGAGAGTGAGAATTAGAAATGAGTTAGAATTAGAAATTAGGATTAGAATGTGTTCCTTCTTAATGCACTTTAAAGCAGTAGCACTTTTTAGTTACTTACATGTGTTCCATTTCCATCTCAATCCCCTCCCTTTTGAGATCGATTTCTTTTCTATCGTTTCTTGCCATTTTCGTGCCAAAATTAATCTCAAAAAAAGGAATTTAAGATTGAAAAACCTATTAGTTTTTTGGTTTTGCTTTCCACCCAATGCGAAAACTTGTTTTAGACTTATAATTGTTCTAAAACTGGCTTTAACCTAAATATTTCTTTTCCTTAAACTAGCCATATTGATTTGTTTAGATATTATAAACTAGATATTATATAAACTAGATATTATAAACTAGATATTATAAACTAGATATTATAAACTAGATATTATAAACTAGATATTATAAACTAGATATTATAAACTAGATATTATATAAACTAGATATTATAAACTAGATATTATAAACTAGATATTATATAAACTAGATATTATAAACTAGATATTATATAAACTAGATATTATAAACTAGATATTATAAACTAGATATTTATATATGTCGTAGCCGATTATGAATGAAATTTTTTGGCAAATCTTTCTAGTAGAGCAACCCTTTAATGTATGAGGACAATATTATATCAGCTTGTAGCGAATTGAATTCAGCGTCGATTGGTACCAAATTTGTGAGTTTAGGTTAAAAATTGCCGGCGCTACAACGTTTCATTCAAAATCGGCGGGACCCCCGTAGCCGATTATGAATTTCAGCCGATTATGAATGAGTGGGTCTAGGAGTGTCCAACCATCAAGTATTTAGTATCATTCAACGCAGAATCATTGAAAATTATGTTAAATTTTTAAAATTAGCAAGATTTGATGAAAAGAAAAAACAATTAGAGCAAAAAAAACTGTTTGTTGAAGAGAAAACTTTGAAGCCCCATAACTTGTGTTCTTTTTATCCAATCTTTCTAATTTTAAAAATTTAACATAATTATTAATGATTCTGCGTTGAATGAGACCAAATACTTGATGGTTGGACGCTCCTAGACCCACTCATTCATAATCGGCTACGACATATACAACAATATCTCTACAGTACTCAACTTTTTATCAGTGTTAAGCTTTTGAACCGTTGAAAATCGTTGCAGTTAATCCCCTTTAAATCTTTTTAATGCTACCAAAGCTTTTGAAATTGGAATATCAAAATACAATTGTTTTTACACAATCAGTTCAATTTTTAGGCTCATTTGTTAAGAAAGAAATATGATAAGTTAATGTACGCTACTGTATCTACAAAATTGAAACCGTTTATAGATATTATATACTAAATATTATATATATGTCGTAGCCGATTATGAATGAGTGGGTCTAGGAGCGTCCAACCATCAAGTATTTAGTATCATTCAACGCAGAATCATTGATAATTATGTTAAATTTTTAAAATTAGAAAGATTGGATAAAAAGAACACAAGTTATGGGGCTTCAAAGTTTTCTCTTCAACAAACAGTTTTTTTGCTCTAATTGTTTTTTCTTTTCATCAAATCTTGCTAATTTTAAAAATTTAACATAATTTTCAATGATTCTGCGTTGAATGATACTAAATACTTGATGGTTGGACACTCCTAGACCCACTCATTCATAATCGGCTGAAATTCGTAATCGGCTACGGGGGTCCCGCCGATTTTGAATGAAACGTTGTAGTGCCGGCAATTTTTAACCTAAACTCACAAATTTGGTACCAATCGACGCTGAATTCAATTCGCTACAAGCTGATATAATATTGTCCTCATACATTAAAGGGTTGCTCTACTAGAAAGATTTGCCAAAAAATTTCATTCATAATCGGCTACGACATATATAAATATCTCTACCGACTTTGAACCGACTTTTGAGGATCGCTGCAGTTAGTCCCCGCTATTCGTTGATCATTCACTACATCGAAAGGCTACTTCATTGAGATCTAAAGATCTAAAGATTTAAAGTTTTGAAAAAGCTAAAAAATCAACGCAAAAAGTTAAATTTAAAGTTAAACTATTCAAAAGGTTAGATAGCTTTTTAGTTTTTCTTTTTGGATTGATTCCAAAAGCATCTTGCGGCGAAAGTTGAGGGTTTTATTAAGCAATTTTTTCGAAAATTCTTTAAAAATCAGAAATCTATAAAGAAAATTATCTTGTAGATAATATTCTCCAAAAAAAACTCTCTTAAAAGACAAATAGAGTTCACCGTTGAACCGTTTTTACGAACACGGCCAAGTTTCGTGTTAGAAATTTTGCCGAACTTTTTTAAAAAGGCAGATAATTTATTAAGTGACCGTAAAAAAAAAGTGTATATATATGCTTCATTCAGTTGAATAGCGACAAAACAAAATCACAATACTTACCCGGGACACCACTCAAAACACACCCAAAAGATAAATAGATACCTCAAGAAAGAATCACAGAGTAGTCAAATCAATTGCCGAAATTGCGGCTTTAAATCTAGCCAAGGTGGGAATATCACGAACATGTGGGGGTAAAATGTTCCAGGATTTAATAACTCGGTCAAAAAAGAAACTGTGGGAGCTTTTAGAGGAAACGGAAGGTTGGCGTAGGAGAAAAGGCCCTCTTCTGGGGGCGCCCCGTAGAGAGCCGAATTCAAAGAGACCAGAAAAGCACCTTGACCCCGCTGTCGGTAATAGCTAAAATTGAAATAGTAACCTTTTAACATTTTGGTATGGTAGATGGTAAATGTGTTAAAAATAGAGAGCCAAAGTGAAACATATCGGCCAAGAAACAAAGTGAAATTTAAAAAAAATCACATCATGGAAATATAAGAAACAAAGGGAAATATAAGAAATTTAAAATATACATTAAAAGCTTTTACTAAAAGACATCTAGAAAACTACTGTAATCAAAATGAATCATAAGATAATATAATAATATAATGGATTACAGTAGTTTTCTAATGCTTTTTAAAAAGCACACATACAGTACTGGACAATGAAATATGATATTTGAAAAAAGATCGTCACTTTCGCGCGTCTATAACTCCCTTGTCTTTACCGTATTTCTAAATATTAATATTACCATTGTGTAGCCCTTGAAAAGAGCTTTCAGAAAATGTATAACACTAATAGTTTAAAACGCAAAGACAAGGGAGTTACAGACGCGCGAAAGTGACGATCGTTTTTCAAATACAGTCGAACCTCTCTATAACGTAACTCACGGGACGGCTATAGCTTACGTTATATAGAGGTTTACGTTATATAGAGTGCCGTTTTATATAGCTTAACGTCGGCCGGGACCGGTCACGCCTTACGTTATAGAGAGGTTTACGCTATATCGAGGTTCGTTATAGAGAGGTTCGACTGTATCATATTTCATTGTCCAGTATTGTACCAGTGAACTTTTTACGGTACTTTTACGAGTTTCTTTTACAATTTTGAAGTAAATTTGTTAACAATTTCTAAACAATTTTACATTTCCTAGAATCCTGAAAAAGTACCGATCAATCACAGCATTTAAAAACAAGAAATGAGAAGCGAATTTTTTTTGACGGACAATTGTCATATCCGTTTATCCGTTTTACAAGCCTCATTCGTAGCACTGGATTCTTTACCCCATTCGTAGCACTGGATTCTTTACCCCATTCGTAGCACTGAATTCTTTACCCCATTCGTACCACTGGATTCTTTACCTCATTTGTACCACTGAATTCTTTACCTCATTCGTACCACTGGATTCTTTATCCCATTCGTACCAATGGATTCTTTACCTCATTTGTACCACTAGATTCTTTACCCGATTCAACTCCAGTTACTTTAGAAGATTTTATAGATCTTAGATAATTTGAACTTTTAAAATTTGTCTTTGATTCTAGAATTCGTATCGATCGTATCGATTCGTATCGATTTACTAATCCTCGAATCCCTTTCTTCATTCATCTCCTCTCATTCCAATATCTTCCATTTTGACTCTGGTGATCTCCGTCTCTGAAAACTCGCAGCAGATCGTCGTTCTTTGGAAAGCGTTCTAAGAGGAGATTGATTTGATTACAAGGATCGAGCTTGGGATCAGATTTTACTTTAAGGTTAACTGAACCCTGACATGTTACTATGATATTAGTACTTGCCTAGCTTACTACTAGAGACTAGACATTCCAAGCAAGGGAAAATTTCAAGCCGAACCTAATTTCACCTTTATTTTCTTGGTCGATTGCTTGGAAAGTTTGTCTACAGATAGAAGACGAGATTTTCAAAACACTAGGCAAAAATGCAGAGTGCAGAGTCTAAGAAACGGTTAAAGGTGGAGTTAAGTTTGAATTTTGGAATCTTCGTTGGAATTTTCCCATGTCTACTAGAGTCTAGGTTAGAGGGCTATGACCGAGCCATGTCAAAGCCATGACCGAGCCATGTCAAACTGGCTTTTCGGTTTGTCAAACTGGCAAAACTCCCTCGATTTTCAGTACAGCAAAGTTGAATAAGTAAAGAAAAAAATTTCTTTGCTACTTGTCTGTTGTTTGTTGACACTTATAGATTAGAATGTGATTTTAAAGCGCTAACCTGTGAGTGGTATGAAGATTGGAACGGGAGCTGGATTCGGATTCGCGCGCTCATTGATCCGATCATCGCCAAGGAAAACGGGTAAGCTAAAGAACTCTTTGATCACTTTTTAAGCATTCATTTGTATTTAAACACTTTTTTTGCCTAAAGATCGTGAATGCAGCTTTGCTTAGCCCCAGATCTTATTGATGTTTTTCCTCCGGGATGTTCCAGCCTGCAAACTAATGGGCAGCCAAGGCCAGGTATTCAATCATTAATAGAGTATCAAATAAAAATTAGGTTTTAAACTTATTTGTAAATAAATTTTCTTAAACAAATGATCCCCTTTCATAAGAGATATCTTAAAAAAAATGATCTCCTTTCAAATGTACCCACTCACCTCGGGTTGTTCTCGAATGGATTTCGATCCATGGTGACGAGAATCTTGTGATCGACCCGTATCCCAAAAAGCAACTAAATTTGATCGTTTTTCTAAGAAGAAACTTTGAAAAACAATAATATTTTAAAATGATGAGCCAAAAAAGGACTGGATATTTTAAAGGAACGTATTGGAGCGTATCCTTGCGACATTTTAAGTGATGATTCATTGATGAAAATGATATAAGACTGGAATAGAATGAGAAAAGATATCTAATTTGACGAAAAAAATAGCATATTTGACTCGTTGGGTGACTCGTGACTTATTTGTGTGTGTTGAAGCTAGAAGAAAGGGACTTATCGGGGAGTACGGTAACTTCTCTCACCACCAAGGGTTCAGCTAATGTCTTTCAAGACACCTAGAATTTCTTATAATAATTCTGTTTGTTTACCGAAACTCTAAGAATACTGTAAAAGTTATTTGATTGTTTATAACAAATGAAACAAAAAAGTGAGTGATTTTTAGACGTCTAGTCAACTTCGACTAGACGACTATTTTGTGGACTTAATTGATATGTAAAGGAATGCACATATTATTTAAATTAGCGCCAAATAGACGTGCCTTTAATCCATACTACTTATATTGGGTTGGGGAGAATGAGTGGGGGCCCCAATTTAAAGGGTTTTTTTTAAAAAAACATTTTCTTTAAAAAAATTTTTTTTTTTTAAAAAAGGAAATTTTTTTTTAAAAAATAAAAAAAATTTTTTATAAAAGTATTTTTTTTTTTTTTTTTTTGTTTTTATAAAAAAAAGGGGAAAAAGGGGGGGGGGGGGGGGGAAGATTTTTAAAAAAATTTTTTAAAATAAATTTTTTTTATATTTTTTTTTTTTTAATAGAAAAAAAAAAAAAAAAAAAATAAATAAAATTATTGAGAAATGGGGGAAAGATTTTTAAATTTTTTTTTTTATATTATTTTTTTTTTATATGTGGAAAATTTTTTTGTGGGGGGGGGGGGGGTTTTTTTTTTATTTTTTTTTTTTATTTTTATGGGAAAAAAAAAAAAAAAAAAAAAAAAAAAAAAAAAAAAAAGGGGGGGGGGGGGGGAGAAAAAATTATTTTTTTTTTTTTTTTCTTCTCCCCAACCCCCCCCCCCCCCCATAGTTAGTGCTAAATTGAACAGTCAGGGCTACCAGAAGACTTGAATCAATAGCGGTTGAGCAGTTCCTCTTGTTCTCAAGAGCTGAGTTCTCAAGTGCTGAGTTCTCAACATTAGCCTGTATAAAGGAATAAAGTAATGCAAAATGATTGAGAAATTCAAAAGTGAATCAGGAATTGGAATACGGTTCGAGATCAGTTTGATTTTAGGGAAAAAAATTGGGGGGAGGGGATCACTAACTAGAGTGTGCTCCTTGTTGACAGACAATTTGTCAGACAAATTTTCATTGACAACTTTTTTGTCAGACAATTGATCCGACAAACTTCCGACAACGCGTTTTCTAAAAGGTGCGCTTTTTAAGCAAAGCTATAAAGGTCGCGCGAAAAAAATTTGCAAACTTTTCTTAAAATATAGTAATGGATAGTTTTATTTAAGGATTTAGGTTTTTTAGGGCGTGGAATTTTTTTTTTGGAATGGTTCTAGTGCAAATGTAGACAATAGGCCTGGTAAATTCGTAAATAATATAATTTTTTAATAGTGTTTCTTAACTTTTCCCGTTTTAAATGTTTTCTTTAATTTTAAATAGCATTTAAAAATTTTTAAGTTTTAGCGAAAGAGTAATAGAGCTAAGGAAAGAGTAATAGAGCTAAGGAAAGAGTAATAGAGCTAAGGAAAGAGTAATAGAAAAAAAGAGCGCAAGATTTTAATGTACATTTGCATTTTGAAAAATTTGCTGATGCAAAGCATAGGGTTACGGTAGCTTATCCTTGGCGCGCGCTTTTTAGAAAACGCGTTGTCTGCAAGGAACACACTCTATCACTAACCAAGGCCCTCCCCATTTCTCGTCGGATCCGATAAGAAAAGGATCGACGCTTTGACGGTAATTTATCATATTAAAGTGGGAATTTTTAAATTTAAAGTGGGAGGGATAAATTCAATTATAGTAAACACAAATATTTGAATTGAAATAACTGATGTATTGGGGGAAATTGGGGGAAAAAGCTATGTTGCAATAAAGTCAAAAAATCCGATTCAATGTAATATAAAACTTTTGAATTATTCTTTACTATTAATAAACTTCTCACTAATAGACTAAATTTCGCATTTGCAAGGTGGGGAAAGTCCAAATAGCAATGATATGCAAGAAAGATTGTAAAGCTAAAGCTGAAAGTCCAAATTAACAATGATATGCAAGAAAGATTATAAAGCTTTGATGTAAGAAATTCGATTAAATCAACAAAATGAGGAGAATTGGAAAATTGTTCACGCAAATTTTATGAGAAAAGATGTTTTAAACAGGGAAAAGAGTATGAACACTGCCTTTTTTGCGGTTTTTTTTGCGAAAAGAGCTGATATTGCTCTTTTCGCAAAAACCCCAAAATTAGTCTAAGGAATCGAGGCTCAAATGAAATTTAGCCTAAATTTAGCTAGTTTTTGGGTAGTCTTGAGTAGAACCCATGGAAAACTTGCTTAGTTAGTTTTAGCTAGAGCTAGATAAGCTAAAACTTTGTCTAAGCTTGATATTTTAAGTTTTGGTTGAACTTTGACTTTAACTTTGAAACTTTGATGTTAACTTTGAAACTTTGACGTTAACTTTGAAAATTTGACTTTCAAATTCTAAATCTAGTTAGATTAAAGTGTACTTTTTAACTTTTATCCTTTAAATTTTATTTCTTTTTTATGAAAACTAGGTTTTTTTTGAGAAATATTGAGAGAAATTGTCCGTCAAGATGGTCACTTTTCTAGACTTGAGTATTGTTGTGCGGTACGGTGTGACTGAGGCCCGTTGTACTATACTATAAACAAGTATTCAAGGTACTTTTTGTGGCAAATACAATGCGTTTCAAATTCTTAAACGCACCCTCTAAAATAGCGAAACTGACTATGATTCTTGTAGGTAGCTTGGACAAGTGTTCGGCATAAATTCCCTATCGGATTGACGTCGGGAGATCGAGCCGGTCAGTCCAAAGTTGCACTGTTGTTGTTGTTGTTGTTGTTCAGCCAGTCTCGGGTGTCTCCGGCTCGATGAATTGACGCATTGTCGTATTGAAACACATCGGGAACGGTTGGATTTAGGAGCAAAAATGGCAAAAAGCAATTGTTCAAGATATCTATATAGTCATCCGATTCGAAACCATCTTTAGAGCGACCGTTCCATCAGCACAAAAGGCGGCCCAAACCATCACAGAACCACCGCCAAAGTTTCGAGTTCCAAACACCATCGGATCATGTCGAAGATCCCTCCAATAGTAGTCAACGCCATCGGGACCATTTTTCTATTTCTTTTCATCGGAAAAGATCACCTAAACGCAAAAAATAATAAAACATAAGCGGCTTTCTAACCATAGACCAATCCTGATTCATATGAGCCTTGGCGAACGCCAATCGGACTTTCTTGTGCAAAAGCTTCACGGCCGATTGCATGTTCAATCATTGTCGATCGATATGTGGGGTTTCCTTTATGCCTCGCCAAATTGTCGACTTCGAAGCGTCGATTTTCCGTTCCGTTTTCACTTCATTGATCGTTTTTCCGTGGATGTTGTTCACAATATGGCGTCTAGCTCGCGGTGTAAGCTTTGGTTTTGGTCCTGGCTTCTTCTTTGGTGCAGAAATGAACTTCGACTTTATGTAATTTCGCACGGCAGAGTCGGATCGGCCCAAATTTTTTGCGATTTCCCTTATTGAGTCGCCAATCCTGAAACGGGCATCAATCTGGCCTTTCTCATAATCCGCGAGCAGCTTTCCGTGTGCCATTTACCTGGAAATTAACAAAAATATAAATTTATATAAATTTAATAATAAAATATGCACAACAAAACGAAAAATTTCAAATAAAAACAGCAAAGGCAAGCAAATAAAAACAATTTAAGAATCTGAAACGGTTGATTTACCAAAAGGTTTTTATTTTGAAAATTTTTACTTTTTACAGTATGCTTATTTTTTGTGTTTTTTAGGTTTTAAGACATGCTCTTTCTAATAGAAAAAGAATAATAGTTTTAGCGGTGTTCAAAATGCAAATGTCAAAGAGCCTCAAGGAAAAAGCAACAAATCGCTTCTATTGTCATGGGATTGAAGCATTAGAGGTGGCTTGATGGGATTGATAGACATGGAGCGGTATAACAGAAACGAGGACCTTCATGTGCTTGTTTCTTCGGCTATAATCAGAAAGTATCACTCTAATAGAAAAAGATTAATAGTTTTAGCGGTGTTCAAAATGCAAAATTTTTCACTATTTTAGAGGGTGCGTTTAAGAATTTGAAACGCATTGTATTTGCCACAAAAAGTACCTTGAATACTTGTTGATAGTATAGTACAACGAGCCTCAGCCACACCGTACCGCACAACAATACTCAAGTCTAGAAAAGTGACCATCGCTCAGTGGTTGACGGACAATTTCTCTCAATATTACAACTTCATTCAACCAGAATGAAAAAGGAAATTTCAAGTCAAAGAGCCTCAAGGAAAAAGCAACAAATCGCTTCTATTGTTATGGGATTGAAGCATTAGAGGTGGCTTGATGGGATTGATAGACTTGAAGCGGTATAACAGAAATGAGGACCTTCATGTGCTTGTTTCTTCGGCTATAATCAGAAAGTATCATTTAGTCTTGTGCTTGTCAAATGTTGCAAATAAAATGATTCGTAAAGATTTTGTGAGAATTTATAACCCGTCAAGATTTGTCAAACTTGATTCCAAGAATCTCTTTCCCGGAAGGGGAAAAGGTCAAAAATCATAAAATGTTTTTAATTTTCCGCTCGCTAAAGAGCTATCCATTGCTGAAAAATTTGGTGGAGGGGTGAAAGGGGAGATTGAAAAGGAGTGAAAAAAGATTCGAATCGATACGTACCCGTGTTATCACAAAAAGCCGAAAAACCTTTTGCTTTAAAGAAAAATGAGACTGAGAAAATTTGAGATACTAGGAAAATCGTGATCTTTATTTGTACCGGAAAAGGGATAAGTTCGTTTTGATCTAAGATTGAGAGGGATTTGATTGAAGAAATAAGAGATATTGTTGATGTTGAGGGAAAGACGGAGCTTTGTTTAGAGGGGGAGAAAGGGAGATGGTCTGTGAGCTAGGAACTGAATGGGTGAATGGGTGAACGGGTGAATGGGAGAATGAGAGCTTGTTTGTGTGAAGTGATGATGAGAAAAAACGTCATTAAGTACAAATTTAGACATCTTGAGAACACAGTTTAGATATCATTTGAGCGCCCTTCAAACTTTTGATATGAAAAATAAAAACAATTCATCAATAAACCTATGGTTTTCTCTAAATGAAAAGTGTTTAATTGTTGAATTTCCCATGATCTTCTAAAAGAATCCAGACATAAGACGCTCTATTGGCATCGGTAAAATAACAAATTCACCGATTAACCTACAATTTTCTTTAAATAAAAGTGTTTATTTTTGAATTTCCCATCTTTTTTAAGTCAATTTCAGTTCACTTTGAGGCAAATTCGAGGGTGTAAACAAGTGTTTTTCGTAAAAATCTTTAAAAACCTATAAAAAGAAATTGACTGTCTAAATTTCTGTGAAAATTTGACTATACACCAAACTTTTTATGCTCTATCTTTTATCGATTGACACAAAGATAGATTTCCTTATGCTAAAGTGTCTAGCATCATTGAGCCGCTCGTTTTGGAAAGGAAACCTATTCCTTAAGCTAAAGTGGCTAAACCGCATCATTGAGCCGCTCGTTTTGACTACCCGACTTTAGACTCCTAAAAAAATACAGACATAAGACATTTGAAACGCGTTTTAATCTTATTTTGTAGAAAAATAACTGGTCTTCCTAATGAAACAAACCGTTAAATTGATGCATTTGTTGGTTTTAAACGGAAGTACGAAAAGAAACGCGAAAAGACTTTCTGGACAGCCTAATAGAAGTACAAAAATATACCTCTAGATATAAAAAGAATACTCCTTACCTACCGTAAATACTGTAATTGAACGGCACCCCCATAATGACGGGGTATTGTCGCGTAGTCTAACTTTGAACTTCCCGTTTGAAAGCTTAGTTCTCCACGCTTCTTTATGCTACAGTGCGCGCTTGGGTATCAAATGATAGCTCTTGAAATCTAGTATTTTTTAGTACTAAAAGTGTAGAGGGGAAAAATCTAGAGGCTGAGAAAAAAATGATTTTCGAAAAAGAAGTTAGACTACGCGACGCGACTGTACGGGAGGGGCCGTTCAATTACAGTCTTTACGGTAGTTGGTTGTATCTCATATGTAGCATTCAACTGACGGCACTAAACTTTAGAAACCAAAGATTTGGATGTCTTTTTTCATTTAGACTAGAGTGCTACATTAAAAACAACTGTCTTGTCTTGTCTGGCTTTTTGAAAAGTTTCTGGTAAAATCTGGAAAGAATGTTGGAAAATTCTTGAATGTTGGACGAGTTCTTGCGTGGATATATTTTAGTTGTCTGTAAGAAGTAAATGCCTAAAATTGCCATTTGTGCTAATAGGTGCTAACAGAGGAAGTCTAAAACTTGTGTAGTTTTTTTTCTGAGAGTATATGGGAGTTTCTCAAGTTTCTGTATCTCAAGTACCTGTTATGAGATGGCACTAGAATCACCTATTATCTGGATATTGTGGACAATCTGTGGACAATCTTTTTGTGGACAATCTTTTGTGGACAATCTTGTGGAAATGTGGACAATCTTGTGGAAATGTGGACAATCTTTTTGTGGACAATCTTGTGGAAATGTGGACAATCTTTTTGTGGACAATCTTGTGGAAATGTGGACAATCTTTTTGTGGACAATCTTGTGGAAATGTGGACAATCTTTTTCGTCTAGTAACGTGTTATTTGTTCGAAACATGCAAATTCTGAGTCAAAATCTTACTCAAAATGCAAAACCAGAAACGGTAATTCTAAATGATTTGCGAAAAAGAGAGGAATAAAAAAAAACGATTCGCGGTTGGGTTGGATTGACTGGCGTTTTTAGAGAAAAGAAGTTTAGATTTTTAATAACTTTATCGTTGATATGAAAGTGGATCCGAAGACGAACAAAGTGGGAAAGACCGGGAAAAGTACAGAAACTCTAAAACTTTAAACAATTATAAAAGAAATAGAGAACTAGAAATAGAGAACCTTCTCCCTCTGATGGAAACAGGAAAAGGAGGAGAAAATTTTTAACAATAAAGAGAAGGATAGAGAAAAGATTCCTCTTTTTGTAGCAAAAGAGACGGAGAAGCGCTGGATTCTTTTAGGATTCTTTAAAAGAATGAATTTTCAATGGATGGGGATTTCCTTTTATAGGGGGAAAGGGAGACGCTTTCTCGAGTCGGTAGCTTAAGTGTGCGTGTTTTTTTTAGAGTTGGGAGGTTGCCAGAGTGTGCTCGAATTACGAGAAACCGGTGGTGACCTTTTTCTCTGTCTTTATTTATCGAGAGATTTCATTAGACTTTTGAAAGTTTTCCATTTTCTGCGATTGGCGAGCGGTTTTTCTCCTAGTGTTGTTTACTTCTTTTCATGAAATGATGATCGAACGCTTTCGAATTTTAACGTAATTTTATTGAATAACTTTTTCATATTTCATCAAATTGATGCCGGATGTTTACTTTCTTTGAGGCGATTGCTTATCCGTCACATTATCAGTGTCACTAGGTTTTTTAATTGATGACAATACTACCGTAAAGACTGTAATTGAACGGCACCCCCTTGTACAGTCGCATCGCGTAATCTAACTTCTTTTTCGAAAATCATTTTTTTTTCTCAGCCCCTAGATTTTTTCCAACTACACTTTTAGTACTAAAAAAATACTAGATTTCAAGGGCTATCATTTGACACCAAAACGCGCACTATAGCTTAAAGCAGCGCGGAGAATGAGACGTTCAAAGTTAGACTACGCGACTGTACGCCTGTCATTATGGGGATGCCGTTCAATTAGCTTAAACTATAGCTTAAAGCAGCGCGGAGAATGAGACGTTCAAAGTTAGACTACGCGACTGTACGCCTGTCATTATGGGGGTGCCGTTCAATTACAGTATTTACGGTAGCTAGAAAAATACAAAAAGAAGAAACATTTATTAAGTTTTTGCTTCTAAAAGTTTTAATGCATATATCACAGAATTTTTTTTTCAAATTTTTACCGAATTTCATTAAAATACCGGAAGCATAAGGGTGCCTCAAAATTTGCAAATTTTGTAGGAAAAGTGAGATAAGCGAAAAGTGGATTTGTGCGGAAAAATAAGGAGACTTGAAAACTTTTTCCGAATATTACAGTAATCTAACTCGAATCTAACCTTGCCTAAGGGAAAAAGCCTTAGGCAAGGCCGTAGAGCTTTGAAAATATTTCCATATAAGGGAATCGTATGCGTAGATTTCGAATTTCGACAAATCAGACCTCGCTGACACGTCAAATTTGGGCTAAAAGGCAAAAACTGCGGAAAAGCGTTAAGTTGCGTATTTTTTGCCTTTTAGCCCAAATTTGACGTGTCAGCGAGGTCTGATTTGTCGAAATTCGGAATCTACGCATACGATTCCCTTATATGGAAATATTTTCGAAGCCCTACGGCCTTGCCTAAGGCCTTTTCCAGCAAAAAAAGGTAGCATTTGTCCCACCCCCATATTTTTGTACTTCTATTAGGCTGTCCAGAAAGTCTTTTCGTTCCTTTTCGTACTTCCGTTGAAAAATAACAAATTCACGAATTGAGCGGTTTGTTTCATTAGAAAATTCGATTATTTTTCTACAAAATAAGATTAAAACGCGTTTCAAATGTCTTATGTCTGCATTTTTTTAGGAGTCTAAAGTCGGGTAGTCAAAACGAGCGGCTCAATGATGCGGTTTAGCCACTTTAGCTTAAGGAATAGGTTTCCTTTCCAAAACGAGCGGCTCAATGATGCTAGACACTTTAGCATAAGGAAATCTATCTTTGTGTCAATCGATAAAAGATAGAGCATAAAAAGTTTGGTGTATAGTCAAATTTTCACAGAAATTTATACAGTCAATTTCTTTTCATAGGTTTTTAAAGATTTTTACGAAAAACACTTGTTTACACTCTCGAATTTGCCTCAAAGTGAACTGAAATTGACTTAAAAAGATGAGAAATTGAATAATAAACACTTTTATTTAAAGAAAATCGTAGTTTAATCGGTGAATTTGTTATTTTACCGATGCCAATAGAGCGTCTTATGTCTGGATTCTTTTAGAAGATCATGGGAAATTCAACAATTAAACACTTTTCATTTAGAGAAAACCATAGGTTTATTGATGAATTGTTTTTATTTTTCATATCAAAAGTTTGAAGGGCGCTCAAATGATATCTAAACTGTCTGTGTTCTCAAGATGTCTAAATTTGTACTTAATGACGTTTTTTCTTATCATCAGTTCTCACAAACAAGCTCTCATTCTCCCATTCACCCGTTCACCCGTTCACCCATTCACCCATTCACCCATTCACTTCCTAGCTCACAGATCATCTCCCTTTCTCCCCCTCTTGAATGACGAGGGGAAATTGGGAATGAGAGAAATTGAATAATAAACACTTTTATTTAAAGAAAATCGTAGTTTAATCGGTGAATTTGTTATTTTGCCGATGCCAATAGAGCGTCTTATGTCTGGATTTTTTTAGAAGATCATGGGAAATTCAACGATTAAACACTTTTCATTTAGAGAAAACCATAGGTTTATTGATGAATTTGTTGTTTTTAAACGGAAATATCAAAAAAAAAGAAAAGACTTTCTAAACAGTCTAATGCGATCTCATAGCCGGCATCCAAAGAGATTTTTTTAGTTCACAACTTTTCCTCTTTCATTTCACCAACCAAAGTTTGTCCTTTTTCATCGCACATGAGAATTGTCTGATCGATCTCTCCATCTCTCTTTGATCGTCTTCTCCCATCATTTGTCTATTGAACAATCTCTCCAAAAGGTTTCGATATCGAAGAGCCGCGTCGCTAAATTTTGTGATTAATTTCTAGAAGAAAAAGCCAAATTGAATGCAAGGGTTTCAAGCAAAAAAAAACAATAGAAAATTGTTCATAACTTACCAAACTTGCATGGTTGCTCGGCTGAAATTCTCGTGCGCGTAAATCTCTAGTCAAACCTTTTTCCCATTATTCTTCTTCTTATATAAAATTGCGGGTGGTGGGGGCGATGGAAGTCATCCGTAATTCCCTTTACAATATTCCTCCAATTTCTTCCATTCATTCGATTTCCAATCTTTGTCTTTCCAATATTCCAATAGTTGCTTCTTCTCATCTTTCACTCGATCTTCAATCCCTTTTACAGCATCTTCACAGACTAAAAGCTGTCAGCTCTACTTTGTGCTCTCAGAAACGCACAATTTCTGGGGGCACTCATTTTATAGTTTTTAAATCAGGGTTTAAAGGAGTTGTTAATCATTCTCAGCTATGAGATTTACCTGATAAGCGCAGGTCGTCGGCGAAGTCGGAAAGCGTTTGTGGTTGTGGATAGTGGTAAAGATGAGATGGACCTAGAGTTTTATTCAGATAACTTCATAGATAGGCCAGGATCAGGTCCTAGTATGGCCTGGACCCTCAAGGCCATGCTTGATTGTTTTCTAGGCTTGTTTTCTTTTGGTGAGGGAAATTCAGTGACAGGCCAGGCTTTGGATCTGGTTTCTAGGCTTGCTTTCCTAGGCGATAAAAGCCTGAGCTCTCCAGAAGCCAGGCTTGGGCTTGTCTATGATCTTGCCATATCTGGCTTAGAAAAGATAACAGTAACTTTGAAAGTTGGTAGATTTTCGAAAGGAAAACTCAGTTATTCTTTCTAAAATCTCACCTGGTTCTTCCGGACCCCGAAGGTCTTCTTGGCTCCATTGAATATTCAAAACCGGCTGCAAAAAGTATTTCTTTTTATCCCTGGCACAACTCACATTGATAAAACTCTTTAACTTTCCACTAATTGATCGTTTAAGATCAATAAGCTGCGTTAGAAGAGTTAGAAGAGTTCCGAGTTATCATTTCCTTGATAACTCGGAAAGGCTACTATTCACTTTACTGCCCCCGCTTTACTGTTCACTTTTTAGAATCACAGAAAAAGAGCAATTGTGCTAGACAAAAGTCAATAGGGTTTTTTTTTGTTTTGCCTGGTAAAATCCCTATGGCCTTGCATGGCGTTTTCTTTGCGAACACCTTGGGAGAGCAATGAAAAGAAAAGAAAATGGGTTTTGATTGATGAGAAAGTGCATAAAGATGGAGTGATTTTCATGATACGTGAAACAAACGTAAACGTTTGAAAGTCAGTTATTAAGCTAGCGTATTAAGCTCAGTTACCGGAGTTATTAAGCTTTAGATCAGCCAGCCCTGATCTAATTATTGTATCAATTGTACAATAATTAGATTCTTGCTAAAATTTCGAAAAGATAACTGAACCTGTTAAGCAGGGTTCCTTGTGAAAAAAAAACTATTTTTTTCTTTTTCTTTTTCTTTTAAACTTTTGAGTTTGAGAAGAGAGACGTTTTGGGATGGCTCATGTCCCTCAAAGCTCACGTCAAAGCTCATGTCAAAGCTCATGTCAAAGCTTATGTCAAGGCTCATGTCAAAGCTCACGTCAAAGCTCATGTCAAAGCTTATGTCAAAGCTTATGTCAAGGCTCATGTCAAAGCTCACGTCAAAGCTCATGTCAAAGCTTATGTCAAAGCTTATGTCAAAGCTCACGTCAAAGCTTACGTCAAAGCTCGTTTCACAGTGTGTCTTTTTAGAAAACTGCCGTAATCAAATCACCAGTTTTCACTCGATTAGCCCAATTTTGGTCTTATTCGATGAGGATTTAGCCAGCCAATGATCAATGATCAAAATTGAGCTGAACGATTGGAAACTGGCATTATGAGTACGGTAATTTTCTTAAATCTTACAAATTTGGTGTCCTTTAGACAACGCTCTTCTTTTACTGTGAGTGCTTTTTTTAAAATGGGCTAAGAAAATGCAATGCCTTTTTTTTTGTGTATCGATCTTTGCTTTTGGGGTTTACTGGCAAAAGAAAAGGCACAGTTTATCTCCTCTTTATTCCAATTCTCAAATGTGACACAACATTTTGCGATATTCGACTACAAACAAAGACTAAAGTGAGTTAAAGATTTGGGATTAATCACAGATTTTTACGATCAAGAAAGGGTAAATCACAGTTTTACGAATTTGGGAAACAATCTTGAGCAAGCGATTGAGAAGAATGAAAATCCTTTTTACTTTTTTAGTCGAAACTTTTCCCATTTATGGGAAAAGTTTCGAATAAAAAAAGGCCCCATTGGTTTTTTCGGAGAGTTTGCCAATCTCGTCGTTGTAATTGTAACTGATTTCTAAAAGTTTCATTGTTATCAATCATTTAATATTAAATATCAAAGCTTCTGACCTTAAAGTCAATGTTATCTCGTTACAAATTAACGTTTGATTTTGACATCTCCATACAACTCGGACTAGTTTTTAAACAACCAACAGCACGGATGGCCGAGTGGTCTAAGGCGCCAGACTCAAGCGAACAGCTTCCTGCAGGCAACGCGGGTTCGAGTCTTCTGGTATCTTCGGATGCGTGGGTTCGAATCCCACTTCGTGCAGACACTTTTGCAAAATTCGAGGTTAACCGGAAAGTGGCTGGGATTTTTGAATGCTGCTATGGCCGACTGGCTAAGAGCCTTAGTTGGGAAATCAAGGGTTCAATCCAGCCGGCTAGATCATTGATTCTTTTCCCCAGACACTCTCTATAAAGGAATGGAAAGAACCAAAAAAGTTTTTCCGTTATATCTAGTTTAGCGTCGGGACCAAAATAGTTAAAGTTAAATACATTTGAACATTTTGTTGAGGATCTAATAGTGAGAGGATTCTACAGAGTTGGACACAATCATCGAAACTCGTTTTTTCGACTCGAACTCGACGCCCAATTATCCGATTCCCCTAATTTCATATTTATATAAAATTTCAAGTTAATTTTCTTCGGTCAATCTCAACTTTTAGTTCAAAAACACAGTGTTACGCTTTTTATAGTACTTCGAAGTTCAGTGGTGCCAACCTCTCCGCAGAATCGTAAACTACTATAAAAAGTATAACACTGTGTTTTTGAACTAAAAATTGAGATTAACCGAAGAAAATTAACTTGAAATTTTATATAAATATGAAATTAGGGGAATCGGATAATTGAGCGTCGAGTTCGAGTCGAAAAAACGAGTTTCGGTAATTGTGCTCAGCCCTGTACACGTGTCGTAGCCACTTACGAAATTCACCCGCTAACGAATGAGGGTATTCCCGGGCATCGAATCAAAAAGTCACCCACATAAAAAATGTTTATAATACATATATTTTATAATAAATTTTTAAAATTAGCTCATTTGGTTCAGTAGAAAAATTTTTTTGAGCCCCCAAAGTTTAGGTTCAAAAATGCCCTAAAATGGCTATAAAAAATTTTCTAATCAGCCAAAAAACTTGCCTAATAGCTCATTTTGTAGCCAATTTGATGTAGTTTCCTAAAGTAAAGCCATCTAAAACAATTTTTCGTTGAAAGTAGGAGAAAGAGGGCGAGGAACAAATTCAGGGCAATTCTCAAATGTGAAAACAGCGACCGAGTTCAACTGAAGTCGTTCCTCGCCCTCTTTCTCCTAGTTTTGAAAAACAAATGTTCAATGTAGCTTTATCTTAAGAAACTACATCAAATTGGCTACAAAATGAGCTATTAGGCAAGTTTTTTGGCTGAGTAGAAAATTTTTTATAGCCATTTTAGGGCATTTTTGAACCTAAACTTTGGGGGCTCAAAAAAAATTTTCTACTGAACCAAATGAGCTAATTTCAAAAGCTTATTATAAAATATATGTATTATAAACATTTTTTATGTGGGTGACTTTTTGATTGGATGCCCGGGAATACCCTCATTCGTTAGCGGCTGAATTTCGTAAGCGGCTACGACACATATACAGGGCTGAGCACAGAGCACGACTCTCTTTAAAAGTATTCAGCCTTTTAACTAATTTGGTGGGAAAATTCCGTCAAATGTAAAGATATTCAATTTACTCGACGTGTAAAGAGGATTACTCGTAGTTACTCGACCAAAAACGCCGATTAATCGAGTAAAGATTACTCATGGAAATTTTACTCGAGTAATTACTTCCTCGCAAGGAACACACTCTACTCAATTACCTCGACTTTTTCTAAACAGTGTCCTCTTTCGAAAACTACCGTAATCTTGTCTCTAGTTTTATCAAATCTATCTACTTTTTATATCTTATTGTATTTGTAATTCTTGCAGAATCAGAAAGTAGAAAGATTGGATAAAAGCAGTGCTAAGATTACGGTAGTTTTAGATACGGTTTGAATGGGCTTTCAATGGTTATGGTTAAGGGATTCATAGGGATTAAAGCAGTTATGATAATGTTTTTTCTTTTTCTTATCACTCACCATTTCCCTGATCTCCTTGGGCTACAATGTCAACATTTTGTTCTGCAACTTGTTTAACAATTGATTCATTTGTTGAGTCAGGGTTTTGCTTTTCTCCTTTTGATAAATCATCATTTTTTCCCGTTTCTCCTCCTTGATCATCCATTTCGGAGGTTTCAGCATTTTGTACTGCAACTTGTTGAACAATTGGTTCATTTGGTGGGTCAGAGTTTTGCTTTTCTTTTTTTGATAAATCATCATTTTTTCCCGTTTCTCCTCCTTGATCATCCACTTGGGCAGTTTCAGCATTTTGTACTTCGACTTGTTGAACAATTGGTTCATTTGTCGAATCTGAGTCAGGGTTTTGGATTTGTTGAGTCAGAGTCAGAGTTTCGATGTTCCAAAACCATTCCGAGTTTCCTCTGAAACTAATGCTTTCTTTCTTCGAATTTGTAGCTTAGCTTTTAAAATAAACTATTTGCCAATGAAAATTGTTCAATTATTCAATTTTTAACAATTTAATAAGTAAGAAAATGTTTTGTTTTGTTTGACTAAGCGGGATTTTTATGCCTCGATTTTCCTGTTCCAATATATTACCCATACGTGTCTTTCTTTTGACACAAATATGCGTATACTTGGGAAATTCTAATGCAAATCTAGAAACGCCCCTATTTCTGTTGGATTCGATTTTGAAATTCGTATTCTATTTGAAAATTTGAATCCATTCTACCAGTTTTTCTGCCATCTGACTTTCTGGAGTTTCTTTTTCTTATTTACTTTATTTCTAGATTGTAAAGCTAAGCGCAAATTTCTTTTGATATTCACGCTTTAAAATGGTAGATTTAGTTTGGAGGAAACTGGCGATTATCGCAATTGATGGGTGACCATGGTTATGATGGCTACAATGGCTACAATGGCTACAATGGCTACGATGATTACAATGGTTACAATGGTTACAATGGTTACAATGGCTGTGTGAGACAGGTCAGTAAACTTTTGTTCTTATTTACTTTATTTCTAGATTGTAAAGCTAAGCGCAAATTTCTTTTGATATTCACGCTTTAAAATGGTAGATTTAGTTTGAAGGAAACTGGCGATTATCGCAAAATTTTTATGCCTCGATTTTCCTGTTCCAATATATTATTTATCCAATATCCAATATATTCCAAAATTAGCGATTTGCCAATTAAACTAACTATAAGAGTTTAATTCTGTAATTTTAACCAATCTAATAAGTAAGAAAATGTTTTGTTTTGCTTGACTAATCGGGGATTTTTATGCCTCGATTTTCCTGTTTCAATATATTGTCTAGATCTGTTTGCTTTTGGGGAAAAATATCCGTATCATTGAGAAATTCTAATGCAAATCGCTTCTGTTGGATGCGTTTTTGAAATGCCTATTCTATTTCAAAATTTGGATTCATTCTACCAGTTTTTCTGCCATCTTATCCTGACTTTCTGGAGTTTTTTGTTCTTATTTATTTTATTTCTAGATTGTAAAGCTAAGCGCAAATTTCCTTTTGATATTCATGCTTTAAAATGATAGATTTAGTTTGAAGGAAACTGTGGCGATCATCGCAATTGATGGGTTACGATAGTTACGATGGTTACAATGGTTACAATGGTTACAATGGTTACAATGGTTACAATGGTTACAATGGTTACAATGGTTACAATGGTTACAATGGCTACAATGGTTACAATGGCTACAATGGCTACAATGGTTACAATGGTTACAATGGCTACAATGGTTACAATGACTGTGTGAGAACAGGTCAGTAAACTTTTGTTCTTATTTACTTTATGTCTAGACTGTAAAACTAAGCGCAAATTCCTTTTGATATTCACGCTTTAAAATGATAGATTTAGTTTGAAGGAAACTGTGGCGATTATCGCAATTGATGGGTGACGATGGTTATGATGGCTACAATGGTTATAATGGTTACAATGGTTACAATGGTTACAATGGTTACAATGGCTACAATGGTTACAATGGTTACAATGGTTACAATGGCTGTGTGAGAACAGGTCAGTAAAAAAACCTTTTTCTAACATATTACCGTAAATATTGTAATAGTACTTCACCCCCTCGTACAGTCGCGTAGTCGCAGTGGTTATTGGTAACTTCTTGCTAACAACAAGTTACATACCAATACATTTTGCTTTTGCTTTGTTGCATTTTGCTGAAACGATATATGTTTCTTGAGTAAATTATTAAACATTTTGCGACATAATGCGAAAAAAAAAACTGACTAGAAAGATAGGAAAAAGCAACTCTTTTAACTCCAATCTAAAGTTCCATATTGTTCAGCACTATAAAAGCACTTTCTTTGCGGATAGAAATAACTGTAAAAAAAGCTACCTACCGTAAATACTGTAATAGTGCCCCACCCCCCTCGTACAGTCGCGTAGTCTCAAAAGCTTTTTAGTATTTCATTTTTTTCAAAGCGCCCGTACTTTCAAAAAATGCGTCTTTGGTATCAAAAAATAGCTGAAATTGAGGGCTATTTTTTGATACCAAAGTGCGCATTGTAGCATAGACCAGTGTCGAGAAAAACTCGTTCAAAGCTAGACTACGCAACACTCCGCACCGTCATTATGGGGGTGGGGTACTATTACAGTATTTACGGTAGGATAAACATTTATAATAACATTATAACAAATTCGGTTGAGCACAACTGCATCTTTCATTTCATTATCTAAATGAGTCTTAAACTACCAAATACCAAACAATTTCTTTCATGATAAACATTTATTATTTACTTTTTATCATTTTAAAGCAATTTTTAGTATTTTAGAATAATCTGCTTGAACGAAAGCTGGTGTTTTTAAAAATATTAAAATGAGCACTTAAAGAAAATCGTTAAACAGATTATTCTAAAAATTTTGTTGTAGATCTAACTTTTTGTGCGTTATCATTTTTTATTTTGTCATTAAAATAGGTTTCATTAGAAGAAATGATCTAAATAACATCATCGTTTTTATCGTTTTTAAACACTCGACTTCTTTCTAATGAAAAACTGTCAAAACAAAGCTTTTCAGAAACTTTAAGCTTTAAGCTTTAAAAATCATTTGCAAAAGAAATGAAAAAGAAAACAAAAGTTCTAATGAAAAAATTGTATTTCATTTGGTAATTTGAGAATTATTCAATTAGAAAATGAATTTGCGTGAATGAATGAATAGAAAATGAATGAAAATAGTAATTAACCTAATATTAGGCAGAAAGGCTTTTTGGTATTTACCGATTAGAAGTCCGGAAAGGCAACAAATTACCGATTGCATACCCGTAGAAATAACATATCGTATTCTCTCTAATAGTAGTGCACCCTGAGCGTTGCCTAAATTGCTCAAATTCTCGAGAACCGCTTATCAGAACCTATCGATGTGGGGTCGAAAAATGTAGCTGACGATGAGATCTTGTGGGGGATTTGAGTGTTGAGCTTCTGTGAAAACTTTGGAAGCCGTAAAATAGTCATCAGCTCGGCTACCAATCTACCGTAACAAATCCAACAAAGCTTAAAGAAGCTGGTGACTAAAGGAGAAGCTGATCTCAAAGAAGCTAGTCCCTAATACCAGCCCATAAGCTGACGATGAGATCTTGTGGGGAATTTGAGTGTTGAGCTTCTGCAAAAGCTTGGAAACCGTCAAATAGTCATCAACTCGGCTCGCCGGGGTGCACTACTATTAGAGAAAATACGGTATTTAGATAGAGCATTTGAACAAAAAATTTGCGGTTCTTGGTCATTTTTAAAAAAACTCAGGTTACTCAAAAAAGGAAACCGGTATGATGCAATTAAATGCTAATTTTCTTAACCTTTCCAGGTGTGTAATCAGTAAGTACCGTCTTTTCTTTCAATTGTTCAATTTGGTGCAATTGGTTTTAAGCGAAAGTACGAAAAGGAAAGTAAAGACTTTCAAGATTGAAAACGAATGAATTAGAATTAGATATTAGAAGAATAATAATAATTAGATAATTAGAATTTGAATGACTTAGAATAATAATTAGATAATTAAAATTAGAATGGCTTAGAATATGTTCCTTCTTAAGTAGCGCTTTTTGGTTACTTACATGTTACATTTACTTATTTACATAGCTTACATTTCCATCTCTCTCCCTCCTTTTGAAAACATCCGTCTTTTCCAAAGTTTGTTGCCATTTTTGTAAATATGAATCTGAAAAAAAAGGAATTTAAGCTTCAAAAAACCTAACCACTTTTTGGTTTTTGTTTTCCACGTTTTTGTTTTTGTTTTTTTTTTGCCAAAACCTGTTTTAGACGTATCATTCTAAAACTGGCATACTGGCATACCCTATTCTTAAACTAGTCATGTTGTATAGATAGATGAGTTGTTTAGACGTTGTATAGATGTTGTTTATATGTTGTTTAGATGTTGTTTAGACGTTGTTTAGACGTTGTTTAGATATTACAGTAGCAGATATTAACTTACGATATTTTTTTTCTTTCTAAACACACAAAATTAATCTAATTGTGTAAAAACAATTGTATTTTGATGTTCTAATTTCAAAAATTTGTTTTTAGAACAACTTAGAACAGAAATCCCGATGACATTAACTGATGATATTTATAGTTCCTATTTGGTTACTTTATAATTCCTATTTCGTTCCTATTTCGTTACTGTATAGTTCCTATTTAGTTCCTTTATAGTTTTAATCAAGTTGTTCTAAAAAAATTTTTTTTAGAACAACTTGATCCCGATGACATTAACGGATGATATTTTGCAAAAAACAAGTTGCCAACAAATAAACAAAACAAATAAACAACACATAACAAATAAGTATTGAGTAAAAACGTTAATACTTTGTTGAAAAACTTTTGGCATCAATTACGGCCTTACAGTGACGTTGCATTGACTCAATGAGATTGTCGATCGTTGCTTGGGCATCTCACTCCATTTCTTGACAAGAAGATCAAATTTTTCCTTGGAATTCTTTGTTTTGCAGCTTTTGCACCTTTTGCAGCTTCTTTCGAGTACGTCTCATAAATATTCAATCGCATTCAAGTCCAGACTTTGACTTGGCCACTCCATCAATTGAATTCCTTGTTGAGTGAACCATTGGGAAGCTGTCTAGCTTGATGCTGCATGTGCACGATGCTTTGCGTCATTGTCTTGTTGATAGATGAAGTTCAGTGGCATAAAACAAGTCACACTTGTCAGCATATGGTTTTGCAAGATGTCCAAGTAAATATGTTGATCCATAATGCGGTTTATGCGCTTCAATGCCACCAATCCCACCAATCCATGGGACGAGAAACCTTCCCATACGGTTACACCACCACCTCCATGCTTCACAGTCGGCAAAACATATTTGGCTCAAATCTTTGATTTGGAGGACGTCGTACAAACTGTATGCCATCAGGTCCAAACAAATTGAACTTGCTTTCGTCAGTAAAAAGTACATTTGCCCATTGTTGCGGGGTCCAGGTAACGTGATCCTGAGCGAATTTCACCCAAAGCTTGCGATGAGAGAAATCAACGGTTTTTGAGCCGAGCGTCGTCCGAATATCTTTGCCTGGTTCAGTCGACGCTGTACTGTTCGGGGAGAGATTGTTTCCTTGACTCGTTTTGGCAGCTCTGCATGAATATCGACTCCTCTTCATTGGATCCATTTTGGAGAGCTAAAGAATTCGATTAATTTCCGTGGACTTCCGAGGCTGTCCTTTGTTCTTCTTCGCAGCAGTAGATCCAGTTTGTCGATAACAAAATAGACGAAACAGTACTCTGGGTTATCGATAATAATAATAATCGATTTGAGCGATAGCCTCTTGCTTGTTCTGTTGGCGATGAAGTCGCAATAAATCCCCCCATTTCTCCATAGACATTTTTTTTCTTTTTCCCATCTCTAAAAATGAAAATAAAGAAAGACTAAATTGTAAAAAAAAACCAAAAAAATAAAGTATAGGAACTAAATATAAACAAAAAATAATTATTTTTTTTCAAAATATTATCTATTAATTTCGTCGGGGTTTCTAATAAAGTTGTTCTAAAAAAAAATCTTTTTAATGCTACCAAGTTTTTGAAATTGGAATATCAAAATACGATTGTTTTTACACAGTCAGTTCAATTTTAAGTTTATAGAATAATACTAAATATTATCTATAAAAATATCTCTACCGACTTTGAACCGACTTTTGAGGATCGCTGCAGTTAATCCCCGCTATTCGTTGGTCATTCACTACATCGAAAGGCTACTTGAAGCCCCATAACTTGTGTTCTTTTTATCAAATCTTGCTAATTTAAAAAATTTAACATAATTATCAATGATTCTGCGTTGAATGATACTAAATACTTGATGATTGGACGCTCCTAGACCCACTCATTCATAATCGGCTGAAATTCATAATCGGCTACGACATATACAAAAATATCTCTACAGTGCTCAACTTTTACAGTGTTAGCTTTTGAACGTTGAAAACGTGCAGTTAACCCCTTAAATCTTTTTAATGCTACCAAGCTTTTGAAATTGGAATATCAAAATACAATTGTTTTTACACAATCAATTCAATTTTTAGGCTCATTTATTAAGAAAGAAATATGATAAGTTAATGTACGCTATTGTATCTACAAAATTGAAACCGTTTAGAGATATTATATACTAAATATTATGTATAAAAATATCTCTACCGACTTTGAACCGACTTTTGAGGATCGTTGCAGTTAGTCCCCGCTATTCGTTGATCATTCACTACATCGAAAGGCTACTTGATTGAGATCTAAAGATCTAAAGATTTAAAGTTTTGAAAAAGCTAAAAAATCAACTCAAAAAGTTAAATTTAAAGTTAAACTATTCAAAAAGTTAGATAGCTTTTTTAGTTTTTTTTTTTGGATTGCCTCCAAAATCAAAAAAAGCGTCTTGAGGGTTTTCTTAAGCAATTTTTTTGAAAACTCTTTAAAAACCAGAAATCGATAAATATATCAGAAAAATTTAATGAAAAAAATCTGGTTTATATTCTAATCTGGATAATATTCTCCAAAAAAAGTCCTCTTATTAGAAGTGAGATAGAGTTGATAGTTAGTTGATAATTGATAGTTGATAGATAGTGAGATAGAGTTCACTGTTGAACCACCGTCGAAGTTTGGTGTCAGAAATTTTGCTCAAAAATTCTTTAAAAAGGCATATAATTTATTAAGTGGCCATTAAAAAAGACAAAAAAGACAAAATTATTTTAAAAAAAGTGAAACAAAATAGTGAAATATAAAAAAAAGAAAGTCAAAGCACAAAAAAGAAAAGGAAATCAATAATTTGAAAAATGTACATAAAAGCGTTTTCTTAAAAAGCGTCTAGAAAAGTATCGTAATCGAATTTGATTCAGTTCAGCTAAATTTTCGCAATTTTTTTTTTGCGCAACAGGGCCTTGGCGCAACTTGCTATAACTTTCTTCTAAGCCGGCCAATCTTTATGCTTTTGGTTTCATTTTGTAGATCTCAATAAGTGCAACAAAATGACACCAACATCATAAAGATTGGTCGACTTAGAAGAAAGTTATGGAGAGTTGTGCAAATGACTCTGTTGCGCAAAAAAAATTGCAGAAATTAGCCTATCCCCAATTTTGGTATCATTGAATAAGGCTCAGTCAATGAAATAAAAATTGAAAAATTTTAAAGATTACGGTAGCTTTCTAATGCTTTTTAGGCTTTCTAATCCTTTTTAGAAAACACAGATACCAGTGAACTTTTTGCGATACTTTTACAATTTTTTAGACAAAATTTTGTGGGAATAAACTTGACAATGACAACAATTTCAATATCAATTTCTAAATATCTCAAGTTTCCTGGATTGAATCCTTAAAAAGTACCGACCAATCACAGCATTTAAAAACAAGAAATGATAAGCGAATCAGCAGGGGAGAAATTTTTTGACGGACAATTGTCATATCCGTTTATCCGTTTATCCGTTTATCCGTTTTTGGAAAGCCTCATCGGTATCATTAGGTTCTTTACCCGATTTTGATTCCCGATACTTTAGATAATTTATAAGATTTTGTAGCTTTTTTTTTATAGATCTTTTTATTATTTGAACCTATGAATTTGTCTCTAATTTTGGAATCTCGAAATCGTATCAATTTCTAATCTCGAATCCATTCATCTCCAATTCCAACATTTTCCAACTGCACTATGAAGACCTCCGTCTTTCACAATTCGCAATTCAAAAAACGGATCTTCTTCGTTTGAAACGGGTGCTGAAACAGGAGATTGATTGGATTACAAGGATTGATTACAAGAATGTTTCGACCTTGGGGTCAGATTGTATTGAATTGAACCTTGAAAAATTGACATCTTGCTATGAGATTAGCACTTGACTCACTATCAGCTTACTATTAGAGTCTAGGCTATGACCGGGCCATGTTAAACTGGCTCTTGGGTCACTTGATCCGTGCACTTCAGTACAGCAAAGCTGAATAAGTAAACAAGAAATTTCTTTGCTACTTTTTTTGTTGTCACTTATCGATTAGAATGTGATTTAAAGCGCGTCAACTAGCAACTGACCTGTGAGTTGGGGGACGGTCTCGGGAACTGGCTCAATCAGGGGTTCATTGGGCTGAGGTGGGTACTGAGGTAGATCGTCAAAGATAGCGGGTAGGCTAAAGAACTCTTTGATCACTTTTCAACCAGAAGCATTCATTTTTGTTTGAACATTTTGCACAAATGAACTGATAGATTCTATAGAGCTGATAGATGCTCATTTGTTTAACCCCAGCTCTACTTATTGATGTTTTTCCTCCGGCCCAGCGATGTTCCTGTAAACCAGGCTGTCCAGGCAAGGCCAGTATTCAATCATTAATACAATATCTAATAAAATTAAGCTTTAAACTCATTTATTTGTAAATCATCCGCTTTTATTTTCAACTGTATCCACTCACCGCGGCTTGTCCTCGATTTGATTTCGATCCATACTCGTGATGAGAATCTCGTGATCGACCCGTATCCAAAAGAAAAGCTAAATTTGATCGTTTTTTCAAGAAGAAACCTTGAAAAATACAATATTTCAAAATCATGAGGCAAAAAAAAGGACTGGATATTTTTATGAAGTCACAAAAAGGAGCGTATACTTGCGACATTTTAAGAGGTGATTCATTGATAGAAAATAATGTAGAACTTGAATAAAATGAGAAAAGATATTTAGTTAATGAAAAAACATATATTTGATCCGTTGAGAAGACTATTTGTGTGGGTTGAGGTTGGAAAAAAGGGGCTTATCTTCTAGGGGCGTACGGTAACTTCTCTCGCTACCAATTCAGTTTTTCAAGATGCCTAGAACTTCTTATAATAATTCTGTTTGTTTGCCGCAACTCTAAGAATACTGTAAATGTTATTTGATGGTTTATGACAAATGAATCAAAAAAGTGAGTGATTTTTAGACGTCTAGTCAACTTTGGACTATTTTCTGGACTTACCCGTAGACATAGTACTTTAAAGAAAGGCACATATTATTCAAAATAGTGCTGTTAGCCTAGTACACGTGTCTTTACTTACTACTACTTATAGTTAGTGTTAAATTGCACAGTTAGGGCTACCAAAAGGATTCTTAAATCAATGGCGGTTGAGCAGTTCTTCTTCTCTTCTTCTTCTTATTCTCAGCTGATTTCTCAACGTTAGCCTGATGCAAGGGAATACAGTAATTCGAAAATTCTTCAAAATGATTGGAAAACTCAAAAGTGAGTAGAATTTGGACTCCGTTTCGGAAGCACCTTGATTTTCGGGAAAAAAATTGAAAGGGATGACTGGGATGACTAATCAAGGCCCTCCCCTTTTCCCTTCATCAAATCCCTTTAATGATAGAAAACAAAATAGATTTAAATTAGAATAACTGGGGGGTAATTGAAAAAACAAACTATGCAACAAACAAACAAATAAGATTCAAAAACCTGGTTTAAAAACTAGTCAAACCGGCTAGCGAAGATAAGCTTACATTTGCAATACATGCATTACATGTAAGCTTAAAAAGCACTCTTTTTATAATAATTACTTCTAAAAATGTATTAATGCAGAAAAAGACGGAAAAAGACAAAAAAAAGACGATTTTGGAGATCCCAAACTAGATATGGGTTTGGTCGATCGTTTTTTGCGCTCCAACGTAAACTAAATCGATCTTAGCACACCCAATTCCCCATTTTTCTCGCCACCAGTTTGGTATAGCCAAACAAAATTTGGATTTGTATGTGCCAGATCGATTTAGTTTACGTCGGAGCACAAAGAACGATCGATCGAACCCATGACGCGACGAACCCAGGCGCGACGACGAACCCAGCGCGACGATCGAACCCAGAGCGCGACGATCGACCCATGAGCGCGACGATCGAACCCAGAGCGCGACGATCGAACCCTGAACCGACGACGAACCCTGGCGCAATCGATCGTACCCCAAACTCGAATTTAACTGTTAACAGCATAGCATTTTTTGTACTCCTCGGCTACGATTGTCAATATCATTAAAAAGTTTTACACTTCTTCTATTCTATGTAAAATTACGCATAGATTTTATGAGTAATTATTTTTTCTCAGCTTAGAGTAAATTGATTAAAGTATTATCTTAGAAACTCAAAAAGATGCAATTTCGCGTAACAACTATGTACAATGAATTTAGCATTTGCAAGGGGGGAAAGTCTCAAATAATAATGAGATGCAAGGGGAAAAAAATTTGATAAAGCTTTTGATGTAAAGAATTCGATTGAATAAACAAAAAGAGAAGAATTATGAAATTTTCTACATAGATTTTTTTTTAAAATTGGATGGAAATTTTCTCGTGCCAACCTTTTTTTTCCGCCTTTTTTCTGCCTTTTCTGTTATCGAGAAAACCGCAAATTTAGAATAAAAAATTGAGGTTTAAATGAAATTTAGCGTAAATTTTGATAGTTTTAGGGAATCTCGAAATGTAAAACTCAGGGAAAACTTGCTTTGTTAGTTTTAGTTAGCTTTGTTAGGATGAGCTAAATGGTTAGGCAAACTTTGCTTGTTTTGCAATTTACTTAACTTTTAGCTTTATTTGTCTAACGAATTTTGGTCTTTTAGCTTTGAATTTTTCAAATTCTAAATCTAAATTTGGTTTTGAACAAAGAAAAATGAGGAGAATTGTACTTTTTTAATGATTAAAATGTACTTTTTCACTTTTAGCATTTGAATTTTTATTTCTTTTTCCCATTTTTTTTGCATATAAAACGAGGTTTTTTTTGATAACTATTAGACCAAATTCCTTATCCAAATTCCCAAATTCCATCACAATTCGCACAATCCTTTTATGGGTTGGGCTGGGAATCCAAAAAGTGATAGCACCGGGATTCGAACCCGCGACCTATCACCCGACCTCTCGCTTAGCGGGCAACCAATGAACCACCAGCACATGCCCCTTTGACGCCAGGAGAGGGCCTTATGTCTTATTATGAGCACTTTTCTAGACTTTAGTCTTGTACGGAGATACTATATACAAGTATTTAAGGTGCTTTTTGGGAAAATAGTGTTATCATTTACAAATTCATTCATCAAAAAAGCCAATTTAAAGTCACAGAGATCAAGCAAAAAGTCACAAATTGAAAAATGCCAACAAATCGCTTCTATTCTTCTAACAAATAGGAAAGTACCGTTCGGTCTTGCTTGTCAGCTTGTCAAAATGTTGCGAATGAAATAATTTGTGAAATTTTGTGAGAATTTGTAACCCGTCAAAGATTTCTCAAACTTAATTCCGAGAATCTCTTTCCCGGAAGGGGAAAGGGCCAAATATCACAAAACGTATAAAATTTTCCACTCGCTAAACTCGCTATCCATTGCTGAAAAATTGGGTGGAGGGGTGAAAGGGGAGAATGGAGAAAGCGAAAAGAAACGGTTCGAATCGATACGTACCCGGCCGTGTTATCTCAAAGAGCCGAAAAAACTTTTGCTTTAAAAGACAAACGACCTGCTAGCTCAATTGCTCGTTTATTTGAGAGTGGGGATTTTTTTTCGGGGTGAGAACTTAAATTCAAACGACGAGAAACGATGAGAATGAGACAATTGGAGATTCTAGGAAAATGGTGATCTTTTTTGTACCGGAAAAGAGATAAGTACATTTGGATCTAAGATTGAAATGGATATTAAACCTGATGAAGAAGAATGAGAGAAATTGTTGGTTCATGTTGCGAAAAGGCGGAGCTTTAGAGGTGGGAAAGGGAGATGGTCTGTGAGCCAGGAAGTCAATGGGAGAATGGGAGAATGAGAGCTTGTTTGTGAGAACTGATGATGAGAAAAAACATCATTGAGTACAAATTTAGACATCTTGAGTACACATTTTAGATATCAATCGCATTTGAGCTCCTTGAAAGTTTGGATCTATAAAAAGAGTTATTTTCCTCGTTGGGTACTATTTTAGCACGGTGTCTGCTTTGGAGAGTCAAAAAGTCTAGGTTTTACGGAAAAACTTTCAATGAAATACTCAAACATGACAAGCATGTCAACTGCTTTACAAAGTACAATAGATTTACATCGAAACGTTTGAAATTTGCCTGGCCTTGCAAGAAAGGATTGCAAGAAAACTAGTTAATATGCGAAGATGAATATTGGGTTGTCCAGTTATGAATGCGCGTTTTTTACTATTCTGTAAATTTCTAAAGATACCGAAATCAAGAAAAAGATATACCGTAATTCTTCGAATAGAAGACCGGGTAAAGAGTATGATCGCGTACTCCTGCGTAGCAGCCCTTTTTAAAATTTCTTTTCTGCATAAAAGCTTGCCATGAAGTGCTATAGAGCTGGAAAATGGCTCAAAAATCTGTTAGCTCATGTGGTATTTTTGAGTCATTTTCCAGCCCTATAGCACTTGATTGAAAGCTTTTATGCAGAAAAGAAATCTTAAAAAGGGCTGCTACGCAGGAGTACGCGATGATACTCTTTACCCGGTCTTCTATTCAAAGAAATACGGTATATGAGTATTATTCGAAAGCTGAAGAACTCCTCTACATTTTGATATAAAAAGCTTTTGGGCAAATTGACTGCACAAAAGAAGAGGTGACCAAAAAATGGAAGGGTGTCTTTGGATCAAGTTTTGGCTTCGCTCAAATTGAGTTAAACGTTTGATGTTTGGCTAATAGATATATCAATACAAGTTTTTTTTTAAATGTAACAATTTCAGAGCATCTTTACTTTTCTTTTCTTTTCTGGGCGGTTATTTTACACGATAAAACTCGAGGAATAGCTAAGCTGGAATAGGTTTTTTCGAAAACCACCTCTCCCTTTGTGCAGTCAATTTCCCAAAAAGTTCAATAAATTCAAAAAAATTTTTATTCCAAAATGTAGAGGAGATCTTCAGCTTTCGAAAATGATATATAACACTCATATACATCTGTTCGATATCTTGAGAAATTTACAAAATAGTAAAAACGCGCATTCATAACTCGACAACCCAATAGAAACCAAAGTACTTTCCGCTAATACGTGTGATTTGGATTCAATTAAATTTAGAATTGATGTACAAAGAATAAAAGGATCGATGAATAAAAGAATAAAAGAAGGGGTAGGCTAGTTTCCGCAATTTTTTTTGCGCAACTGGGCCTTGGCGCAACTTGCCATAACTTTCTTCTAAGTGGGCGAATCTTTATGATTTGTCATTGTAGATCTCAAAAAGTATAACACAACGAAAAAAACATAATAAAGATTGGTTCACTTAGAAGGAAGTTATGGCAAATTACGCAAACGACCCAGTTGCGCAAATGACCCTGTTGCGGAAACTAGCCTACCCCTAAAAGAATAAAAGAATTCACAAAAAACAAAAACAATATAAAAGAAATAGAAGAGGAAAGCAAAAACGCGCCTCAATCTTAAGCACCAAAAAAAAAATGAAAAAAAATGAAAATGACCGACGGGAAAAGGAGCACGAAATAGCAGACGGCCCTTACCAAGTACGGTAGGAAAAGAGAGAACGAGGGGTATAAAAAGGGAAACATTCAACTAAAGAATCTAGATATAAAAAGAATTCACTTACCGTAAATACTGTAATAGTACCCCACCCCCATAATGGCGGTGCGGAGTGTTGCGTAGTCTAGCTTTGAAGGAGTTTTTCTCGACACTGGTTGATGCTAGAATGCGCGCTTAGGTATCAAAAAATAGCTGAAATTCAGGGCTATTTTTTTGATACCTAAGCGCGCATCGTAGCTTAAACGAGTGTCGAGAGAAACTCGTTCAAAGCTAGACTACGCAACACTCCGCACCGTCATTATCTTTGGTATCAAAAAAAGCGTCTTTGGTATCAAAAAATAGCTGAAATTCAGGGCTATTTTTTGATACCAAAGACGCATTTTTTGAAAGTACGGGTGCTTTGAAAAAAAAATGAAATACTAAAAAACTTTTGCGACTACGCGACTGTACGGGAGAGGCCGTTCAATTACACTCTTTACGGTAGTTGTTTGTATCTCATATGTAGCATTCAACTGACGGCACTAAACTTTAGAAACCAAAGATTTGGATATCTTTTTTCATTTAGACTATAGTGCTACATTAAAAACAATTGTCTTGTCTTGCCTTGCCTTGCTTTTTGGAAAATTTCTGGTAAAATCTGGAAAGAATGTTGGAAAATAGGACGAGTTCTTGCGTGGATATGTTTTAGTTGTCTGTAAGAAGTGAATGCCTAAAATTGCCGTTTGTGCTAATAGGTGTTAACAGAGGAAGTCTAAAACTTGTGTAGTTTTTTTCTGAGAGTATATGGGAGTTTCTCAAGTTTCTGTATCTCAAGTACCTGTTATGAGATGGCACTAGAATCACCTATTATCACCTAAGTAAATGAAAAGCTTGAAAAATCATGCATTTCGTGATAATAGAGCTGAAACTAATACCGTAAATACTGTAATAGTACCCCACTCCCATAATGACGGTGTGGAGTGTTGCGAAGTCTAGCTTTGAACGAGTTTTTCTCGACACTGGTTTATGCTACAATGCGCGCTTAGGTATCAAAAAATAGCTGAAATTCAGGGCTATTTTTTGATACCAAAGATAATGACGGTGCGGAGTGTTGCGTAGTCTAGCTTTGAACGCGTTTTTCTCGGCACTGATTTATGCTACAATGCGCGTGTAGGTATCAAAAGATAGCTGAAATTCAGGGCTATTTTTTGATACCTACACGTGCATTGTAGCATAAATCAGTGTCGAGAAAAACGCGTTCAAAGCTAGGCTACGCAACATTCCGCACCGTCATTATGGGGGTGGGGTACTATTACAGTATTTACGGTAGGTTTAAACAAGTCTGAAATCGCAAACGTTTGTGTTGATGTACAAAGGTTTCTTGGTGAGTGGATCTAGCTGAGTTTCTTTTTCTTAAGTACCTGTCACCAGACAGATATTACCGTATCTAGAAACTTTCAAAATCAGGAACTTCTGGAACTCTTTTTATTTCTTATTTTGTTTGTTTTTCATCATTTTCTATATTTTCGTCTTTTTTTATCGAAAGATTTCATTAGACTTTTGAAAGTTTTACAGTTTTACAGTTTTTCATTTTTCAGTCTTCCATTTTTCATTTTTCAGTCTTCCATTTTCCAGTTTTTCTGCAATTCTTTCCGTCTCGTCTCTCAGTTTTCTTCTTGGTGTTGTTTACTCGTTTTCTTCAAATGATTTTCGACCACTTTCGGGTCATTTTCGTAATTTTATTAGACAAACCTTTTCCATGTGATATTTCACCGAATTTCCCCGGTTTTAGACTTTTTTTTTCGGTGGATAACATCGATAAACTTCCTTCATAACAAATAAATAACTAGATAGAAAATAGAAAAAATAAAATTTATTAAGTTTGGAAAAGTTTTTGCTTTTAAAAGTTGCATATAAAAGAATAACAGAGTTTTTTTTTTTCAAATTTCACCGAATTTCATAAAAATACCGGAAAGATAAGAGAAATGGGAGGAAATTTTGTAGAGATAAGCGTGAGTGAGATAGATAAGCGAAAAAAGTGAGATAAGCGAAAAGTGGATTTGCGAGGAAAAATAACGAGACTTGAAACTTGAAAACTTTTTCCGAATTTTACAGTAATCTAACTCGAATCTAAATCTAAATCTAATTCGATTTTCTCAAAGATTACTCTGGATAAATGTTTAGACGAGATTACGGTAGCTGGGCTTTCTTTAGGGACCGCCCTAAAGAAAGCCCAGCTACCGTATCGAGTATCGAGTCGATGCTCAGAGAAAGTTTCGCATTATTCCAGTGACTTGAGGCTTTTTCGAGTAATCTAACTCTAATCTAACTCTAATCTAAATCTAAATAAGTAATCTAACTCTATCTTCTCAAAGATTACTGTGGATAAATGTTTAGACAAGACGGCAGCCGAGCAATACATTAGAGCAATTAGAGCACTTATCGAGTTAACGTTCGGAAAAAGTTTTCCATTATTCGAGTGACTTGAGCAGCTTTTTCATAGAGTATAAAAATATTCAGCTTTTCAAAAAATGAAATTTATACATAGTAGTAGAGATAGTAGAGAGTTTATAGTAGTAGTAGAGAGGGATATAGTAGAGATATGGGGAAGTACTCTAAATATAGTAGAGATATGGGGAAGTTAGTACTCTAAATATAGTAAAGATATGGGGAAGTTAATACTCTACATACGGTAGAGATATGGGGAAGTTAATACTCTACATATAGCAAAGATATGGGGAAGTTTTTGATAAGTAAAAACACAAAATCTCTGAGCAACTATTTGTTGGGATTTGGGCAAATGAAATGGGTAGAAAGTGAGCGACTAGATATAAAGAAAACAAAGCTGACTACAAATAAATACATAAATAAATGCAAATTCTAGAAGATATG